>CM061150.1:26782259-26829759 GCA_030710495.1 Labroides dimidiatus | reverse complement strand
CTGGACCACTGTCCCCCTCCTTCTTCCTCCACACAGGCGTCAGTCTCCCTCTACTGTCAGGTGAAGGTTATACTGAAGCTCAGCTGCACTCTGCTTCTCTGCTGGCCACAGGCCACCACAAAATCCTCAACAGTGATCAGTTTTGTCTTGACAGAAGCTGGACTTGAGTCAGATCAGCTGGTTTGTCAGCTCAGACAACTGGTTGTTTTTTGAACAGTGACCATGGACAACTGGTGTTTGAGGATTGAAGTGCTGTCACTCTACCAGGTCTAGACCGGGTTTGGGCGCGTGTGTGTGTGTAGGTTTGAAGGCTTTTATTTTGAAGCTTTAGTGGGGCGGTGAGGGTTAATGGCAGACAGGAAGTTGTTGAGATGATGTGTTTATTGTTTGTTTGTTGGCTCAAGAGAAAATGAAAACATTAACTGACTGAATGTTCATCCTTATTTTAAAAGGACAAAAGACAAGGACAGGATGAGTGTGTGCACTCGCGTGTTTGTGTGTGTGTGTGTGTGTGTGAGTCAGGAGCTGTGTTAATCAATATCAGTGTATGATGATGATGACCATGATGAAGGTCTTGTCCCCTTCTAAGTTCTTAGTGTGCTCTGTGACTATTAAAGGGAATGTATGCATGCAGCTGGAGGGAGGAGGGGGGGGGGCTGTCAGCCTATCAGAGGGAGCGATCACAGACTAAATGTTTATCCTCAGAGCTCCTTTTTCCATCAGCCCTCAAACACAACGCACCTTATAAGGACACATTCCTCTCTCACTCACAGCCAGGCTCACTCTACCATCCATCCATCTCTCTCTCGCTCTCTCTCTCTGTCTGCCCCTCTTTCTGTCTCCGCCATCCATCCATCCCTCTCTCTCTTCATCTCTGTAAAGACTGTGTGAACTGTTATGAGTTGTCTGTGTTCACACATGTGTGCTCTTTGCTATCAAGTGGGTGTAAGCACATGTGAATGAGTATGTAAAGTTTATAAGCATGTGTGTGTGTGTGTGTGTGTATGTGTGTGTATTTCTACAGTTTATGTTATCAGGTGTTTGTATTGAATGTGTGTGACTGTTACAAGATATGTGATTGTGCATGCTTTAAGGTGTGTGTGTGGGTTATCATGTATTTTAAGGTGTGTGTGAGAGCATATGCTTAATTAAGTGTGTTACAAGGTGAGTGTTTGTGAGTATGAACATGTTGTTAGGTGTGTTTGAGAGATATATTGTGTATTATAAAGTGTGTGTGTGTTTGGAGAGACACAGGTGAATTATGGGTAAGACAGACTTTATTTGAGCTCATATCATCATGTTCACTTCCTGTTTTCACTCTGACCCTGCAGACCTTACCTGGTCCGAGGAGGCGTGGCTTCACCTGGTCGAAGGAGACCGGCTTTCATCTGTGCAGAGGAGACAGAACTTCACCTGGACTGAAGAGACGAGGCTTTACCTGGGTAAATTTCAAAGTGACGGATCTTTAGTGTCTATTAGAGTGTGTGTGTGTGTGTGTGTGTGTGTGTGTGTGTGTGTGTGTGTGTGTGTGTGTGTGTGTGTGTGTGTGTGTGTGTGTGTGTGTGTGTGAGTCTGATCTCTGCACCCCCCTGTAGCCCTCGGTGCAGTGCTGCATCTCTGGTCAGTTGGTAGTCTGAGATGAAGCACTGTAGCTCGGGACACAGGACAACACCTCCACCAGGTGACCAGATCTGCAGGTGGACAACAATACAGGTCTTCAGGTCACCTGGTCCAAAGGTTAACAGGTCCTCAGGTCAACAGGTCCAGGGGTCACAAGGTCCAAAGGTTCATGGGTCAACAGGTCTAAAGGTTAACAGGTACTCAGGTCCTTAGGTCTAGAGGTTATCAGGTCCTCAAGTCTAAAGGTTAACAGGTTCTCAGATCCTCAGGGCTAAAGAAAAACAGATCCTCTGGTTACCAGAGCTAAGATTCAAGAGGTTCTCAGGTCTACAGGTTAACTGAGTCAAAGGTCTAAAAGTAAACAAGTTCTCCAGGCCTCAGGTCACAAGGTCTAAAGGTTAATATGCTATTAGATCACTGGGTCCAAAGGTAAGCAGGTTCTCAGATCACCAGGTTTGAAGGTGAACAGGTCACCAGGTCTGAGGATCTGAAGGTTCACAGGTCCTTAGGTCACCAGATCTTAAGGAAAACAGGTCCTTAGGTCACCAGGTCCAAAGTTTCACAGGCCACCAGTTCAAAAGTTTAACAGGTCCTCAGGTCTCTAGGTCTAAAGGTGAACAGGTCTACAGGTAAAATGTGAACAGCAGGCAGACAAACAACATAAGAACAGAAAAAGATTGGATAAGGATCAAGAAGAAGACGAAGAAGAAGAAGAAGAAAAAAAGTTGTGGTGATGATGAGGATGATGAAGATGGAGATGCAGATGGTTCTCCTCTCTCCTAGGGTCCAGTTTTCCCAGGAATCCCTTGACCAATTAGAAACGGGGATTCCTGGAAATACTGTTCTTGGGGGCGGGGCTTATCAGCGGCTCCAGCATTACACAGGTTTGTTGTGTGTGTTTTTGTCAGTTTTGTGCACGTGTAGGCTATCAAGATGTAACCTCTGGTGTTAAATAAAGCCGCCCCTTAAATCAATAAACTGCAGTCCCTGTCATGTCCACTAGAGGCTGTCTCCTGCAGTGAGTCAGTCCCCACAGAGCTCCATGTTCAAATTAAACATTAACTTTACAGCAGAAATAAACACGTCGTTTACAGCCTGATATAAAACAGACAAACAGGTTCAGAGACAGATTCATGCAGACAAATTTATAGACTGCTGGTGTTATGCTGTAACTGCTGTTAAATCTGATAATAAAAATTGTTTGTATGTTTGTGCTGTAACCTGTGAACCTCAACAACAGGCATGACCAACAATTAATTGATTTATAATAAACAATACGAACAATCAGATCGTTGATGGTGTGATTAATTACACACACACACACACGTACACAGATAACTGACACATTGATCAGAGAGTGAAATTGATCTTGGGGAGATATTAAGAGGATAAAATTGATTATTTATAAGTAAAATAAAGAGTGAAAAAATTAATAGACTGATAATGAAAAAGAGAGCAATTCTGATGGAGAATCATTAATCATAGATTAATACTGGTTACAGTGACACTGATTAGAAAATTACCCTTGATCATAGAGGATGATGCACAGTCAGTGTGTAAATACTGTAGTATAATACCTGCAGCAGCCTGTAAATGAGGGGCAGTATAATACCTGGATTCATAGGGTATAAATATGGTACTGTGTATTACCTGGAGCTGGCCAGTATCAACATTATCAGTTTACTACCGAAAGCTACTGAAAATTAATGTGGTATAATATAATACCTGGTGCTGCACGCTGTAAGCATGGTAGAGTATAAGCTGCTGTAATGTGAATGTGGTACAGTATAATAACTGGAGTAAGAAAGTGTTGATATAGTACAGTGCAATTCCTGCAGCTACACAATATAAATGTGGTACAGTATAACACCTGGAGCAGACTGTGGTAAAAGTGGCACAGTATAATACCTGGAGCTAAAGTCTGTGTGCACACACAAATCAGCTGTTTATTACAGCAAAGATCCTAAAACTATATTACCTAAAAAAATACAGGACTGTGCAGGTATTGTACAAGGCGGCACACGGTCAGCTACCGAGGAACCTACAAACAAGGTCCATAAAAAGACAGATGAAACATAACTTAAGAGGTGAAATGATCTTCAAAAAGAGAACAGTAAGAACCACATTGAAAGCCATGACTATCACAGTTAATGGAGTCAATCAATGGAACAGCTTACAAGAAGAAACCAGGTGCAGCAGTACCATGAAAGTATTTAAGAAAAAAATAGTCATAATGACCTTTGACGGATATGAATATGATAATATGATTAAATGATATATGACAATACTTAAGGGTGTAAAATCTAAAAGATATAAAGACATGAAGGATGGTGAAATAAAACATGTGGGTTGTTTGGTCTGTAAGACAGCAGGAAAGACAGAATGTATCTAAACAATAATAGTGAATGAAGTGACGGTCATACTTCTGTTAATGTCAAACTTCTGTAAATGGAATACAAATTTAGAATAATCTGATGATATGTGGAAAAGAGGAGACTAAATATTGAGAAAATGGGGACGGGACTAGATAAGCTCTGCTTCTCCCGTCTTCCCTTTCGGACATGTACAACTTGATAAACTATTGACAATGTGTGATGTTGCATAAGTGTGCTGACGTGACCGAAATAAATAAATAAAAATAAAAATTTAAGTAAAAATATTCCATGAGCTCCACATTTCATGTCAGGCGCTTGAAGTTTGAATCTAGTGGATTTTTTTAATAAAAATTTATACCTGAAGCAGCAGATTAATGCTTCTCATGGTATTGTACCTGCATGGTCATGTTGATGTGTATATAGTGTTAAACAACACCCAGAGCCTCAAAGAATTGTGTATGAGGTACAGGATTATACCTGAAGATATATGATCTGTGCTAATGTTGCAGTTTGCTAACTAGGGTTTTAACAGCCATTGTGTTTGTGGAGCAGTATAATACCTGACGTTTAAAGTTGTGTGTTTATGTTGAAGACTAAGACCCGAGGCCTGTACTACGAAGCTCGATTAACTCATCCAGGATCTCTCTCCGTTTTCTGGGTTGACTTAACGAGACATCCGCAGTCCTGATAAACGGTACTACGAAGCTGGATATCAACTCGCTGAGTCAATCCAGAGTCTTCCAGCCTTGATCAGAGCGCGCTCACATTAAAGGGGTGGAGTTTGCAGCGTCTGACCAATCACAAACATGAAGAGACAGGAGAAACCCTGTAGAGCAGCCTACTTTACCGTGGAGGAGCAGACAGTTATTCTTTAGAAATCCAAAGAATTTAAACACTTCATCAAGGCACCAAAAGCGACACTGTTACTGCAGCAAAATCCAGGAAGGAATGATGGCAGAAAACTGCCGACTCTGTTAATGCGTAATTCGTGAGATTATCGAAAATAAATTCAAAGGACAGTATAAACGGACAGCACTCTGATCACTCACTTTGACTATATTACAGCACAGACGTTTGGAGCAGAGCTCTTCATCAGTGTCCAAACTTTGGTTTATATTTTCCATTGAGTTTTGAGGCTCAGCAACCCGTCTGAGCGTGTTTTGTGTTGGAATATTAATAAATAATATTAATATTTATTCCTCAACTCCCACGTAGTTGCGCGTTCGATAAATTCCTGTTTCTACAGTTCTGTCATGTGTGACCATTATTATTAATATCATTATTTAAGATGCAAACAGTGGAGCTAAACTTGGGGAACAAGTACAAAAACCTCCTTCAAAGCGGTCAGTGACAAGGCTTTATTTCTTCACTCCGTCTCTGATGTTTGGATGAAAACAACTGAATTTATTTATTTATGGATCCATCAGCTGACAAATGTAGTTCAGTCCATTTGATGAAAATCTGAATCTCTTGTACAGAATGACCACGTGAACATTAAAAGGATCGCGTCTCTCCCTAAAAACTCTCTCTCTCCTGAGCGCTCGGCGCACCTACATCTACAGGATCTTCTAAAAATGGGCGGGGTCTTTTACAAGAAAGCTGATTGGTCAGGAGGTGTCGTTTTTCTACCCGTTGATCTCTTATCAAGATCTTAACCTGCTCCGGAGCAGGTTAGCCTTTCAGCATAAGTTGCCACGGCGATTCATCTCGGTAAGAAGAGAACCAGCTTCGTAGTACAGAAAATCCAAGGTTAACCCAGAAGTTATCTCGCTAAGAGAAAATCCAGCTTTGTAGTACAGGCCTCTGAAGCTGCACAGTCAGTGTTTTTGAGATTTAGAATAGTACCTGAAGCTTCACAGTTGCTTGTCTTATTCTTTTGTGGTGTATAAAAACGTATAAAAAGTGGAGTCTGGAGGGGCGAGTTCTGTCATGTTTTTATTTTTGGAGAGGACCATAGGTTTTACAACAGATTTAATAATAATTGAGAGTTCTAAAGAGAGAGGGAGAGTCATTCTACCATCGAATGTTGCCATCAGCTGCTTATATCATCAACAGGCAAACTCCTAATCACCATAGAAACAAAAGAAAACAAGAAAAAAATCCAACATTTCTGATTTAGTAAAGAACATCCAGGGTTGCATCATTCAATTAATCAGAAACAAAAGGGTTTAACATGTCTTACATTTGGGGAGGGATGGGGGGGTCCATGGGGAAGAGAAACAGAGGGGGTGTGGGGTTACCTGTCTTTCTTCTTACCTCAGTCTCAATAGAAACCAGACAGACATGGGGGATATATAGGGGGGAGGGAGGTGAGTGTTTGTCTGAGGGGTTTGGGAGGGGGAGGAGTTGGGTTGGGGGGTCAGGGGGCTACAGCCTCCTCATCAGAAACAACCTGCCCTCACTGTGTTTGTTTGGAGTGCAGATTCTTATTTACAGGTGAACGTTCAGCACACACATCGTTTTATGAAGGACACACCGCCGTCTGTCTCCGTCCAGGAAGAAACACCTGTTGGTCCTGGTCACCAACACCTGCTGCACCTTCGCTCGGGGGGGAGGGGGCAGGGCGGGGGCTCACTCCTCAGAACCCTGCGGACACAGAGAAAAAGAAAGTCAAGTCACAGGAAGCACCCACACCTGGGACACCTGAAGACCTGCAGAGAGGACGGGGAAGGAAGAGCAGAGGAAAGGATCAGTGTGTTAGAAAACAAACGAGGGGAAGGCAGGAAAAAGGCAGGAACAGGAACTTCACACTATACGGGACAGGTGAAGGTGTCAAGAGCAGCAGATGGTTCCTGGCTCCCAATACTGGCTTGAGAAAAGTTCTTAAAGAGCTGAAACTGAGTTTAGAGTTCAACTACAGACCACAGATTACTTGAAAAGTCTCTGTGGATCATCTGGGAGGCTACAGAGCCCGGCCCACGTTAGCCACCCACAGGTACACATCTGATTACTCCAATTACTAAATCATTAACAAGAAAGTCAAGCTTTTTCAAGAGTCACACCTTTAAGGACACACACAATACACACTCAACATCACCGCAACACACTGAACAGCTCTTCTAATAAACAACAGGTGCCAGTCTGAGATCAGTACAGCTGACACCATGTCTTATCAAGTCAGAGTGGCAACTGAGAACACACACACCTGACCTGAGCATAATCCACCAGGTAATTTCACGTCTATAAGTCAGAGCTCACTGCAGGGGTTTACACTCAACTGATATGTTCAACACACAGACAAACACACACATAAACACAGAGGGGATTTGAATGATCTGACTACAGCTCTGCTTCAACCTCGACAAAGAAAAATATCAATGCTCAAAATCAGGCTACCAACTGCCTGTCTGCACACTGAAGCATCTCAACTTCTAAAACACTGAAAACAAACAAACAAAATGGATCAGACATGACTGGACTGGGGTTCACCGCATTAAAGCAAAGGGGCCACATCAGGTTAAGAAAAGGAAACTATGTGAAAGTGCTAAAGAGGCTGTGAGGACTGTCTGTTTGAAGTGGACTGCAGCGACACCTTTTAGCTGGAATCGCACACACTGTCATGATGACATGACTTTTTACAAGCTGTGTTTGTTTTGGAAATGACTGGAGATCAGATCTTTTTAACACTACTTTTCTTTGTTCAAGACAACTTTTTACCGGATACAACGCAACAAGGAAAGGTATTTATCAACAGTTACACAGCCCTGTTGTTTGAAATGCAACAAGCAAACTTTGTCAGTTTGTAGTTTAATAGCTGGCTATTTGTTACTCGATCCCTGTGTCCGACGTATCCGTAGGCTAACATGTAACGTTAGTGAATCCTTATGTCCTGCTCATCTTCCAATCAGAGCTAACGTAACCTCACTCTTCATTTTATTGACAGACTCTCAAGTTTGATCAGATCACTGCAGAATAACTGCTGCATGTGGGTTGGAATGAACATCACCACAAACAGTTTAGCTCGTGTTTTAGCCTTTAGCCTGTGCTCTACCACTGTCCCATTTAGTATTCTTCTGCTCTGATGTCCTTTATTTGTCAGACAGTTCAGCTCCAGTGTCCACCATCACTACTTAATTAATCCCAGAAATAGTTTTCAGCAGAGAAAACGAAGGATCGCTCCACTTACTACGAAACTCCATCAGCAGGTGTGGTGTTGTCAGAGATTTCAACGTGCTGTAAATCAATCCAGTCCTGTCCTACTCGATTGGGGAAGCTAAGAAATAGCACTTAGAAATAACCTTTGTTGGTGCTGATAATCTTATTTTAAGTTGTGGATTAGGATCAGGCAGACATCTAGAAGTGACAATCTTTCAAAATCACTTAGAAAGTCCTCACAGTCCCTTTAATCAAGAATCTGCAAGAGGCCAGAAGTCTCATACACATCAAGCCAAAAAACATTTTTTTTACGGGATCGAAAAACATTTACAGCCTGGTTAAAAAGACCGGCTTGAGTCTGAAAAGCAAATCTACTGATGGCACACTGTAACAGCCACACTGTAACAGCCATAGGGCGCCCGTCAGTCATGTGAACTGAGCTGTGCCTCTGATTGGACAAACTGGCGATCTTATTATCTTATTAATTGTCGAGTTAGAAAAAATTCACCCCCTGAACAGAGACATTTTTTTTGTATCAGGCTGCAAACATGTTTATTTCGGCTGTGAAAACAGCTTTTTTTTTGGCTTTGTGTGTTTGTGACTTCTGGTACTTCCGGAACCAGCCCCTAACAGAATCTCTATGGACTGCAGATTTGAGCACTTCCGCATTGTTTCATATTTTCAGACCGGAGGTTTCCGCTTTCATAGCGGAGACTACGTCCACGTTTTACAGCCTATGATTAAAAACAGACATGACTGTAGTGAAAATCACTGCATGGGCTTAACATCACTCTTAAAACCCACCGTCCTTGAACACAGTTCATCACTGTATTCACAAATCATAACAAGCTAAGAGGAAACCCAGATATAAACATGAGACAGAGACTTCTCTGGAGCTGAGCCCGTTTAAGAAGGACTGAGAAGGAAGTGGAAAACTGTCCCGTGTTCTGGCAAATCAAACTTATACAACTTTCAGTTCAAAGCCAGTACCCTTGATGGTCTGGGGATCATAAGTGTCCAAGGGAGCTTGCACCTCTATGAAGGCTCCATTAATGCTACAGTAACAGGTAGCTACAGTAATTACAGGTTTAGACAACATATGTTGCCATCCAGACTTTTTCATTGAAGACCGATCATATTTCAGCAAAAGACAATGCTTACAACATTGTGGCTCTGTAGTAGAGGAGTCCAGGTGCTGAACTGGCCTGAGTTTAGTAATGACTTGTCAGTTGTCAGCAGTTTGTGTGTTGTCTTTTTATTATTTTCAATTAAGTTTATTTTCTCTTTACAGACTATCACAGTCTGCTCTCTACATTTTATATAACACCTCAGCTCTTATATAGAAATAAGGGGAGCTAGTAGCTTGTTAGAAGGGCTGGATACCAAACTTGGGTTCTTTTATAGCACCAACCAAAATGCTTCAGTAGTACCGAGTATCAAAATACCCCTCATCTTTCAGTGCCAAGTTTTGGTACCCAAAGGGTCACCTGATCAAGATCTAATAATGCCACCGGTGACTGGCTGTAACATTACACACGGTTGCAGTATGCAGGACAGTTTTGCCAACTTAGTGGCTCTGTTGCTATATTAAGTGACTTTTGAACAACTTTTTTTTCTAAAAAGCAACAAATCTAGCACTTCGTCTGGAGTTTAGGGACGGAGTGAAAGCATGTATTTATCTGCAGCAACCGTTGCTGGTTGAGAAGCAGCCCCTCCCCTCTCAAAACTCTCAGGCAGACTCCTCTGGACGCAGCAGTCCCTTCAAGCTGCAGCCAGAGCAGACGACTGCATGCAAATGAATTGTGCTATTTTTTGTTTATTTTGGGTCACTTTTGCCAATCAAAAGCCCAGATAAGGGAGGAGGGTTGATATTTTGACTTAAAAAAAAAAACAACAACAAAAAAAGAAACCAAAGAATCAACTGAAGAAAGTTCATTTTTAGTTATAAACATATTTACGGTATACTCAGTATGTACTGACCTGTCACTTGTTTGCTCCTGTTCTTTAGCACTGGAAATTATTTGTAGTTTATTTTTTATGTAAGAAAACTGCTCAGAGTATAAAAATACTAAAGCTGAAAAAATTAAAACCAAAGAATTGTACAGTAATGTGCAATTTAATTTTCTTCATGGTGGAATTGATATAAAAATGGTGTCGAGAAAAGCTTCGTTCAGGAAGTGGTATCGAAGTGAAGGCATTGGTATTGGTACATCCATTCATTCATCTTCTATACCGCTTATCCTGTTCAGGGTCATGGGTGTCTGGAGCCTATCCCAGCTGACTTAGTGCGAGAGGTGAGGTACACCCTGGACTGGTCTCCAGTCAATCACAGGGCTGACACACACAGACAGACAACCTTTCACGCACACACTCACTCCTACGGGCAATTTGGACTCACCAATTAACCTAGTGAGCCGGAGTACCCGGAGAGATACCCAGCCCTACTTGTTACAGACCTGTATTTAGCACAAAGTCCAATCACAGCAAAACCGGTGTGTGTGCTCTAAGCCACTCTTTCTTTAACCCCAACACCTCATGATGTCTATCATGAGTTTGCTTCTCGAGGTGTTCTTACCGCTGTTACTTACCAAAAGCTGCAAAGGTCTCTACTCATGATGGGTTAAGATTAGATCAGAATGGGCTGTAAACACTGGTGATCAAACCGTGACCCATGTGTGGGTCAAATAAAGGGACAGAGAAGCTTTGAGACACAAGTGGCAAAGTGAACCTGATTATTCATGTCTCCAACCTTTAACTTGACTGTTACAGCACACAGACAGATCTACTTCACTGAAAGACTGAAGCATTCCTCTAAAATATTTCATCAACCTGTCAGACAATGATCCATGCCATCATTATCTGTTAAGAGATACCCTTAAAGGGTCGTAAATTAAAGGAACCCACAAGGGTTAAACACCCCTACATCTTAGGATGTGGATGGTTTTTCATGCACACACTGTTTTTTTTCACCATACACTTCTAATATGAATTCTTTGTTCAGATTAGATTAGATTCTTTGATTCTGTTCCAGGAAAAAAACAGGTAAATGCTGATGATGCTTTAATAAAACATTTATTTAACAAATGAAGGAACTGGTCTATAAAGACTAATAGAGCCTAATGTAAAACAGTGGTTGATTGATAAGTTTTCAGTTTGGTGTATGATGCTGATACTGTTTTGTATTTCCATTTGAGAAAATACAATGACTTAATAACGTCCATGATTCCAGGTGCATTACTGTCTGACTGTTTACCTCAGCCTGAAATAGAGAAATACATAAGGGTTAGACAGAACATGACTGATATTTATGTCAAAGCAATAATGAACTGCATTATTCATCATAACAGAGTTAAAGAGGCTGTGGACACCATCCTTTCAAAGGCGACTGCAGTGACACCTTTCGGCTGGAATTGCACACGCACTGTCGTGATGACATGACTTGTAACAAGACGTGTGTTTGTTTTGGAAATGAATGGAGATCAGATCTTTTTAACTCTACTTTTCTTTTTTGAAGACAACTTTTTTTAATCAGATACAACACAATGAGGTAATGTATTTATCAACAGTTACAGATCACTGTTGTTTGAAACGTGACAAGTACACTTCATTTCATTTCTATTTTAGTGCTTCTCTCAGTCCGGTGCTGTGAGAGATCTGAGGCTAACATGTAAAGTTAGCGAATCCTTATGTCCAGCTCATCTCAAGTTTGATCAGATCACTACAACGAACATTATCACAAACAGTTTAGCCTGTGTTTTAGCCTTTAGCTTATGTTATGACTCTCCAATTTAGATTTCTTCTGCTCTTCTGTCCTTTTTCTGTTGGACAGTTCAGCTCCAGTGTCCACCATCACTACTAAATTAAATAGTTTTTAGCAGAGAAAACACAGATTGCTCTTCTCACTATTAAACTTTGTCAGCTGTCGTGGTGTTAGCATATAGACTTCAAGGTGCTGTGAATCAATCTTGTCCTGTCCGACCCGATCGGGATGCTAAGAAATAGCATATAGAAATAACCTTTATTGGTGCTGATAATCTTATTTTAAGTTGTAAATTAGGATCGGGCAGATATTTAGAGGTGAAACTTTTTCAAGAGGACTTAGAAAGTCCTCATAGTTCCCTTAAACAGCAGCCAGTAATTGTCTTAGCTCTGGTCTGCTGGAGAAACCTGTTATCATTTAGGACAGCCAATGGTCAGACAGTCTAAAGCTCTGAACAAGATTTATCTCTCTGTCAATGTCATCTGAAGTGCTTCCTGGAACAGAAGATAAGATGCCATTTCTCTTCACACAACCTTTTTCACATGTTCTCTTCATGTCTGAAGTAACCAAACTTCAGGCAGCGTATTTGGGACGATATAGATCTATAAAATATGAAAGGATTTTATCAAAAACTGTATATCACTGTGATATTAAGAGGCCCGGCTTTTCCTGCTCTAATTTGAGGCTTTTCCGTATCCTTTTCCAACATTTATCCACCTTTTTGTCCTCTCAGTTTTGTTTTGTTGTTGTTTTTTTACATGCAGCGTCTTCATTTGCTTATCTGGCTTCAATTCACCTTAAAGATAACTCACCTTACTGGTTCAGGATGTGACCAGAGTCGAGTAGGAAAGTCTTTTTAGTGAATTTATTTTTTGAAATTATACAGAAAGGCAGCAAAATGTAGAGTTCAAAGAAAGTTTCAGCATAGAAACGGTTTGTCAGGTTAAACTAGGATGTCTTCTTGGATGATTTGAAGTCTCTCTGGTAAACTTTAGATTCAGAGGAATCCTTCCTTCAAACATGTTCAGGAAACCTCATTTATCTGACAGACTGCACAAACAGCGCCCTCTTGTGCTGCTGTAACAAACTGGATTATTCTCTAAACATTTTGCACATCTTGGAACTCATCTTGACATCCAGTGTATCATAAAAATGGATCTGTTTGAATCCTGGCTGATCCTTCAGCTTCTTTTTTTTCTACATTTTTGAACTGGACTGGAAAAATCTTCAACCTAAAAAAAAACAGTAATTCAAGATCCTGGCAAAGGGCTGGATTCAAGGACAACATGGAGGAGCTGAGGAGCTGAACAGTCTGATGGTTAAAAATCTATCAAACTGTAAAATGTTTAGTTTAATATTACGCTAACAGAGGCAAAGAAACGTCAAATGCTAAACTGAGGTCACGCTGTAGCTGCTTGTAGCTGCTTGTAGCTTTGTCACTGCCACGCATCAGAAAAAAATTAAAAGTTAAAGTGATGCATTGGGGCAGTTTGTAGCTGCTGGTTGCAGAAGCAGGAGCAAATAAACACTACTCCTCTAAACTGACTCAGCCTGTTGTTACAGCAATGCAATGCTTGTAAGCGGACTGATTAGATGCACAGTGGGAGAAATATCACAGATTCAGTGTCTGATGGCACACCACTGACATTTCACCTCATTAATAAGAACTACTCATACATTCCTCTGGATTTTTAGCTGTTATGCAGGTTTAGCTCAAGACAAACACTTCTCATCAATCTCATTAAGAAACACTTCAGATAACCCAAAAACCTTTAAGAGAAGAAGTTTTGTGAAATCTCAGAGGATTTGTGTCTCAGTGTAAATATTTGATTTCAGACAGACTTTGAGCTGCTCCTCATGCAGGAATCTGTTTACAGAGGGAAATGAATCCTCCTCAGACTAACAACGATGGGAGCTGGGATGACTGTGTTTCTCCTGTTTTTGCTCTCCGTAGAGACTGTTTTCCCCATAGACAGTGAAGCCTGCTGATACCTCATTGGTTGAAATTACTCAGACTCCAGAAAAAAAAACAGAACTCATGTCAGTGATGAACAGATTCTTATTTTGAGAAGCCAACAGGTAACCTCCACCTGCTGCAGGGGTCTGACTACCATCACACACACAGAATCAGAGTTAGGATCAAAGCTGTAGAGGAGTGTTAATACAGACAGACAGACAGACAGACAGACAGACGGTGGGATTAAAGCAGAGAGCCCGTCGTCCAGCCCCAACACACCAACAGAAGAGCAAGGCAGCAAAGTTAGTAGTCAAATTCCCCAAGGACGTCTTTGCTTCTGCAAGACAGACCAATTGTGTCTGATTTTATTTGGATTTCTTTGAGTATACCTCCTCAGAATGATGAAGATGGTAGTCCTCATCATCCAGGAGGAATACAATCAAGAACTGGTTTTCTTTCCCAATCAACTGTTTTTACTCTTTTTCTTACTAGTGACTGGGCTGTGGGTCAGGGAGTCAAACGATCTCTGATGGTCCTTTATACACGAATAATGAAACAAGCAATTGGTGTCCGTAAAACGTCGCTTGGCTGTTTGCTACTAACCTTTCATGTTAGGCTTGGGTTTGTCAGTTTGCTTGCCTGTGGGGGTTTGTGCCTGCTGGCCCTGGCCCCCGGAGGAGGCCCCCTGCTGGGCTGCTTTCTGTTTCAGCATGGTCCAGTCAAACGTGTAGTCATACTGGTGGTTCAGAGTCCTGAAAACATACAGAGTTAAAGTCACTCAGCTGACGGAGGAACTGCTGGATGAGGGTAGAGGGTAGGAAACAGGAAATGGGGTGAGGAGGGACGAACAAACAAAAAATAACATGTCAGGTCAGAACACACAGATCAGTCTGTTCTTTCAGTCAAACCACAGAGCGGATCTTCATTTTTAGGCCTTACTGAGCCTGATCCTGAACCTACAGGTAACCCATCTGTTCATCAAACACCTCTCGCTGATAAAATGTCAGGCTCTTCTCAGAAAGGATGATGTGCGTGTTCAGTGGCAGCTGCAGGTCATAATGTTGTAGAGGATCCAATGTTGGCTGTACCAGCTGTCTGGATGCCATGATCATGGACAACGTGCCTCCACTAACTGCACCCCAATCCTCTGATTTTATGAGAGCAGTAACAGAAGAGCCTGAAAAAGACTGAGCATGCTGAGAATTAAACTAATCTCATTTTTTTTTAATTTAACGTCATCCACAGATGAAGGCAGAGGGCGTTAAAATATTGTATCATCCGTCTGGGCGCTCACACCTCTCCTGATGCCTTCACGGACTGTCAGAAACACCAACATCTGCACTGAACACATAACAGCAGAGCTGTTACAATATGAAGACCAGAGTCTGCATGTGTGGCAGTGGACACGTACCAGGGCTTCTGGGAGAGGATCCTGGCTGAGGAGGTGGGGGGGGTGTGTCCATTATTTATGTCCAGTGAGGTGTTGTTGAAAAAAAAGTATTTCCATTGTACTTTTATGATAAACTTCAATATCGAGCAGAGGTTGCGTTAACCGATTATCTTCAGAATTTTTTTGAGTAATGATGGAAAAATCTGAAGGTTTCTCATCATTTTGATGGATTAGAAACCCTGCCAGCGATCCAGTCCACTTTCACTGTCACACAGCTATTCATTAATCACATATAGCACCTGCAGCAGCACTTCAATGGGTGAAATGTTTCCAGACTTTAAAACGGTTGCTGAAGAAGCGCTGGTCAATCCAGTATCTAGTGTAGCAGCAGAACGTGGCTTCAGCCTCCAGAACAAAATCAAAACAGCCGCAAGAAGTCAGCTGACTGAGGCGAAGATGCATGACCTGATGCTGAGCTCCTCTGCTGTGAGAGCGGCAGAAATGTCTCACCAGCAAAAAAAAAGGAACCAAAAATAAAAAAAACCCACATGATCTGTTTTAACTTGAAAGCAGTTCTATGTAATGGTTTTTTCTGTCTAGTTAAAGAAAAAACATGTTCTGTTTGCTGAGAGAGCGATTTTTCTCTTTAAAAACCTATTGAAATCAGAGTCAATTTTTGTTTTTTATTTTCTATCATTTGTCTGTTATTTATTCATTATTTTCTTTTTGCCCAATAAGCAATAAAATTGCACTGCATAATTAATTTTACAAGTTGAATTTGAGTTGCTTTTGCGATGACATGGTAAAGTACATAATTAATGATCAATAAGTCTCATTATTGATTATTTAATTGAAGATTATTTATTATGACGAAATTTTTACGTGCGTGTACCTGAAGAGGATGCGGAACAGCTGGCGCAGGTACATGTAGTCTGGAGCCTCCTCAAAGCGCAGGCCACGGCAGTAGTTCAGATACATGGCAAACTCTGCTGGGAAACCCTAAAAACACAAAAATAACATGAATTTGTGTGTGTGTGTGTGTGTGTGTAAGGAGGAATACCTGTGAGGTGTGTTTCAGCTGTTCTTACCTTACACAGGACCTCCACAGGTGTAGACATCTTCTTCTCTGAGATCTTCTCATATTTTTGCTTCTTTGTGGCAGCCTGACACACACAAACACACACAGAGTTTAATTGTGAAATAAGAATGAGAGGGTTATAATCAGAAGCCACAGGTGTTTCTCAGGAGTGTTTCTCACCTTAAGTCCCTGCCAGGGCAGACTGGTTCTGTTGAAGTACATCAGCACATAGCCTAGCGACTCCATGTCGTCACGGCGACTGCACATAAAACAACAACAACAACAGCAGAGTTGGCTGTTTAGTCACCAGCAGTTAAATCATGAGTGCATACACAAAATCTTTATGATGGGATGAATTGAAGCACTGAATCACAGGTGTGTCAGACCTCTGTTCGATGCCCAGATGTGCGTTGATGGAGGCGTAACGTGCGGTGCCGGTCAGGTTCTTGTCTTCTCTGTATGGGATGTGCTGTCGTGTCCGGTTGTCTCGGTACTTCTTCGCCAAACCAAAGTCAATGAGGAACAACTGGGAGGGGAAGAGAGAGAGAGAGAGAGAGAGAGAGAGAGAGAGAGAAGAACACAGGTGGGTTACCTGTCTGTTGAAACACACACACTACACATCACTCCTGTGATACTTCTTCACAAAAACCCTAAGCAAAGCCTTAAATTAATATGAGTGTAAAAGACTTCATCTCATTGGCTGAGGATGTCATGTGACATGGTACACATGTACAGGACATCATCGCTAATCATTCTTTGTGCGTGCTCACATACACACACACACAGTCTTTTTCATCAGCAAAAATACTTGGGAATGGTCTGACCACACATAGAACCATCACTGCTCCACACACATATACACACACATACACACACATAGATCACCTGGGGACAATAAAGCTCAGTTAACTGCCCAGTTTACTACCCACACACTCACACACAGAGCCTGTACATGTCTGTGTGTGTGAGCAATGTGTCATACAGGTATCCTCATGATGAGGTGAGTGTCAGGTGATCAAAAACTTGTATCTCTGTCAGATGTTTTCAAACATCACAGATTCTGTTGGAGCAATATCAACCGGTGTTCTGCACAGACGCACACAGATCTACAACCTGAGCAGCCGATCACAGGTACAGGCTCTGGTCTTCATGTGTGTGTGATTAAGTGTGGGTTTGTGGTTGTAGAGTTTCATAACATGTTGAAACTGTGTTCACATACACACACACACACTGAGAAGGGGAGACCTCTGATAACAACACACTACAGTCTGAAGAGTGGTTTCACACACGGCGCTCAGATGTCCCTGCAGACTGTCTCTGTGTCTGAAAACAGTACGAGGTGTGACTCTTACACCACCTTGAGGCTGCTCAGTGAGCTGCAGGAACACCAACACGTTCTGTCTGACCTCTTTTTTCCTCTGTGTGATGCTCAACAATAAACCACAGCTTGGAGCAGGCAGTACACACCTGGACATCCGTCCCTTCCACAGTGTTTTAAATGAAGCTATGCCTGCAGTCAGCATGGTTTAAAGGTGCTGTCCGTATGTTTGTGCAGCTGTCACCGCTTTAACACATCATGCAGCACAAATCACATTTAAATCAAACACTAATCCAGTTCCATCTTCACAGAGTCAAACAAAAAAAAAGCAGATCAATAACACATCGGATGTTTGTGCAGCACAAGCAGCAGCTGTCAGCGGGGAAGTCTAATTCCTGGAGAAGTGTGTGCATGTGTGTGTGTGTGTCTTACATCGGCCTCAGAGCAGTGTGACTTAGCTTTCCTCTAAGCTAGCTCAGACACAGCTGCAGGGGCTGTGTTTGTGATGCTAACTGCTAACCAGCTGCATGATGAAGCATGTAAGGCGAATGAAGCTAATGAGGCTAATGCTACATGAATGTGAAAAGTTAAAGCCGTGAAACATAACTGAGCTTACACATGAGCTGAATTTAGACTCTTATCAACCAGAGCTCATAAAACTAACAGCTGAGTGACTGCTCTGATTTCAGCTCTGTGTGTGTGTTTGTGTGTGTGTGTTTGTGTCATATGAAGCAGGTGAGCAGGTGAGATGGGGCAGGCAGTGGGTCACACAGTGATCTGAAGCAGTTGTTTTAAGGTCTGTGTGTGCGCGTGTGTATGTGCTGTGGTTAATGTGATGATCTTTAAATGCTGACACTGCTGCTCTACAGCTGAAACGTACTCAGGCTTCTTCTGTCTTCTCTCCCCCCTCTCTGCCTGCTCCCCTTCTGTCTCTACTCTCTGACTCTGTCTTTTCAAACACCCGAGAGAGCTCTGCTGTTTCACTGAAGTGGAGTCATTTTTCTTTAACAGTTTAATCTTATTTGTCCATGAGCAGCAGCCTGCTGACAGTAAATATGATGTATAGTTTTAGTTGTCTTCACGTTGTCTCCTGACATTCTTTAATCTGTGTCTGAGACTCAATCTGATGCTAAATCAAACGTTCAGCCTGCAGGATGAGGTTTGATACTGACAGAAGCCTGAAATCTTGTTCTGTTTAATGTGAATTATACTATGTGATGCATTACATGTATTGATTACTGTGAGTAAATGAAACTGGACATGAGACAGATGTTTAACATGATGAACCAGCACAGCGACTGGGAGCTCTGCTCTGAGTCTGACACATGACTGAACTGTCTATCTGCTCTGTTTCTATGTCACTGTCTATCCTCTCTGTTGGGTCTGATGAGTGCAAGGGCGGGTGCTGCTGGTCTGACTGGGAACCAGTGTGGTTAATATGACAGCAAAGCGGCAGCTGCAGATGTGGACAGCTGGTGTTGAGGTAAAGTCACACCTGGTTTAATCCTGAGAAAGATGGGTCCTGAGAAGAGCTAACAGCCAAGCTTCTTTTCCTCTTCCCCACTGACGAGTCTAAACACTGAGGGGGCACACAGTAGAGGGGAGGGGTCTGTCAGTCACATTAGCATCAGTCTACTCTCTGTCACACAGCTAACAGAGCCCCCTCACCTTCACACACATCTGAGAGAGTCATGTGATCGTCCAGAACAGAAGACACCACTGACGGTGATCCTTCTCCTGTCAGGACGACACATGAACCTCCCTGTCTGACTGTGACAGAGCCAGAGCAGACAGGTGACACACGGTACCCAAACACCTGGAGGGAGGGAGGGGGGGTCGTCCTTCATCCATCAGCAGAAATATAAATATAGAAATGTCATTAATATGTCTACAGACAGATAAAGCTCTAACATAGCGAGACTTCATAAACTAAATAACACATTTCTTACTGTTCTCTGCTTCAGGGAGTCGTTCACCTGTCTGCAGACTCAATACACACCTGAAGTTAAGGTGAGTTGAGGAGCTCCACAGACACAGGCAGAGCTGCTGTCTGTGGTTAATCAGTTAACACTCAAACAGGTAAAAACAAACTGTCATTAAATCTACAGGTGAGTTAGTACAGGAGGAAAAAATGTGCAGGTATCTCATGTGAACATTGGCCTGATGTGATGAATCCTCCGATCAAAGAGCTGGACATGTTCATCTGTTAGCGAAACGATTCTTAAACTCATCTGAACCACACAATAACTTCATGGTTCTTTTTGGACTTTATTCTCACTTGACTTTTTTAAACTCTGAACATGTTATGAGGGCCTGAGCCTGAAAATCGGGGCAAAGGCCCTCTTGAAACCCTTAGGATGATTATTCTTTTTTTCCTGCCACTTTAACCCCAAATTGCGTGCTTTCTGCTTCAGATAAACACAAACACACCTAGCCACTAAATTCAGTCAAGGTGAAAAATGTATGAATCCACTGTTTTCATGCAGGTACGTGCTCCAAAACGCTCCCTAGTCAGTTAAAACTGGAGGTCTACTTTAACCCTTGTGCTGCCAGCAGGAAGCAGAAGCATTGATATGGGTCCTCACTATAGTGACGGCCTGCAGTACTAGGGTTAAGCTACAGGCCTGATTTTTGGAATGCACAACTATCATGCCAAGACCTACAAAAGTCTCTATGACCATAGTGAATTCCAAACAGTTCAGAAATTGGAGTTAAATGTCTGATTTTGACGATTTATAGGGTGCGTATTTGATTGAAAACTTTCTTTTTGGATCATCTAAAAATAAATAAATAAAAAAAATAGGTATAGTAGACACAGTGACGGTTAAAAGTTATCAAAGGATTTTTCGTATCTCGATGGGCGTGGCCACAAACAACGGCCAAAGTTGACGATTTTTTTCAGCAAAATGAAAATCTTGATACCGCTCATATATAACGTTGGATCTGGACCAAAATGCACACAAACGTTCAGTGTCACAGCTTGAGTACATCTATATGCTTTTTTTCACCTTAAACTACAGCGTCCCCTACTTTTACCAGGAAGTCATGTTTCACTCTGATTGAAAATGCCTCCTGTTTTTCAAACACGTTCTTTTGGATTCTGCTCAGTAATGTCTTTCAGCCCTTCATTAAGCGTCACTCACCACAGGACCCGCTTATCACTGCTTGCGGCTTTAATTTGAAATTTTAATCAATGCAGGACAAATGACTTCATTTGCATGTGGCGACTGTAGTGAGTGTGTTTGGAGAAGAGGAAGAAACAGGTGAGGAGGAGACAAAAAGATGAAGTGTTATGAGTTAAAGATTTAGAAGTGAAGGACTGAAAACATCACAGAGTGTGGCTCTAACTCTGGACTGATAGGTTAAGGTCACCATGCCTTTCCTTCAAACTGACATGCTCTAATGAAAAGCAAGTTCTGATGCACAGATCTTGTAGCAGCTCTCATCTATACAGGTTTGGATGGAATTGGAATTGATACATCTGTAGTTTCATTGTCTCTTTATTACATGTGCCACACACAGAAGAGACTGTAAAGACAAGATATCTCACTCCTCAGGTTTTTATTTTGTTTTGTTAACCTGTTGCTTCTCGGTTGCTGTGTTGCATTAACGCTCACAGTGAAGACAGTGAGGCCACAAGAAGTCTTGCTTATGTCCAATGATGCGACCAACGAAAGATCCAGCTATATGTCTGTTTAAATGTAACTGTGACACAGGTGAATCTACCACCAGTTGATGGAGCAGTCCAAAACACAAACTCCTTATATTCAGGGGATTAACTGTCAGGTTTCAATGCAAAACATCTAAAAACAATCCATCCATAACACATAAACTCAGCTGTCCACAGTAAATTTGATCTTACAGCTGCATCTTGAACCATTTACATAAAACAATTCTGCAACATCACAAAACTCAAGTTCCACCATCACTACACCTTCGTACTTATGCTTACTGAACTCAGCCTCTGGTTAATGTTGGTGTCTCAGAGCCCAATTTCACATCACATGATAGATCTCTGGAAGTGCATCAGGCTCTGATGAAGCTCCACACACACACACACTTTGATATACTCACATACAAACACAAGCTGCACATTTTCACCGTCTCTCACCATGAGTTCACTCTTACTACTCGTGACAGTAGATCAGAGGAAACAAGACTTCACATCATCCTGGCCCTGTGTGTTACACACTGCAGACAGGGAATAACAGTATAAATATCCTGCTTTAACCCGTCACTGTGTGAGAGCCCATAGGCTGCAGCAGAATGAATCCAACCCAGAGTTTAACTCCTGTCACTGCTCTGAGACCTGATCCAGGATCAGTGCTTGTAATGTTGTATTCATAATTTAACCCAGTGAAACAACCGAACATTTGTCCCTAACTTTACTAAACCATAAGCTGTTGGACTGACGCCCGTTCATAACAGAGGACCGTGAGCTGAGCCTCAGGCCAACAAGCTGCCACAGCATTAGCGGGCTATGCTAAAAATGCTAACAGACAACAGAAGGCAGCATAGCTGTACAGCTACGTCTCTTCTTCATGCTGACATGTTACGGTTTAAAAGCAGAGTGTTCTTATGACTCCTTTTCCACTGAAGTGGTCCTGGTGCCAGTTCTGGGATGGTGCCAGTTTGGAGTGGGTTTGAGAACCCACTGGCCCACGCTGAAGCACCCAGTTTATTTTGCTTCACCCAACCACCACACGTCCCATTTTGGCTGTTGTTTCAGGGGTAACAGAAGGACCTGAATTCTATGTTTCCTTATGAAAGGCAGCAGGAAAACATTCCCCCTTTGAATTTATAAGAATGGGAGGAAAAGGAAAAAAGGTCACTCCCTGTCCTGACGGGGGAGGAGGATTAGCAGTCAGAAGGAGTGAATCCAGAGCGAGCAAGAACATGACTCAGCATTAAAGTGTTCCCAATACTGATCAGGAAAGACTATTTGGGAAAAATACAGTTACAAGAGGATAAGTGAGTCCTGTGTGTGCAAGCTAAGCATGTCACACACACACACACACAAACACACACACAAACACAGAGACATTTTTGAGGCTTTCATTTGATCCTCAACAAAGTTTGGGGTTTTGTAATTTTGTCCGTGATGAAAACACCACCAGCCCCAGAAAGAGGGGTTCTTCCAGCACAGAGTTGGTGCTGCTCTGGAACCTTTTTTTCTGGCTCAGGGCCAGTTCTTTAGTGGTCAAAACACAAAGAATTGGCTTCAAACCAGCCCTGGAACTGACCAGGTGGAAAAGGGGTTTGTTTTTACTGATAAACTCCGTCTATAACCTTAAAACAGGTAAGTTGAACACACAGTTACATGCTGAGTTTGAGCAGTCAGACCTGTTCTGGCTCGGTATGCTGTGCTCAGACTCGTCTGGTTTAAACCAAACTGTAAAGGTGTGGCCTGAGTCATTCTACAGAAGAGTTTGAGAGTGTGACTAATTCCTAGAGCTAAAATCCTCACGATTATTCCACTGACTCTAGAGCTGCTACTAACTTACTGCATTATCACCCAACCTCAGCTTTTTATCAGCCTGTAGAAAACCATGAGGGACAGTGTGATCTCTGTGCTTCACTGAACAGGGACTGTTCAGTGCATTTGGTTAAAAAATGTTTAAACTCCACACAACAGCCTGAGTCAAGCCTGGTTTTACTCTTGGTTGTGGCGACGTTGTTGGGGACTACACGTGACTCCACTTAAGTTAGTCACTGACTCTTTGTGCTACTTAAATCCTCACTTTCCTACCTGACTACATTTGCTGCTTTTTTGTGCAAAGAAGAAGACAGAAGACGTCGTCGGGGATGTGATTCAGGGCTGCTGAACCAGTTTGACCAGAGGAAGATAGCGACTGGACAGAAAACACTGGAAATACAGAAATACTTCACTACCCAGTTGACCAATCAGGGGCTTGTGAGATGTGTTTAACATTTTGTAGGAGGCGCCCCACAGACAACGTTTGTAGGCCTCTGCATAGCTACAGGCAAATTCAGAGCATCTCCAATGGCATAGATTCCAAAGGGGCTGTGTCCTGTCATACTTGTTATGAGCAGGTAGTGTTTATGACCTCTCTGTCAGAGCTCTATTCTCTGGCATTTACTCTTAAACCACAAATGTTTTCCAGCAGCACTTGTACCTCCATTGTAGTGATAGTTAACTGCGTAGAAAGAGCTCTGCATGCTTCAAAAAGCTTTAATCCTACAGCATTCCAATGAGAATGTGCAAAATTAGCTGTATGAAATCCTGTCACAGAACACGCAGCATGTCTAGAACCTGAAATTGTACCTAAAAAAAATTAATTAAATTAAAAAATTGAAGTTTCTCCACCTAACCCTAAGCTTCATAGTTTGTTTAATGACAGAAGTCCTGCTGCTTCTTGATTCTTATTGGCCAGTAATCAAGAAGTGACATCGACAAGCATGACTTCATTAAGATAACATCTGAACTGTAGCAAGTGAGTCAGGAAACAATCTCTTTAAAAAAGAACAACAAATACCAGACATCAGCAACGTAACAAACTGACTACAGCCAATGAAATACCAGAGAACAGTTAGGTAACAACCTGACTTCAAGGAATTGAATAGCAGACTAAAGATATTCAAATACCAGTTGTTGGCCTCCAGTGCTGTCAGAAGGTTGCTCTGTGTTCGCTGTGTAAAAACATTATCCTCAAATCTGCTCAGAGGAGCAGATCAGCAGACTGTCTGTCTGTCTGCAGGGACAGATACAGCTAACTGTCTGTGTGCGGGGAGAGGTACACATGACTAGGGGTGAATTGATCCAACTCTAAGTCCTGATACCCATACCTGGGCTTCATTATCAACCAATACATTCTGATCTGATCCTAGTATTTATCTAACATTCTCTATTCCCTAATAATAATGATAATAATAATAATAATAATATTGTGCGGTGAGTAAATCTCCAATA
This sequence comes from Labroides dimidiatus, assembly GCA_030710495.1. Classification (NCBI taxonomy): domain Eukaryota; kingdom Metazoa; phylum Chordata; class Actinopteri; order Labriformes; family Labridae; genus Labroides; species Labroides dimidiatus. The sequence goes on along the minus strand of CM061150.1, from coordinate 26,805,235 downwards.
CTAACATGGATTACACTTTCACTGTAAACCTCAGCAGTGCAAAGAAAGGGAAGATTTAAACTATTTTAACTCTGCCTAGCAACAATGCACAGGCTTACTGGAATTGATGATGTTATTAACACATGTGGCTGTTGAAAATACAGAAGAGTTCAACTGTTCTGTCCAATGGTTCGACCCTTTGTCACAGATATCTGATCTGACTTATTGAGTCCCTATCAGACTGATTTCTGAATCCAGGATCGGATCAACTGCATCTCTACAGATGACAGTTTCAACACAGGTGTCCTTCCTGATGTGGCCAAACATAACAGAAAAAAACACACAAGTGTAAGTAACGCCAACTGCTGATCACTCCTTCTCCACCCATTCACAAACACACACAGGAACAAGAGTCAGTGTGTTCTGGTTTGCTGAAGAAACGGTGTCAAACCCAATGTGTACCTGCGCTGTGTGACCTGCTGATCATCCACTGGATTTTACTGCTATCTATTTTACTGTTGGTTGAACGGCCGACCCTGGAACATTTGTTGACTCACTTGTAAAAACTGTGTCAAGCTTCTGTCTCATCATAACATTGAAACTGCGGCTTCAGGATAATAATTGGGTCGTGTCACTTAAGGACTTGTGCTGAATCTTTTGTATGTATGGCTGATTCTAAAATAAACTGAAGATGTTCATTTAAAGGCTGACGAAACAGCTGAATCCGATTACAAGTAGTAAACACTGGCTCCGTTAGGACAAAAACCATGATTTAATTGGGAAAAATAAATAGCACAAACTATAAAAAAGACTGTACAATCTGTCTGGTGTAAGGCAGCTCTGCTAGCATGACTGGAAAGGTAAGGACTGACAGGAGATGGTCATTATCAGTCAGTGTAGAGCCACAGTTTTTATAGTTAAGGTGTCTGAGATGATGAGATATCCTCTGACAGTAAGTAATGCTTTGTAATATGATGGATACCTCAGCACTGTGTGTGCAGATACATGACGATCTAACCTGAGAGTCCACTAACTGTTGTGTGTTGAGTGTTGTGTGTGTGTTAATCCTCTGGGTTATTCAGATGTGTCACCGGCATCAGAAAGCTGTGATTCATTATGAGCCCCATACTTTCAGCTCTGAACGGTGTCTGATGTTAAAGTTCCGTCTAATGTAGTGAATGGTAAATAGTCTGTGTTTCTATAGTGTTATCTGCAGTCTTCAGACCACTCAAAGTGCGATTACAGTGTTAGTCACATTCACCCATTCACACACCAGTCATCTGAATAGCAGCTGTGTTTAGAGATGTTACTCCGATGAAGCTGTTCTTTGAAGGGTTTGTTGCTCCACAATATTTGAAACTGGCTGACTCCTTCTCTGCTGTGGTTCTACTTGCACAGCACTGAGAGGCGTTCGAAGAGGACCAATCAGGTGCCTCCTCTTTACTTTGTGCCTATACTGTAGATAAACTATTATTTGAATTAAGTAATGTTACAGATTTATTATTACTTGCATGGTTGATGCTGAGGGATGTACAGGTGTGACATCATCACTCAGGACCACCATGTCTGTATAGTGAGACTGTTGTGTCAGCATGCTGGGCAGGTGTACTGTCTTACCTTGTTACAGTGACGGCCTATGCCCATGAGGAAGTTGTCTGGTTTGATGTCTCTGTGGATGAAGTTCTTTGTGTGTACATATTCAATTCTGCTGATCATCTGAGGAAGAGAAGAGGAGCACAGATGAACACTGGATCAACTCACTGATGATGATCAGCATCATGCACTAATATGTACCCCTGCACCCCTTTTCAACCATTTATGACAGTGCACTGTGGTCTCATTGGGACATTTAGTGTTGAATGTGTGGCTCTTGAGGGTGAAGATACCAGGTAAGGGTGCAGGTATTATAACAATGACCGTGCCAGTGACTTCACATGGAAAATAGACCCAGAATGGACCTTCAGATTGTGTTTTCAGTCAGAGGCGGACCACAAACAAAAGACTGCATTGACTTGTTTCACATTTTACAGGTCAGTGGATACCCCAGATACCCATGTGTGTGTGTGCAAAACACAGAAGGTGTCTTTTTGAAGTCAGCAGGCATCCATGGGATCAACAGACAGCGGAACCTGATCAGAGCCATCACTGAGATCTCAGAGGTTTACTGTTGGCAAAGCTAGCTCATGTGTGTGTGTGTTACCTGGTCTGCAAGCATGAGGACTGTCTTCATAGTGAAGCGTCGAGAGCAAAAGTTGAACAAGTCCTCCAGACTGGGTCCCAACAGGTCCATCACTAGGACGTTATAGTCCTTCTCCTGGCCATACCACCTGCAAATACACACACACACACACACACACACACACAAACACACACACAAAAACAATGATTATTGTGAGAGAGATCTGAACCAAACACAGAGTCTATTCTTACTGTACATTCATGATGCTGACTTATTCAGAGGGATTCGGTGTTTCAGACTAAATACTTGAACATTTCTTCTCAAACCAGGGCCTGAATTTCAGGCGTGGGATTTGGAGTATCCCACACAAACTATTCAATTCCCCCTTAAAATGCAGGAAAATTCTAAAAAGATACAGTACCCAAGATGCATCGGTCTAGATTAGCATATCTCCTTGCACTCCCTCTCTTTCCTGTATACATTGAGACAAACATGTGCTGTTACGGGAAATGACTGTCAATAGACCGTGATGAACAACTTCAGCTGCCATGCAACTGTTTTTCTTAAAGGCAGGGTTGGCAGTTACTGAAAACTGGCATGAATTTGAATGTAGCATCTCCTCAGGACTCCGTTTAGCCCCTGCTCACATGCACGAGCGCTGCCGGTTCGGGATCATATGATCATGACTGATTTAAACCACAGACTCAAACTGGTCCTCAGCACATCGTTTTTGTTTGCTCTACGTTAGCAGTAATCAGGGTATAGGTAGTTTTTCAGCCATTCTCCAGCATATTTAGATCCCTCTTGGTTATGCACATTGAATCAGGGCTGGTGCACACCAGCAAATTGTACCCACAGGAGGCGGGCAGAAAGGCAGGACGAGATTTGATTGGTTTAATTAATTGGATGCCAAACGGTAGGAATGGCTGGTGTTTTCCCAGGTTTACTCCTGCTGTAGGCAGCTATTTTTGACTCTATTTTAAGAACACATCATGTATTGATTACCATCAGCACATAAAGATCATTTAAACTAAAATAACAAAAAGTGCATCTAAATCTGATAACCAACCCTGCCTTCAGCCTTTGCATGTTAGTTTCATTCAATCAGAACTGCTGCGAGGAAACCTGCAAGTTGTCAATTATCGACTGTTCCAGCATGTTTGTGTGCTGTGTCAACATGTTGTCTCTGTGTCAGAGTTTGAGAGAATGCTGCTGACTGCCAATCATTTTCCTTCTCAGCTGCTCATCAGGTGGTGCTTGCTTGACATGGAGACTTTCTACCTCTTCTTCCCGTTTACGTCACCCTTAATTTCTAAAGTTAACAGAGTTTCTGCATGACTTAGACTCCTCGTGGTAACCAGGTCAAATGAGCTCTATGAACTTGTATCAAACAGAAATTCATTTTAAAATACTCACAGACGTGATTCATTTATCTCTATAAAAACATGCACACGAGCTCAGCTGTATTTTATGTACCACAGTGTGATGAGACGTTACAGCTGTGGTGAGGTTGTTTCTATGAACAGGAGACTGCAGCACATGGCAGACAGGCTCATAAGGAACTTCTACCTTGCAGTGGCAGTACCATCAGTATCAAGATGTCAGCATCGTTATTATTTAGAAACACTTAGAGAACCTGTAAAATCTGTCATTGCAGTCCACCATGACCCTTTTTTATGACTTTGTTGACATGACGTGTCACATGTAACATGATGTTACACTGACAGCAGGTTCAGGCAGAACAGAAATACTTTCAGTGGACTGTAAAATTCTCCTTGAGGTTAATTCCTGAAAGATTTATGCGACTTAGGATCTGAAAAACAGAACTGAAAAGCACATGGCTTTTGATATCAACAAATCTCCAAAATTTGGGAGATTAGGTACCAAAGCCAAGGGGTAAGAGCACTAAAGCAAAATACAGATACCTCCAGAACTACAGACAAGAGCAGAGAACTGGGAAGAACTAATGAGTTACGGAAGGGGTTTTAGCAACTAACTGACAATTCAACTGCTTCAACCACTAGTTGGTGCTGAAGGCACAAGTCAACAAGACATGAACAGCCACCAGCACTCCAAGCAAGCTAGATTTTTTTCCCCTTACAGGACACCGTCACCAGACGGCGGTTGAGCCTCTATCCCTCCCGTGTTGATGCCTTGAATCCAGAGCAGTGACACGTTATCAGAAAGCAGATCCAGCAGGACAGGAAGTCCTGCAAGGTGCCGGACTGAACACTCAGCCAGTGTGAGTGAGAGTTGACGTACGCAGGCAACAGGAAACAGAGTGGAGCCGGACCGGAGACGCTTGTGATGAATTTGAGCCATTTGTTTTTCTCAATGTGACCCAAAAAGGTGTCAAGAAAGACATTATGAGCAAGCAGGGCAGTGATGGTGAGTAACGTGTGACACACAGTGTGTTCATTTATATTGTTTAAGTGTTTAAACTGTTCCTGCAGAGTTTTGGCTGTGATTTAAGGAGTACAGTCATGTTCTCATGTTTGTTAAAAAAACGTCTTATGTGATAGAAAATGCTTCTGTTGTCACTATTGTATATAACTGGGCTTTAATTATGGATAGAAGATAGCAAAATATGCAGCACAAGGCTGCTGTTTATCTTTTGACTCTGTTGTCCTGCCGCCCAACATCCAGCTGCTGCATCTCTTTAATAAAAGAAACTGTTTAAAGCTTTTTGTTCTACAAAGGCCGCTCTGCCACATTGTTATTATAGAATGTTCACACACTGTATTCTGAACAGTGTTAAATGTCAGTGAAATGTTTATGCTGTTTGAATAACAGAATTCTCTTTTTCAATGTTCAATTGCAACGTGGTTTCAGCCTCATTATTACAGAACGACAAGTCCACCAGTCGACTATTCTGATTAACTTTTTGAGTAGTAAAATTATTAGAAGTAAAACCCCTGAGTTACAGTTCCCTAGATGTACTAGAGACAACTAAGGATGTACCAACCCCATCCTGGAATCAGGTATCTACTGGACTGAGGCCCCAAAGCTGGATCAGATATCAGCAGGAAAGGGTTGAACCCTGGTGCCAATCTAGACAACCAGCTCTATCCTTTTTTCTTTTTTTTTTTTTCCTTAAACCGGCGCTCTCATAATTTGTACTAGAATTTTTGTCACTTAAAGAATTTGACACTAAAGAAAAATAGTGTAAAATCAAAGCAGGTTTTTTGATCTATTTTCTCACAAAATTATCATTATGTTTTCGGTATGTGGTTACAAACAGTTGTTTAATTCAGTTTGTATTTAAATTTAAGCTCTGGTGTTTTGTCTTTGTTGTTTTTTTTTAATACATTACCAGTCAACACAGTATAAAAGTTTACAATTGAATTAGGGCTGCAAATAAGGTTTTTTTTCCATGATCAACTGATCTATTGATTCTCCTCTTGATTAACTGAGTAATTGTTTGGTCCATGAAATGTCAGAAAATGGTGAAAAATGTGAATGTTTCTTGGAGTCCAGGATGACATTATGTTTTATCGACAAACCAAAAATACTTGAGACTGTCACAGAGGAGCAAAAAAAACAGCACATTTTCACATTTAGGAAGCTGAAATCAGAGATTTTGGACTTATTTTTCTTGAATAATTACTTAGAACCATTAATCATTTATCAAAACAGTTGATTAATTTAGAAATTGATTAATAATTGATTATTCAATTAAATGATGCAGCTCTAAATTGAGTATTAATTTTTGTAAGTTCTGAAGCATTTTCTTTTACCAAAAACATTGGTGGTAAACATTTAAACACTTTATACTTTAAATAAATATCAACTTCAGTTATTTCATATGTACTCATTTTTTGCCTTTTACCCAAAACATTAGCAGTTTTATCCCACAGGGGCATGCAGGTTATTATTTAACACTGATATCGGATCCAGATCTGTATCGGTTGATACTCAAAATCCAGGTATCTGTATTGGGACCAGAAAAGTTGGATTGGTGCGTCCCTAGAGACAACTGCTGAGTACTACAGTGACTGCAGAAAACTGCAGATTATTAAAGAGAACAACAAAAGTACATTCTACAGATATCTTCAGAAAGCTACGAGTAAGTGCAGAGGACCACAGAGAGCTGTCAGAGAGATGATAGGTTGAACTCATCTGTGCAGTTCCATAGAGGAGCTTTCAAATGCTGACTCTTTACTTTTTTAATACAAGCTGATCTCAGGTGTGCTTGCCCAGACTTCACAGGTATCACAGGATGCCCTGAGGATGAAAGGATGGACTGACAGGCTGCAGGAACCGGTTTTGGGGTTGGGAGGGTTTTTGGTGTACTGAAATAAAAGTTTGAGCAGCCAGGGTTCAAGAAGATATTACACAGTTCAGAGGTGAAAAGATCTTCAAAAACTGAGTTTGCAATACAAACTAGGTTCAGATTTCTCTTCAAACTGTCTCAGATATGCTGCTGTACTCTGTCTTTAGACAATACGTACAAACAGAGCACACAGTTAGCAGCTGAGGAGCTTCAGCTCAGGGTGGAAACTGAGTTTAAACAGAGCTTAAAATGCTAACACAACAAGCTCCAGCAGTATTTGACAAAACACACAAACACATATGATATCACAGTGAATCTATTGGTGTGTTTGTGTGCAGCAGTGTGTGTGTGTGTGTGTGTGTGCGTGCGTGTGTTACATAACAGATAATTACAAAAGTCTACTGTCTCAGATAGCTGGAAGGTGTTAGCTGCAGGTTTTAACCCATTGCTCTGGTTTTTAAATGTTGCTGCTGTTGGTCAGAGAGCAGTTTAACATTCTGCTGAATGAAACATGTTTGGATTTATATTCAGTGTTTCACTCCAAAGTCTTTGAAGTGACACTGTAAATAGGTTGAGCACTCTGCTTTGTGTTTTACTGGGTCAGTGTGCAGCTCATTGTGGTTTTACTTTAGCTGCAGATTTCTCATTAAAAAGAGATTTGGTCACAACAAAGAGTTCAGTTTTTCAGATTAGTAAAGGTGTTATAACGGGGCAGATTAGACTGTGCTCTAATAATCCTGTGCTCTGATTCCACCAGCTGACTGACTGTTTACTGGTGTTTTGGTTCAAACACAGCTTCACAAACACACAGTTAGCTTTAGGGAGAAGCTAACTGTCACACATCTCATGATATATAAAATGAAGTGAGTCCAGTTCAGAGAAAACTGTACAGGTGAGAGTCAGGTGGTGTGTAGTGAGGGTGGGGGAGGGGCAGCAGGACATGCAGGTTTGACTGGCCCTGACATGAAGCCAGTAGAACCAGAGACACAGCAGCGACTGAATGCAGCGTGTTAGAGGAGAAACTCCTGAAACAGCTGTTCACACACAGCTCTGTGCTTCAGGTCTCAATCAATTCACACTTTGAGTTTCTCATTCATTAACACACTGCAAGTCAGCAACACAATGATCACCATGGACACACACACACACACACACACGCACTCTCTCCATGACAGGGTTACCATACTGCACATGTGTAACTCATATAGGGTGTAAGTGTGTGTGTGTGTGTGTGTGTGTGTGGGGGGGGGGGGGGGGGTGTCAGGTTACACAGATGATTAGAGTCTCCTCAGTCATTGTGTGGCTCTGTGTGTCAGCTGTAGAGCAGGCTGTATATGGAGATGTGTTAGCATGTGCTGTTAGCCAGATATAGAACGGGGGGAAAATCTACACCACACACACAAACGCTCTCACACACACACACACACTCAAACACAAACGCTTTCTCTCTCTGTCACACACAAACAGTGCGCCTAACGTCTATAACAACAGGTCTGAACACTAATATTGACCCTCCACAGTCACACCCTTAGCATGCTCACATGCTCCTCATGAGTCTTTGTTTCAGATCTGGACTGATTCAGGAACTGTGTGTGAGTGTGTGAGAGAGAATCAGGTTCTGATCAATGACACTAAACTTCTGCTTTACTCTTTACTTGGTTTAATAGAGCCATCCCTCCTGACCTAATGTTAACCCTTTCAGGCAGTAAACAGTCAGCTGTTCAGGAGCTTTACATGTTGTGTATAATATGATTAAACTGAGCTTCACGCAGACGTTTTCAGACTCAGCAGCTAACAGCCAACACTCAGAGGATCAGGGTGAAAAACTACAGCAGCTTTGGATCAGCTGAAGGAGCAGAAAATAAACCACACACTCAACACAAACACTATCACACGATTTACATGAGAACAGCTTCTCTTCACAGAGACTCGGCAGCAGCAGCATGCTGGGACATTTAACCATGTGGCCTCAACACGGCTGTTAGAACACAGCTCCTCTCTCAGCTCAGAGAGTGAAACATGTCGGTCAGTGACGGTAACACCATGACCACAGCGGTTTCACAATAAAGGCTAAAAGCTGTGAAGGGAAGTCGAGTAAATAACACTCATCCGGTCCTGTAGATTCTGTGTGTGTGTGTGGGGGAATTTGATGAGTCCATTTCATCAGACAGCACAACACTCAAATCTCATCAGCTGATCAAAGCAACCTGCAGGCTGATCTGAGCATGTGCGCACAGTAAAGCTCGGACAGTTAATAACAGTAACATTACAGTCAGGCTACAAGCCCAGTGCATTCTGGGTATATGCTGAAAGATTACACCTGAAATCTGACTGTTTTCTCACGTCATACAGATTTACAGTCTGCAGCTTTTAGCTTCATAGACATCATGTCACCAGGGGTGAAATATCCTTCATCCCATGATATCAAACCAATCTGATTTACTGTAAAGAGGAAGGATGGGTAACTGGATAACTGGTTCCTGTTGAGAACGGTTTATGAATGGCTCATCAGCCTTTGTGCTTAAAGATTCCTTTGTTAATTTTTTACAATACATTGGAGCGACCAGACCAGAAAGCTTGGCTTCACTTCACCAAAAAAAAAGGATGCCAACAACACAAAGTGCAACTTTTGCAACGCCACCAAGATGTTTAAACATTTTTCAACAGACAGCGTTTAATACTCTGAGTTTCATGTCTTTACATGTATTAACTGATCAAATCATTAAAATGTTGCTGACACAGAAAGCCTGTAAAGCCTACTTTCCACAGAAAAATTCTCATGGGAGTGATAACAGAATTTATAGTGGCGTTGGTATCAGCAAAACCTGGCAGGTCCCTGAAAGTTCTCATGGACACTACGTCTAAGTTTTCAACAAACTCTAAAGCACTGTGTCAGTGCTAACTTACAGAGGGAATGACAAATGCATCAAATAAAATCTCTGTCACACACTTCATAACTTCAGAACAGCTCTGAGTCTGAATGGACTGGGGGGAGTTGGTTATTCTCATGTTTCTCTCTCCAGTCTGAATCCTTGCTCGTGTTGTTTTCACTATAAGACGTATATCACTTTAAACAACCGAGTCTAATAAATTAAATTATGACACTGAACTGTAAAATAGCTGTCTGCTCCAACACTTCAGTCAGAGATGACAGCAGGTGACCACAGCTAATATCCACACTGTGTGTACTCTGATCATTTCATCCCATGAACAGATCCATATTTATGCACTCAAAGGAGACACTAAAATATTTGAGCACTACTTTGGTTCCAAGTGTGAAAATCATCAGTGTGATCACTTTTAATTCAACTCCTCATGTTTCTCAGTAAACCAAACAATATCAGGTCAGAACTGGGGGAGACCCAGAGACTGGGCTCCACCTCACAGTCGAGTGAAGAATGAGGTAAAAAGACTTTCCTCAGACAGGAAAGAAATCAGGAAACATGTCCACCAGTCCTGACAATAACAGAATCTTCACCATGTTTTGGTCAAAATGGACACAGGTGAGGTTCATTTACAACATCACGTGACTATGTAACAAACATCTGTAAATTTTGTTTTCACTCCAGCGACTTACATAAAGAATTAAGACAGTAATAGTAAATAATTAACAATTATTCAGGTGCAAAATAAACTGCCACTCCTTGAAAGCTATCTAAACCATTAACTTCCCTTTGTTTAGTTAACACTCTCCATCACAGTGTGAACAGGGTCATATATTATGTTCACTGCAGCTCCTTTATTAACATGACTGTTCTGAATCTCTGTCAGCACTTTTCTCCCTTTCCTCTGAAATTTTATCACATAAACAACGTGCTACAGGCTGCTGACGTGTCAGCTACTCTTCTACACTTACAGACAAGTTTAACAACATATCTCTTCACTTTATTGAGTTTAGAGTAAAAGTTTAGTATGAACACAGGACATATAGTGTGTAAGGGATACACAGCCCGTTTCTGCATGTATCATTATGTTAACTCCGGATCATAGTTAAAGATTTAACCGTTAACTGCCTGCGCCTCGTTTCACTGTGACTAAAACTTTTCTCCCAGTCTGTCGAATAAAACTCACTTTGACATGCTCACTGACTTCACAAACAACAGCCCGGGAGTGGACCGGAGCGGTGCTCCGAGACAGGCCGTAAAAGCAGCCTCCTCCTCGGGTTGGGATTGTTGTTTTCTCCGCCGCCATTTTCTGAGAGAGCAGCCATGTTGGAGCTAACACAACAAAGAGGAGCGGCCATTTCCAGAGACGAGCCGAGTTCATCTGCACAAACAGCTGCCGTCCTGTTAAACTAAACACATCTGGAGTCTGAATTACTCATTTTAACGTAGAGAGTGAAAATACGACGAGCTGTGACACCGAGAGCCGCAAACACACCGACACGGAGCAGATTATTAATGTCAGCAGCAGATTAACAGGCCTAACATACAGCCATAACGCTGCTGATCCATTTCTGCTCAACAACTTTACTTTACTGACAAAGAACAACCTGTCACTGCACTTTCTGTCAGAATAACTCAGTCTTGCAACATATAAACCCGTACTTACGGAGTATTACACAGGTTTTTATAGGTTTACCTGATGTGCGGGATCCCGACTCCTCCCTGCAGAATTTTATACAGTTTGCTTTCATACAGCAGCTGTGGATGTCTGGCTTTCTGTGACTCCAACTTTACTGCTACCTCCTGGAAATAACACACACACACGAATAGATATTACATTTGTCCATCCGAGACTGGCACATTTACTGACACAATGGATTCAAACTATACAAACTTCTTTACGATGGTTGGTTCGCACACACTTAAGTTTAACTTAAGAGACTATAAGCAGGTTAAAATCATTGTTTATCCTTACCATCCTCTGAGTGATCACTAAAAGAGTGACATCTATGTCAGATACAGGTAGATATATATCATTATCAGGCTGTCAGGACCGCGAACATCTCATTACCTCTCCGTTTGTGATGTTGATGGCCAGGTAAATATCACCGAATGATCCAGACCCGATCTTCCTCACCAACTTGTATTTTCCACCGACTATAAACTCAGCTTTAGACCCGCTGCTGCTCGCCATGATGTCCACCAGGTAAAATCTTCAGGTTAGCAGGTAGAAATAGTCCTGTTTATCAGCTGATGGAAGGATATACTGAACCAGCTCCCCCAAATATCAATAAAAGACGGGAAACCCAAAGTTACAATAAGTGATGTCCTCTGGGTTTATTTACGTTATACATAGACTCTCTGCTACAAGAAACTCTCCGCAGTGTCGAAGTATTTACATCCAAACTGCACCCGGAGAGCTCGCGGCCTTCAGCAGCAGCTAGTGAAGCTAACGGTGGCTAACGTTAGCATCGAGCTAACGCTGTCGCGAGGACCGCGGAGCCAAATAAGTCCGTTCCTCCTCGGTTCTGAGGGACAGAAACCGCCGTTTCGATCACACTTTCGACGGTTCTGTTTCCCTTTCGATATTCTCCGTCCTTTTGCGGCGATTTTAGTAAACTTCCAGGGTCGCAGCCGTCTGTACAAAGCGCAACCCACTCAGTCCGCCATCTTGTCTTCTCTACCCTTCTCTCTCTCAGCTGGGAGCCGTTAGAGCCGATTAGCTAAGGTTATCTATAGACGCCTTCAAGGGCCGTCGGAAAACTCACAAACCAGACTCATGGTGTACATGTACGTTTCAACATTCAGCTTGTGAATAGAAAATCAGTCTTATTCCTTTGATTGTCACAGATAAATAAATAAAAAGTGTCGATTAATTTGTATCTTCATGAACCACTATTTTGTTGTAAAAATCTATTTTATTATATTATAATACAAATGATGAATTATGTTTCCTTAAAGTCCTGTGAGGACTTTATCATGACATTTTTCAGTACCTGTGAACAACCTGGCCAACCATTTACATCAGAGTACCCAGGACAACAATACGCCGGCCAGCAGAGTTAAGCGTTGAGAAGCAAGAACTGTCCCTTTTCTCTGCTGAAAAAGATTTCTTGGAATTATTTTGTTGTAATGGTGGACATTGAACTGGATTGGCAAACAGAAAACAGAATAGCAGAAAAAAAGCTAAACAGTAGAATGATAGAGCACTGGCTAAAACATGGGTTAAACTGTTTGTGAAAATGCTCATTTCAACCCACATGTGGCAGTTATACTGCAGTGGTCTGTTCAAACTTGAGAGTCCATCAATAAAATGAAGTGAGGCTATGTTAGCTTTGCTTTGCTTGGTGAGGTTGGAGTTGGTAGAGTACTGGTAGGACATAACCAGGATTCACTAACATTACATGTTACCGACGCGTCTCAGAGCACCGGGCTCTAAATAACACTAAACGGATAGTCTGCTCACCTTGTGGACACTGAGCTACACTAGATTGAGTTTACCAAGTTTAACTGTCATCACATTTTAAACAATAGCTTGACATAACTAAATATATATCTTGGCAAGGGTTACGTCGTTAGACAGTGGATGACAGTACTCATGGGAAACAAAGTCTTTATCCCGCAAAAACACAAGATTTTCTGGATAGTTCACACAGTGCCTTTAAAGACAAAAAACACGGTTACAAAAATGAAATCATCTAAATATTTTTTTCAAGTGCTCAAGATGAATTCAGTTGTCTACATTCACATTTTGAAGAACTTTGAAAGGAATAGAAAATACAAATATTAGTATATCAAATATTATCAAATTATATTATATTATATTATATTATATTATATTATATTATATTATATTATATTATATTATATTATATTATATTATATTATATTATATTATAAATACAATTTTAACCATGGATGCATTTTTGGCTTTTAATGTACAGGACTTAGTTTGAAATGTCTAATAGACTGATCCCTCCTACACACATCGGTCAATTAATGATTACACAGCCATTAAAATCAGCATAACCATATTATTTCTGGTATGAGGCTATCCAACTTCATCCTACTTGTATTTACTTGTTCTCAAACTTTTAATATGCTTTTGGTCTCATACTTTCAATTTATACACAATAAGTAACACAAGATTGACTGATAAGGTCTTTTTGATTGTTTGATCGAGACTAGAAGTTAACCACACTCAGTGAAAGAGTCGGAGGTTGTACCATTTTATCCCCATTCTGCAGATGGTACCTGAAGGCAGCACAGGGTGGGGACTGCATGACTGTGGGCATGTTGCTTCAGGGACAGGTGAGCAATTCAAATACAATCCAGAAAGTCCAGTTTGAGCAACAGAGCAGCGCATCAGAGGGCTTATCAGCCTGTTGGGGCAGGGCGGACCTTTTCAGTGGTTTCAGTCACACGTTTAGAGATCTCTTATACACACAGGAAATACAACCAGTAGATGCCAGAGCAGGGGCAGGGCACAGAAAGGGAATGTGGAGAACATATGCAGTGCTTTTGGAGCACCCAAAAAGTCTTTGCTCATTGAAATAAACTCCCATATCTGTAATTATTAGAGTCAAAGACCAGATTTCAATTGCAAATCTTGTAACACAAGAGAGATACCATGCTACAACCCCAATTCTAATTAAGCTGTGGTGTTGTTTAAAACTTAAAAACAGAACACAATGATTTGCAAATCCTTTTTAACATATATTAAGTTGAACAAAGACAAGATATTTATTGTTTAAAGTGATAAACTTTATTTATTGATTGATTGATTTTGCAAATACTCACTCATTTTGAATTTAATGCCTGCAACATGTTCCTAAAAAGCTGGGACAGGGTCAACAAAAGACCGGGAAAGTTGAGGAATGCTCAAAAAACACCTGTTTGGGACATTCAACTGGCGAGCAGGTTAATTGGAAACAGGTAAGTGTTATGACAGCGTATTAAAGGAGCACCCCCAAAAGGCACTCATTCACAAGCAACTATGGGGCAAGGTTCACCATTTTGTGAACAATTGAGTGAGCAAATAGTCCAACAGTTTAAGAAAAATGTTTCTTAACAATTGCAAAGAATTGATGGATTTCATCCACTTCAGTCCATAATATCATCAAAGATTCAAAGAATCTGGAGAAATCTCTGCAAGTAAGCAGCAAGGCTGAAAACCAACATTAAATGCCCGTGACCTTTGACCCCTCAGGCAGCACTGCATTAAAAACCAACATCATTGTGTAAAGGATATTACCACGTGGGCTCAGGAAGACTTCAGAAAACCACTGTCAGTTAACACAGTTCATCACTACATCTACAAGTGCAAGTTCAAACTCTACCATGCAAAGACAAAGACATATATCAACAACACCCAGAAACACCGCCGGCTTCTCTGGACCCGAGCTCATCTGAGATGGACTGACGCAAAGTGGAAAAGTGTGCTGTGGTCTGACGAGTCCACATTTCAAATTGTTTTTGGAAATCATGGACGTGGTGTCCTCCAGGCCAAAGAGGAAAAGGACAATCTGGATTGTTCTCAGGTCAAAGTCTCAAAGCCAGCATCTGTGATGGTATGGGGGTGTGTTAGTGCCCATGGCATGGCTAACTTGACCATCTGTGAAGGCTCCATTAATGCTGAAAGGTACATACAGGTTTTGGAGCAACATATGCTGCCATCCAAGCCACGTCTTTTTCAGGGACGTCCCTGCTTATCGCAGCAAGACAATGACAAGACACATTCTGTACGTGTTACAACAGCATGGCTTTGTAGTAAAAGAGTGCAGGTACTAGACTGGCCTGCCTGCAGTCCAGACCTGTCTCCCATTGAAAATGTGTGGAGCACAGTGGTTAAGGTCACGTTCCATATGGGCAAACCAGCCCTTGTGCAGACAGCCCGGGTTCAAGTATGACCAATGGCAACTTTCCCGCATGTCACTCCCCACTCTCTCACCAAGTTTCCTCCTCTGTCCATTGTCCTGTCCTCTCAAAATAAAGGTACAAAAAGCCCAAAACAATAACTAAAAGAAATGTTTGGATCATTATGGTGCACAAAATATGACTGTTGAGCGACTGAAGTTGTTCATCAAGCAAGAATGGTAAAGAATTCCACCTCCAAAGCTTCAACAATTAGTGTCCTCAGTTCACAAATGCTTATTGAGTGTTGTTAAAGGAAAGGTGATGGAGCACAGTGGGAAACATGACCCTGTCCCAGCTTTATTGGAACACATTACAGGCATCACATTCAAAATGAGTGAATATTTACAAAAAAAAAAAAATTAAAAAAAAAATAAAAAAAACAGTTTATCAGTTTGAACAATAAATATGTTGTTCTTGTAGTGTTTTTAGTTGAACATAGGTTAAACAGGATTTGCATCATTGTATTCTGTTTTCATTTACATTTTACACAATGTCCCAACTTCATTGGAATAGGGGTTGGGTTTACTCCCCTGGTAAAAAAAGTGTGGCTTTTATTTACACTGAGAAGACACGCAGCCATGAAAGATTCAGTTGACATGGGATTATTAGTCACAGTTTCATCAACGGTAGATTAACACACAAACACACAGAGAAAAAGGAGGTGAGGAGTGTTTGAAGGTCTCACTGTAGAGCAGGTCATGTTGTCTTGACATAGTTTTTTTTTTATTTTTTCAATAAAACCAAGACCTATACCATATCATTGCAACAAAGTGTTCCTCCAAATATAACTGTTCAGTGAGAGGATAAAGAACAGAGCGTCCTTCAGTTCTGCTGTGAGGCTAGACTAGGCGCTGGTTCCTGTTAGCTCACGTTGTGTGATGGTATGTTCCCTGCTGCTCTGACAGATACGACACACCCATACATGCCCAAACACCTCCACTTAATCATCACTCTGAATCCATCATGTTCATAACTTACTTCCAAGAAAAAGTCATTTCGAGGTTCCTTATGTTTTATGTTTGTGCTGTTGTCAGAAACACACAGCAGAGTTTGATGTATGAAATTTTGTGAGGCATAAAACATAACACTGATGACATCAAAAAGACCTATCACAATAACGTGTTTCTGTTTATATACACTACTCACAACAAGTTAGGGATATTGTTATTTACATGAGTGCTTTTCTATTTGGTCTGAATTTTAATGAAATCAGTAATAGTTCCCTTTGATATTACTATTATGAATGAGAAGAAACACCATGGGTTATTTCAATGTTTCTTACCCCAACAATTGAGACAATAATAAAGATAGCCCCAAATAACCAAACTGACAAAGTCAGTCGCGGGTGTTTCCATCATTTCCTGCAGTGACAGCTTGACAGAGATGTCTCATGCTCCTCACTGGCCTCATGATGTTGTTCTGAGGAAATGTGTTCCACTCCTCCACAGGTGGTACACACAGTTCTGCCAGGTCACGTGGGAGTGGGGTACGAGCATCCAGTCTCTGCTTCAGCTGGTCCCAGATGTGCTCTATGGGGTTCAGGTATGACGACCATCATTTCTGTGCAAGATGACCTGAGACTTATCAGTTAACAGGACGATAAACCGTTGCAGCATTGTCCAGGTCACATGGTCTTGTGCCCACTGCAAACGATCATGGGGGTGTCTTGGTGTCAGTGGCGTCACCTGTAATGGTTTGTCTGGAAAGCCTGGTACCCCTCACTTCTCGTAAACAGGCCTGCAGCTGTGTGACAGTTGCATAACGGTGTCTGAGTGCAGAGGTCCTTAGGTACTGGTCATCATTGCGGTCCATCACTCATGGGGCTCCACTCTTGGGTCTGTCACCAACACTGCCAGTAGTTTTTTGTCTTGCTGCAAGTCTGCTGATGACACTCTGAGACTCACCAAATTCACAAGCAACATCTGACTGCCTGCTACTGACCTGAAGGAGCGCTATGGCCAGGAGGAGCTGCTCGTCTGTTAAGTGATGTCGTGTGTTCTTGACTGCTTGAATGATGAACTGGGAATGACTTAATGACAATATCAGCTTTTTATACCCCCATAATGTTGAAACTGATGCCCCATCGAAAGTGTTTTCTTTTTGGGTTTTTTTTTTTGGTATTGGCCCCAATATGTAAGGCTCACTGTAGACAGTGAGACCATTACATGGAAAACACTAAATGCAGTGCGTCTAGTACCCCAATACAATTGCCTCCCTATTTCAAAAGTCACTGAAGTGAAACAAAAACCTTATGTATGAAATCCACTGAGGACCTCATGATATCCCAAACTTATTGTGAGTTTTGTATAATGTGTGTATTGTTTATTTTGCACTGTTTGGCTGCTCTCCTCACAGCTGCTCCCCGACTCCACCTGCTGCCATTTCATTTCCAACAGTCAACACACTCAGTGACATGTGAAGGCATAAAATTCAACCCAGTACAGTGTTTGCTGATAGGGAAATGGTGTTCTCAGACCCAAACAGTTTTTTAACCAGGGTGTACACATGTATTTTTTGATTTAACACGTCTTTTTTGTGTGGTGTGAATGTGTTTTTCAGGTGCTTCTGCAGCCAGCCTCAAGTAGACACTATGGGAACTGTATTTTTTCACTGTGTAGACTCCTTTACAAACAGTCATAAAGATGCTTAACTGATCTCCATTCATTCAGACAAGTTAGTATTTGTTAAACTCTGAATTCAAATTCAAACAGCATCAAAATGTCTGGATGTTCTGTGGTCGGTTGTCAGAATTAATATTCTACCATGGACTCTATTTCTACTGAATCCTGACAGGATCACAACCGTTGTACAGAAACCAGTGTTTTGAAGTCTGAAAACTTTAAATCCAGTTTTTATCTTGTGTAGTTTATGAAAAAAAATTGTTTCTGAGCCGAGGTGATGACTCAGTATGACACCTAGGACTTGTATGTATGAAGTAAAGGGGAAGTTGAGATAAGATATTCCTTTATTTGTGCCACAATGAGTAAATTTGTAGTTATAGCAGCAAACAAGAAAGTAGAAAGTGAAAAACGTTGAAGTCTCTGTGTAAACACCAAGCCGGCTGACGAAGTTTTGTAGTGAGAAGAGAGATCTGTGTTTTTCTCTGCTGAAAACTATTTCTGTGATTTATTTAGAAGTGATGGTGGACACTGGAGCTGAACTGTCAGACAGAAAAAGGAAGACAGCAGAAGAAATCTAAATGGGTGAGTGATAGAGCACGGGCTAAAGGCTAAGACACAGGCTAATCTGTTTGTGATAATGTTCATTCCAATGTTCTGATCTCCATTCATTTCCAAAACAAACACACGCCCTGTTAAGAGTCATGTCATCATAACAGTGCAAATCTGGCCAAAGACAGGGGAATATATGATATGAGCCCTTAATGCAGTCAGAACATAGCTTCCTATGCTGATAGTTGAAGTCTAACCAGCAGGAGAGCATTGATGCAATTTTGTATTTTTTATTTAAAAAAAACAAAACAAAACATGTTCTGGGTGTTATTCATAATACTTCAAGTTGTTCTCTATTCTTTGTGTGTTTTTATGGTTTGAAACGTGCGCTGTATATTTCAGTGTTTACTGTGTACTAGATGACAAAATGTTGAATGAAAACAATTCAAACCAGTCAGCCAGAACACAGAGAACAAAGCTTTTTATACGTAAACTTTCAGCCCATTCAGCTTTTAAATCCCCTGCCCATCAAAGTGCTCTTTATAGACTAAAAACTTAATAAAGTCTTCAGTCTTAAATGAAGACTGTCACACCAGCAGAGGGCGCTGTAGCTTTAAGGAACACTCCCTTAATCATTTCTCTGTGATAGAGAACTCCCACCTGTTCTTTTCTCATCACTTTGTGTTTGTGTCCCTGCCTCTGTGCGTGTTCTTATTCCAGAGACAGTCCAGACTTGGTTTTGACCTCCTCTGTCTGCGAGCAGATGTTGATATTTGCTTTTGTTGAGCTGTGTAAACTTGTGGCTCAGGTGACCAGTGAAGGCTCACCTGGCCTTGACTCAGCAGCCAATCAGAGCTGATCAGCGGGTGGACGGACAGGTTGTGTAATAAAAGAAACAGGTTGGTGAGAAACAAACAGCTGCTGCTCAGAAACACGTCGTCACTTTGCATCATGAAGCTGCCTGTGCTGCTGCTCTGCTCCGTGCTGCTGCTCTCTGTCTCAGGTCAGTTTGTTTTTACAGGTCTGTTTATTACCTGTTCAAACTAAAACGTGTTTCAGCTTTCAACCACATTGTGTTTAAGATTCAGACTTTAAAAAGAAAAACTACACCGGGATGAAATTAAAACTTATCAGATCACGAGTTGATTGATTACAGACTTTATAAACTGCTTGTAATTAAACTTCTTTGTACTACAAATGTTTTAAATACAAACTCTTTAGACTACAAATTTATTAACTTTAGACTCTGAACTGCAACATGTTAAACTAGAAATTACTTAATTTCAGACTTTAAACTACTAAAGGTTTAAAATACAAAATCTTTGAACTAAAAGATGCTTAAATACAAACTCTTAAAACTACCAAATGTTTAAACTCAGGCTATTCAAGTTAAAAAATATATTTTAGCTGCAAAATTGATTGAATTAAGACTATTTAGTTTACAGAATTTTTAATATAGACTCTTTAAGCTTTAAATAATTAAAATCAGACTATATAAACTTCAAAATCCTTAGCGTAATAGCATAATTCCCCAAGTCATATATTATATTGTTTATTATTTTATGAGCCTCAGCACAAATGCCTAAGTCAAAGAACTTTAAATAAAATGAATAAGTAAACAATAATATGGTTATTATAAACATAATACTATAAATAGTATTGAAAATAACAAATAGACATAAAAACAAACAGACTGCTTGTTTTTTCCTCGTCCTTTTGTTGTGTTTTGTTAAATCTGTTTCCTGTACATGAGACACAGTCTGACTAAATGAAAAAGAGCAGAGATGATGTGTTTGCTTCATGAGGTCATGAAGGATGATTCTGTGATTATTTTTAACTGAAAGAACTGAAGTATTATTTAAAGTATTTAAGTATGTGTATGATATGAAGTCGATAAAACCTTCTCTGCCTCTCTTGTTTGATCAGATGTGTTTATTTTTAGACAGGCACACTGATATTTGACATCATGTGTGAACTCTGAGCAGGTTAGGTGAACTACTATCACCAGGCCTCAGTTAATGTTTTTTTTTTCTAATGAGTGAGTCATGCAGAGGGAGTAAATGCCTCAAACATGTTTTTAATATCAGAGGCCTGATCTTGAGATTCTTTTTACAGAGACAGGAAAAATGCAGAGTGACGCTGTGTTGGGTCACATTCCTCTGAACCACACTCTGATACAATCTCACCCCGCATCTGGTCAGACATGTTTGTGGGCCTGCACAGATAGTGTGTGTTAATTTTTGTTTCCTCATAGTGGGGGGGGGGGGGGGGGGGGTTCTCTGTAAACTGTCTATAAATACAACGACTGCTTTATGCTGTACCACAGCAAACCAGCAAACAGAATATGAACGCATCAAAAGAAAAAAAAAACAGGACACACTCATTCATTTTGCAATAATTAGATGACAAAGAGGGATAGGATCAGAGTGATGATGTTTTCTGAGTGAGGTTATCAGCAGAGACCTGAGACACACAGGGACAAAACATTTCAGGAGTCAGCCCACCATACACAATCCATACATATCACATGTATGACCCTACACCAGGAATAAGACCCACATGAAGGACTGTTTCATCATCCAGAGTTAGGAAAACAAGATGACAGACAAACAGGTGAAGGTGACCGTTAGGCTGAGACAAAGTCTAAAAAACACAGAGAAAACGTGAGGGATAAATGACGAGACGCTAACAAAAGAATAAGACAAACATCACAGAAGGGAGGGAACACTGGGTTTACACACACACACACACACATACGTGCGTGCATGTGAGGAGTGAGGATAAAAAGACATGGGTGAGGCTCATTAGGGTTTTCAGGGAAGTAGAAACGCAGAGGAGCAGGTTGACGATGGACCTGAAACAAGAGATAAGAGTGAGTGACAAAATAAAACACAAGACGAGATACATGAGAAAGGAAATAAAACAACTCAACCTCAGACATGTGACGCTATGACTGTGATCATCTGTGATGATTTCACTCTGTCAGTGTGTGTCGTTTTATCTGAGCACAACTACGAGTAAAACTGAGCTAACAGGTTATGTATAACACCTTTTCAGTAATAACTGTAAACTGTGTGGGGTTAAGTGTATTTAATGTGTGTTGGTGCCATTGGAGGGTGGGGTTATTGTCATATTCATACAGAGGTTATTAAAGGGGAGGAGTCACGCTCTGTTTTATTGTTTCTGGTGCACCTGTGTTTGTGCAGTCCTGTCCCAGGAGGACGAGGCTGCTCCAGGAGAACAAGAAATCCCTGCTGCATCTAGAGTGGTAGGAGAACACGCGCGCGCACACACACACACACAAACACACACACACACACACACACACACACACACACACACACACACACGCTCATACACACGCTCATACACACGCTCATACACACGCTCATACAAATAGTCACCAGAGCTGAAGAGCTATAGGTATGTTTGAGCCCTGTCAGTTAAAAAAATAGATTTGGAACCTGAAAAAAAAGAAACTGGTTCTAGCTCGTGAACCATTACATCATCGGTGAGCATGTAGTATTCTGTTGATAAAATGAGTAAGAAGTTGAGGTAACGCCCTCCCACTTTTGCCACTTAAACTGGTATAAATGTGGGCTGGTTTGCAAGAAAGCACCAATATCATGAGAATCCAGAACGGAACTGGTTCCAGAACCAGAACCTTGCGGGTGTGAATCACCTCTCAGTGTGTGTCGAGGAGTATGATAAGAACCTGGAGACAATTTACAAGTTCCATTTATCATTTTAATAAATTTAACCTTTTGTTTGTTTGTGTGTGTGTGTGTGTGTGTGTTTTGCTAGGCTAACTGTGAGAAATATTCTGTTCCTTACTGCAATCGAAACTATGAACCCTTGTGTGGCGACAATGGAGTAACCTACAGCAATGAGTGTATGCTCTGCACTCACAACCGGTAAGGAACACTCTCTCTCTCTCTCTCTCTCTCACACACACACACACACACACACACACACACACACATACAGAATGATTATCATTGATTATCACCTCCAGCTGTGAAGGTTATGACACAGATTGTGTTCAGGAAGAATCAGTGTGTAGCCAACAAATGGACCGGGGTGGATGTGAGTAAAGAACTCCAGCTGGGCTGAAGGACTCTAAAAGCTGGTTTAAACTTCTGTGATGACCCAACGCCACGGTGGCTGACGCAGCTTTGAGAGTTGCACATGTCATGTCCACGTGTCAGCATCATCAACATTGTTCTACAGTACTCTTAGGGCAAAGCCTCAGGATGGTGTCATCTGTTTGATCATTTCAGAAAACTCTTATTTCAGCCTCTGTCTGAAACGCTGCGTTTTAGCTGCCGTCTCTTTAAGGCTCCCTCTGATTGGTCAGTCCTCTGGATGTGTGTTGAGGGATGTGTTGCTTCTTAGATCAGAGTGTTTTGATCAGTTTACAGACAGATTCAGGGATTTTACAACATATAAACATGGACGTGTAGTCTGAACATCCAGCATTGTTATCCATGTTTAGAATATAGGAACGCAGAGCACCTCCCCTTTAAAGAATATGATGTTCTCAGGCACCACTTTATCATAACGCATTAACAACC
>CM061150.1:26389759-26777259 GCA_030710495.1 Labroides dimidiatus | reverse complement strand
GCCTTCACTTTCTGAAGCTGATTAATGGAAAAAAACACACCTGGACCACAGTTTATATTACCAATTAAACCATAACTGTTCAATACTGCTCATAGTTTGAAGTAATCAGAGAGGTTCTGGTATGATCACCTCTGTCCATCAGATGTTGGTGGGTAGACTGTCTCACTAACTGACATAGTATTTAAGGTGGTATTTTGGTGGCTCCCTAAACAGCTGTTGTATATTGTGAAATGTGTTTCTGTTGTCTCCTGTAAAGTATCTCTTCAGAGTTCAACCCCAATTCCAATGAAGTTGGGACATAGTGTAAAACGCAAATAAAAACAGAATACTATGATTTGCGAATCATGTTTAACCTATATTCAGTTGAATACACCACAAAGACAAGATATTTATTGTTCAAACCATAGGTTGTAAAATAATGGACGTCATCTCACTGGGCTTGAAGTGAGGTCACCTCAAAAGGTGCTCCCCCTGGTGGCTGGCTGCAGTATAGGTCCAAAAGTCTGTCTCTCCATTCATTCCAGATGGGCTGTGGTTAAACTTTAAAATTTGAATACACCTTGTATAAATGTTCCTCACATCCATGTGCTGTGGTTATATAAAGATGTTGGACTGCATTGTGTTCAAGTCCTCTTTTTTCTGAAAAGTTTCTTTTTCATTAGTTGTTACAGGTTAAAAACTGGGTTTTATGCCTGATTGACAGCTGCCTTTCATGTGTAGTTTTTTGGGCAATAGTAATATATATATATATATATACACACATATATTTCACCTGGGTCCACTCAGATTTTCTCAGATTTCCTCAGATTTCCTCATAGTCTCTACTGCGCAGACTCTGGCTTCACAATAGCAGCGCCTCTGACAGGTTTTTTTTTTTTTTGCTTCAAAACTGTAAAAAACGGGTATGAAAGGAGCATCCCTGAAAGGCTCAGTCGTTCACATGCAAGGATAGGCGAGGTTAACCCCTTTGTCAACTACTTAACAACTGTGCAAATAGTCCAACAGTTTAAGAACAATGTTTCTCAATGTACAATTGCAAGAGTTAAGGAATTTCATCATCTACGGTCCATCATATCATCAAAAGATTCAGAGAATCTGGAGAAATCTCTGCATGTAAGCAGCAAGGCTGAAAACCAACACTGAATGCCCGTGACCTTTGACCCCTCAGGCAGCACTGCATTAAAAACCAACATCATTGTGTAAAGGATATTACCACGTGGGCTCAGGAACACTTCAGAAAACCATTGTCAGTTAACACAGTTCATCACTACATCTACAAGTGCAAGTTCAAACTCTAACATGCAAAGTCAAAGATATATATCAACAACACCCAGAGACACCGCCGGCTTCTCTGGACCAATCAGGATTTGCCCCAAATTAACTGGAATTGGGGTTGTAAGTTTTCTGTGTGCAGGGTCTCACAGACAGGTGTGTCTGCAGGTCTTTAGTAGTCCAGCTGACTAATCCCCCTCCTCTTTGTGTGCAGGTTCCTTGTTACTCGTATGGGCAGAAGCTGTCCAAGCTGGCCATCCTACGGATCGCCTGTAACTACATCCTGTCGCTGGCACAGCTTGCAGAGCTGGACTACAGTCCAGACCGCAACAGTCTGAGCTTCTCTGAGTGTGTGGAGCAGTGCACCAGAACCCTGCAGGCCGAGGGACGCAGTAAAAAGAGGAAGGTAAATAAATATATATGCAAGAAGTCTCTCTTTCTGGCTGCAGTTGTGACCACTGAAATCAAAGGATGGGATGGTCTCATGGTGGCTGGTTTTGTTTGTAAAGACTTTCTGGATCAATGAGAAGACCTTTTGTTTTGTAAGAGTCCATTTGCTGGAGGTTTTATGGCAGACGGTCTTTGCATCAGTTGAGCAGTGTTGCATTCACTGACAGTCTAGAAGGCTTAGAAAAGCAGTGGAGGCATCACATGGAGTCAAAGCCTTAACTAACCCATCCTTACTGTTGGCCTGTGTGTACCAAATCGTCTCAAAACCCTCACTCAACCAGCTGAGGTGAATTTTTTCCCAGCCTGCCAAATGCAGGTGAATTTCAGCTGTAGCGGGTTATATTCCCATCAGCCACTTTGGCATGTTGATTTTAATATTTACATTGAACTGTAGTCTGCTCAAAGACAACTGCATTATACAGTGATTACAATGTGGCACAATGACACTACAGCTCCCAGTAAGCTCTGACTGCACACAGCTGAATGCTCATTGGTCCATTCCTGCAGTCTTTTGTCTTATGGTGCTGAACCAGTGACAGTGGATACCGTAGAATACAGGTTGATGATCCAGATACTTTTTAATACAGTTGCACCTACAAATACAAAAACTGTGCCAATAACAATACCAGTACCAGTGCTATTAACAATTCTGATACCGATATAAATAGTGATACCAATTGAATATTTTTATAGACACCAATACTGATAGGAATACTGATACCACTTTAAGGGAAGAAACCAGAACTAATTGTAAAACAAATACAGATGCAGATAGAGATACCAATAAAACTAAGACATCAATACTGATTCTGTTACCAGTACTGACATTAGATATCAGTGCTGATACTGAGACCTATACTGACCAATACTCATAAAGATACTGGAAACTGATGCTCTTGCTGATATCACTACTGATACAGACAGATAGCAATACTGATACCGGCGCTGAGACTGATACAAATACCGAAGCAAAACTATACTGATACAGAGGTTAGTACTGATACTGATACTAGTATAGATACCATTACTAATACAGACACAGGTACTGATACAGTATACTAATACAGATCCTGACACCAGTAGTGATTCAGATACTGATACAGACAAAGATTTCACTACAATTCCTAAACAGCCAACAAGTTATTACTAATACTGACATTGATACAGATACTGATAACAGTAATGATACTAATGCCACTGCTGTTGTAAATACTGATATTAATACTGGTACCTCTACTGATACTCACACTTACAGATACAGATACAGATAATATTACTAACTGAAATTGAAACTGGTACTGATTAATACAAATACTAATATCAGTGCAGATACTGATACATATAGAGATACCAATACAGTGTTGTTACCCATACTGACATTGATAGCAATATTAGTGCAGATATCTGTATTGATACAGATACAGATACAAATACCAATACCAATACCAATACCAGTACTGAATACAGAAGCTGACACTAATACTAATACTAATACTAATATAGATAACGATATAAGTTCACATGGCGATACCAATACCAGTTTAAAACTATAAAGATTCTCAGACTCGTGTTGCCACTGATATCAGTACTGTTACTGATACGGACAGACATAGGTATAGAT
This sequence comes from Labroides dimidiatus, assembly GCA_030710495.1. NCBI lineage: Eukaryota > Metazoa > Chordata > Actinopteri > Labriformes > Labridae > Labroides > Labroides dimidiatus. The sequence continues at coordinate 26,773,916 of CM061150.1, read as the reverse complement.
ACTGGTATTGATATACTTCCCGTGGCACTAAGACATAGCTTTTATAGAGGCTGAACTTGCAACATATCTTTATAGAGAAACTAGTGACTTAAACTTCCAATTAGCATGTTTTGTAAAGCCTTCATTCAGTTAAAGATAGTGTAACCTGTACCTAAATATTCCCTGTCTCCAAAAAAAAATTCCTGCTATGCCTTCTGACATAAAGTAGGTGGTTCACAAAGTTTGATGAGGACTAACAAGGAAGTATTATGTGTATGTGTGTGTGTGTGTGTGTGTGTGTGTGTGTGTGTGTGTGTGTGTGTGTGTGTGTGAGAGAGAGAGAGAGAGAGAGAGAGAGAGAGAGAGAGAGAGAGAGAGAGAGAGAGAGAGTGCAAACTTGACACTTGTTCCTCACTTCTAACTGGTCTCCAGAGTCATGTGACACAGGAAGTACTTGGATCTGTCTTTGCAGTGTTCTTACAGGAAATGACTGGAAACAGCTGTACTCATTTGATATCTATATTTTTAAGCACTTAATACCAAATGAGACTTCTGTTGGTATCAAAGTATTAAACATGGTGAGATGTGAACAGGTTGAGCTGGAGAGAACTTAGACAGGATCCCAACTATTTCAAAGCCACCAGGGTTTTGGTTTGAAGAGCGACCCTGTTAACTGAAAACTTTCAGCTGAATCTGTTAGTGATTGTTATGGTTACAGCGGCTGATGCAACAAAAGAGTCTTCAGAATACATTTTTAATTTTTTTTTTTTTATAATGTCAAAATAAGAACTCAGCGCAACATCTGTTACGAACTATAAAACAGTTTGACTGTATACGATGTCTTCTCAGTCATGGCTGATCGCAGATAAATAATACTGGCTGCTGAAGTTCTGACCACAGTTTGTCTGCGTGTACTTTAAGAGAGGGTGTTCTGATTTTTTTTTAAATCTTTACTCCATCTCTGGTGCCCCCACAGTATCTTCACATGTTCTACAGCTTGAAAAATGTGAAGATACTGTAGGGACACCAGAGGTACAGACTAAAGATAAAAAATGCCAAAACAATGGATGGATGGATTTGAGATTAAATAGATGGATGAACTAGAGTTTGGATGGGAATTGGTGGGCGGAAGATGTGGGATAGGTAGATGTATGAATTGTTGGATTATGGATGGATGGATGAATGAATGGATAGATTGATAGATGAACTGATGGATGATTGGTTGGATGTAGAGATAAATGGACGAAGAGAAGCTTGATGACAGATAGATGGGTGGATTGATGGATGACTTGGTGATAAATAAATGAATAAATGGATGGATGCTTGGTTTGAAAGATGGAAAAACTAATGGATGGTTGGGTACGTGGATGGACAGATGCCGTGTGATGACAGATGATAAGTAAATGAATGAATAAGTGAATGAACGGATACATAGGTGGATGGATGATGGATAGAAGGGTTGGCTGTTGGAAAGTGGATAGATAGATACAGGAATGAAAGTTGGATGGATGAATAGATGGATGGATGTTGGCTGGAAGGATGGATGGGTGGATGGATGTTGGATGGATGGATTGGTGGATGGATGGATGGATGGATGGTTGGATGGATGGATTGGTGGATGGATGGATGGATGGATGGTTGGATGGATGGATAGATGGATGGTGGATGGATAGATGGATCTTGGATAGATGGATCTTGGATAGATGAATGGTAGACAAACTGATGGATGGAGAGATGGATTGGATAGATAGATGATTAATAGCTTCATAGTCAAAGCTGACAAGGGATTTTACGGAAATCAGCTGTTGGTATATAAAGTTTGTAGATTTAAAAAAAAAACTCTCCTCCTCCAAAAGTCTGAGGATTCTCAGTAATGCTAACACATGGAGTGATGCAGAGACATGTAGCATCATATTCCTCAATCTAAAACAAACTCTCAGCTTCTTTCAGAGTTTGATAGGATATTATAGTATGGATCTATAACATGTAAGACACAAACAAAGAGCTGAAGAGAAACTGAACATTAAACTTCATGATACCATCTCTGATATACAAACACAAACAAAGAGCTGAAAACACCTGTAACACACAGTGAGACTGAAGATTAAACTTTATTAAACCATCTCTGATATACAAACACAAACACTGGTGCTCTGACTGCTACAATAAGAATTTCAAAACAGCATACACAAACACATTAATGAATACAGTTTATGATTACAAAACATCTGAACACATCCACAGTGTCCTGTGTCAACAAATCTCTGTGTGTGTGTGTGTGTGTGTGTGTGTGTGTGTGTGTGTGTGTGTGTGTGTGTGTGTGTGTGTGTGCTTGCACGTGCGTACATGCATGTGTGTGTGTTACAGTCCTGCACTCACTTTGTGCTGCTACACTCTACACTCATGTTGCCCTTTAGATGTAAACTAGCTGAGGAGCTGAGGGCTGTTTCTCTGTGTGTGTGTGTGTGTGTGTGTGTGTGTGTGTGTGTGTGTGTGTGTGTGTGTGTGTGTGTGTGTGTGTGTGTGTGTGTGTTTTCAGTCCCAGACACCAGATGTTTAGAGTGGAAGGGAAGTGGAGCTGGCGCCATGAAGGGCAGAGGGCAGAGAGAAGGCACGCGAACTGAAACCACACACACACACACGCACACACACACACATACACACACACACACACACACACACACACACACACACACACACACACACACACACACTGCTGGCACATTCCCCAGCAGTCTCTGCAGCACATTCTCTCTCTCTCTCTCTCTCTCTCTCTCTCTCTCTGCAGGCCATCTGCTCCAGCATACTTTGAAACAAGGAGGGGAAAAAACACAGTCATCATCAGCCTGTCAGACAGCAGCAGCTGCTGGTGTGTGTATGTGTGTGTGTGTGTGTGTGTATATGTGTGTGTGTGTGTGTGTGTGTGTGTGAGTGTGTGTGTGTTGAAATGTTTTTATTCTCTCAGAGACGCTCAGTCTGAGCGCTCTGTTAGCAGAAAAAAAAGTTTTGTTTCTTTTGAAATTAAAGTTGAAGCTCAGGCTGAAACAGAGAGATGGTTTCTGACTGGTTATCTATTAGATCATTTTGTTACGTTTAATAACATTTATTTAAATAGTGTATTACACAAACACACACACACACACACACACGCACACACACACCACACACACACACACACACACACACACACACAACACTTCCTTAAACAGATAGAGACCTCCAACAGAACCAGACTCACTAAGACCAGAATCACTATCACTGGATAAATAAACTAGAATTTATGGACACCAGAACAGGGCTCACTTGATCACAGAAGCAGACCCACCAAAGACATAGACCGGTCTAATTTTGTACCAGACCCAGATGCACCAGATCAAAAAAAAAAAGAAAAAAGAAAAACAGACTCACTGGCAACCAGATTTTGACTCATTTAAAACTAGAATCTGACTCACTGGAGACCAGATCCTGACCCTTTTGAGACAAGAACAAGACTCGCGGGATCAAAGAAACTTACTGGAGATGAAAACCAGATTCACCAAAGGCAAAAGCCAGACACAGAGCCCTGAACCTGACTTAAGGAGGACCAGATCCCGAGTCACTTGAGATTAGAACCAGACTCTCTGGATTAAAGAACTACTCTTATTGGAGACCAGAACCAGACGCACTTGATAAAACAACCATATTTTTTAGAGAACAGAATCAGACTCACAAAAGGTCAGAACTGGACCCACTGAAGACAAAAACCAGACACTGAGACCTGAACGTTACTTCTAGAGGACCAGATCCTGAGTCACTGGAGACCAGATTAGATTCTCACCCACTTGAGACCTAAACAAGACCCAATGGAGACCACTCCTCATTGAGCAGATCCTGACCCACTTGATACATAATCTAGACTCACTGGAGACCAGATCAGATCCTGACCCACTTGAGACATTAACCAGACTCACTGGAGAACACAACCAGACTCACTGGAGAACACAACCAGACTCACTGGAGACTAGGACCTGAAGTACTGGAAATCTGGGGACCAGAACCAGTCTTGATTTATGTGAGTCTAAGCCCACCCTGACTAAAATTAACTGGTTCATCCTCGTGCGACATTATTTTAGACTTTGAACTCATCTCATGGTCCAAAAACTGAACTAGTTTTTGTTCATTGGCACAGCCTCCCATGCTGTCAGTTCCTGCCTTTTCTTTGCTGTCAGCCAATCAGATTGTTTCATTGTGGGAACATGTGACCTGGTCTCTGAGTTTGAATATTCCTGCAGATGAACAAACTCAATTTCACCTCAGCAAAGATCTTGAAACACCTTTCCTGCTGTTTGTTTCAGGAATGAGCCTGACATCTGGACTCTGGATTGAGATCGGGATCTGGATTCTGGACACAGAGAGACTTCGGGATGGTTTCTGGATGTTCCTGGGGTTTTCTCTCATCGGGCTCTAATATCAGCACTTAATGGAAAGCCAGTCATTTTAATGTGACGTTCAGCTGACTAATGATCCTGTTGTCATGGAAGACCTTTGACCTTTGACCTTTGCTGTTTCATTTAAATGAAGACATCTTTATTAGTTGAACGATGAAGCTCATCGGATGTGTAGAAAGCTTTGGACTAAACCCTGGGTTTACTGAAATGAATACTAGACTGTAAAAAGTTCATCCATTCACTCGTCCTTTTAATGAGCCAACAGTGTAGATAGGTCAGTTTAATAATGTCAGTCATTTTACAGACTGTCAGTCCATGTTTTTTTCTCTATGAATTAAAACTTTAACTTGATCATCATCTTTGTGTCTAAAGACTCTGCTCTGATTGACCTGAGAAACATATTTTTCAGGTTTTTTTTACATCAGCATCAGCTCTTTCTTTATCTATCATTCATTGTTAATTTAACACTCCTTCAGTCTTCAGAGGGAATCAGAGCACTAGTGTTTCTAAATTTTCATGAGACTTCATTTCTGTTAACCCCTCTGTTAAAGAGCGGGTATTAACCTTTCCCATATTGTAGAAATGGGTATAAAGCAAAGAGGCAACATCAGGTAGAGAAAAATGAAGCCTATGTGGAAGTGCTAAAAGTTGCTGTTCATCGAGAATCCTCTAGAGGCTGGCTGCAGAAAGACCAGAAGTCACGTACACACCAAGCAAAAAAAAAACAACAACATACTTTTACGGCATTAAAAAACATATTTACAGCCTGGTTCAAAAAACAGCTTGGGTCTGAAATGTTGATTTCGCTATCAGCAGTCTAAGAAAAGAAAAGGGGACTAACTCATTCATGTTCATTTTTCCCTTTGAGAGGACAAATTCACTGTCTGATGCTCAGAGACCGTGCTCAATTACTAAACAACTGTTTTGATTTATCATCTCTTGTTTATAAATACAGCCCTTCATAAATTAGATAAGATAATTATGATTTTACCATCTACTGTAAATGTTTCTGTTAACTTAAATGTTAGGCCACCATAAATATTGTCAAATATGTGTTAATATACAGTGCTTAAAAAATTTGTCATGAAAACAAGAAAACCAGCGAGCATCATGAAGTATTTAAATATAACTCTTTCTTTCTCAGAGTTTCCTATAAAACTACAGACATGAGGAGTTTAAAACTGATCTCAGTGAATAACAGTGATTTGACATGACATAAAATAAATCTTTACGCATTATGATGTTCCATTCATTACATTTTCTCTGACTGGACCTTTTGGCATTCTAAATAAATAACCCTGAATCAGAGGGGAAGAAAGGACAATACCCCTTCTTTAACTCTTCTCCATCTTATTTGTCTTTGTCTGCGGCCTCCACAGGTGTCCGTGCACATGATTCACTCACAGTAAAAGATGACTGGTCACGGCACATACCATCATTAACTGAAACTCATCTATTACGACTGGCATTTAGAGTAATGTTGTATGAAATATTCTGACCCATCACTCACTGTTTTTTATTGATTTTGGGGGGGGGGGGGGGGAGGGAATCATGAATCATCCCTCACTTGATTTATTCTGGACTGAAAATCTGTGCTGTGTGGGATAAAACTGCTCCTGTATGTTTTGTGGAACAGAAAACAGGGCACTGAACAAAAACATCAAACTTAACAAACTGGATTTTTGAAGTCTTTGGAGTCCTGAGAAACCATGGAGTTATATCAAAATCCTAAATGGTAATTAATAGTTTTATAAAAACTATTTTAATCAGCACAATAAAAATAAACAAAAGATAAAGTGTTATTTTGATGAATATATAGACGTAATAACTGTAACATTAACAGTCAGCAGCATCACTCAGCTCCTCCTCATTCACAGTAAATAAGCTGATACAGTCAGAGGAAATAAGAGGCTTCAGTTTATGAAGTATGGTGTAGCTGTGCACACTGCCCCCTGCTGTTTGGTATTAAATACTACAGTATTATCATAAATAATCTGCTCACGAGAGGACAGAGGGCCTCTTTCACCAGCTGCTCATAAGAAGTTTTTTTTTTTTTTGAGTTTTCTTTGAGCTTTTAAAAAGATTATATATATATATATATATATATATATATATATATATATATATATATATATATATATATATATATATATATATATATATATATATATATATATAGTATTTTTATCACCATTATTTCTTTTCAAACTTAAATTAGCTACACACAGTAAAACCAACACTTCAAGAGATTCAAAAAGTAAAAAACAAAAAGAAGTGCAGCAACTATTATTTCCAGTGGGATTGAACAAGTTAACTTGCAAAATTTAGATTAATAATCTTATAACTCTGTATCAATGATCTACAAATTCTGGGTTAATCAGCCATAAATTGTAAATGATGAGAACAAATACAGTCTTGTTTAATACTGTGAAAAATCTGTAATAAAATCCTTCAAATTCTGGATTAATTATCCCTAAACTGATCATAATTTGATTATTGTAACTCACTCCTCTTCGGCCTCCTTCAAAAGTCCCTACATAAACTTCAGCTGGTCCAGAACTCTGCTGCCCGGATCATCACTAAAACCTCTCATCCCACCACATCACCCCCGTCCTTCAACAACCTCACTGGCTCCCGGTTAACCAGAAAATCATTTACAAAATCCTTCTGTACACCTTCAAGTCCATCCACAACCTCGCCCCTCCTCACCTCTCTGATCTCCTGCAAATTAATATTCCATCCCGTTCCCTCAGATCATCCTCTTCCCTCCATCTCAACGTGCCCACTGCCCGTCTTTGCGCTATGGGGAGCAGAGCTTTCAGCTGCTCTGCTCCCCAACTCTGGAACTCTCTCCCACTGGACCTCCGTAACTCCTCCACCCTGCCCATCTTCAAATCCAAACTCAAAACTCATCTGTTCAGACATGCTTACTCTTTTTAAACTGTTTCACATGGACCTCCTTCCTCATTTTTTATTGTACTGTATGTTTTTTTTTTTAATCTATATCTGTATCTTTTTTATATATACTTACTGTGCAGCGACCTTGGGTGTCCTGAAAGGCGCTTTTAAATAAAATGTATTATTATTATTATTATTATTATTATTATTATTATTATCTGCACACCGCACAGTAATAATCTTCAAAATCTGGATTTCTAATATAAATAGTTCAAATTTATTATGCAAAAATCCTGAGGAGGATTTTTAAATACAGAGATCCCTAAATGTGTTAGGCTCAAGTTATACGGCACACAAACACTGACAGACTCTTAAACTTTCTCCAACAGACTTTTATTCTGAAATGAACTGAAATGAAAACAAAGGGAAAGCGGCACTCACTGATAAATTTAAATTTCCAACTTCAGTGAAATCAAACATCTGACATGAAACCAGGCGGAGGAGATTTTATTTTAAAGTTTGTTTAAGTGACAAAGTAAACACAAGGGTCAGTGAACTTTCTATGAGCATTACTGTCTGCTTTAAACCCTCACAAGATCCTGTTCTGCTGATCTCTCTGTCACTCCTTCTCTAACATCAGGAACATTAGCTCTGTGGTGAAGCTGCATGCCTCTTCTCTAAAGTAGAGCAGTCGTTGGTTTAAAGGTGACTGCATCCTCTCCTCTCAACATCTCCTTCTGTCTTCAAGACAAGGGTCAGAGAAACGTGAGGCGTAGACGTCAGAGCAGCTGAGCACAGGTAATAAGACATTATTCGGTCGTTGATGTGCTTGTTTTCTTTTATTTTTAATCTAATTTTTAAAAAAGTCTCTGACTGTTTTATGAGACTCTTCCAGATGACACAGCTGTGACGTCTGTAGAGGTAACACCTTTGGAGTGAATGTGTGTGTGTTTTCAGGCCCTATTATAAATAATGTTGAAGCAGGTGTGTCCTCAGAGTCAGGATAAGATGATGGATGGACAGATAAAGCAGGTAGAGATAACCCTTCATCTTCCAGTCTGACTGAAATACAACCAAATGAAGAAGAAATCCTTAAAGATTAAAATCTTTATTTCCGGATGTGTGTTGATGTGACTGATGTTGATGTGACTGATGATGAGTAAATAAAACATGAATGATATCTCTGCAGTTCATATATCCACACTCCAGGATGTCCTTTACTTCACTTTAACTTCAGGCTGTCTCAATCAGGTAAGCTCCTCTCCGCTCTGTAAAACCTGCAGGTGAGTTATTCTTCTCAGGCTTTCTTCACAGTTACCTCTGGCTCCAGCTTTGTGCTGCCTGAGATCACACCTGTGATCACCTGTGTTTCTATGGGAGTGCATTGATTACAGCGATTGCTGAGGTTTGATTAAAGAGAGTTTCATCTGATCAGATATGATCTCTGATCTGACTGAGGCACATGTCACTGAAAGCCTCTCTGAGCTCAGATCAGGTGTGTAAACAGGTCTCTGTCTCAGAGACATGAAGGTTAAATACAGAGTAGATAAACTGCACAGACTCCACTTCAACATCAGCTCCTCCTGACAGACAGACAGACAGACAGACAGAGGAGGGTTCATTCAGTCCTCCTCCTCCTCCTCCTCCTCCTCCTCACTGTCAGTGTGAGGTCAGCGCGTCACCACACACACATCCAGGATACAGAACCGCGCTCTGCAGGTGGGACACGGGACTCGACTGGACAGCCAGGTCTCAGGTCTCTGCTGGTCCTGTCGACTCGCAAACCACCGACCCAGGCAGGACAGACACCACATGGGTCTGCAGAAACACTGCTGACACTCTGAGCCCATGTCTGAAACACACACAGACACACAAGAAAATAACTTAATGATACACACACACACACACACACACACACACGCACACACACACACCGTGTTACCTTCAGTGTTGCAGAGTGTGACCAGTTTGCTGTTAGCAGGAACTTGCATACAGCCGATACACGGCTCCAAATCCTGAACACACACACAAACACATGTTAGAACATGACATTGAAAACTTGCGGTATGTGTGCTAAATGTGTGTGTGTTTGTACAGGTGAAAAATGGGGTACCTGTCCACTGGGCAGTGTGTAGGGAGGGTTGAGCTCCACCTGAGCCCTGAAGGTGTCCAGGAAGAGCTCACTGATGGTCTGATGGATCACCACGTTGGCAGAGCTCCTGATGGGGGCGTGGAGCTTCTCCCTGAGCTCAGAGTACTCTGTGGAGTTCACACTGACACACAGGGGGGGGGGGCAGGGTTACTATAAGCACACACACACACACACACACATCTGTACACACAGGCACAGGTACAGATACAGGTGTGTGTACCTGATGTGGAAGGATCTTGCTCCAGGGTTGATGCTGTCCACTCTCAGGGTCAGGATCTGTGTGGGGGAGGGGGAGTCTGGATTCAGCTGGTGCTGTCTGGACTCTGTGACGGTCACATGACACTCTGACTGCAGGACCATGTACACATGATAGGTGGTCACCTGAAACGCACACACACACACACACACACACACTTGAAATATTTATGTCCACATAGGAGACTGCACAAATGTACAAAGGACATAAACACTGACAGCACAGTGAGCTTTAACAGCATCACAGAGTTACACACATGATGACACACACACACACACACACACACACTGACTCCTCTCATGGGTACAGAAAACAACGTCTCCTCCAGATTGAGCAGCTGCCTACAATAACTGAGACTGAACAATATCTACTAGGGGTGTGAGAGAAAATCATTTCATAAAAGTATTGGGATTTTTTTATTTTATAATTTCAATTTTTTTTTTTTTTTTCCAAATTTAAATCCTTCATTTTAGTCTTTGTGTATCAGCTGGGTTGTTAAATAAGGAAAGTAAAATCATAAAAGTCACCAATATCGAAGAATAGCAATTTAAACTAGAAAAATTGCATTTCCTGAAGAAAATACGTTGAAATGCTGAAGCTGAATGAGGTGGAACAAAGCTGAAAATGGGAAATAATATTGCTGAAGCCTGTTAAACAAAGCTTAAACTGTGGAGAAGGATTTTAAAAAAGAAGGAATGAAGTTGTAGAAGAAGAAGAAGTTGAAGCAGCAGAAATGGTTTGAGTAGAATTAGTTGCAGCAATAGTGCAACATGCAGGGTCTCATATCCCTCCTCACTCTTGGTTCCAAAGGCCATCACAGCAAAAATGTAGAGGAGCAGTTTTTGAAGTGTAACAGATATTTTTACCGTGAGTGAGGAAAAAAACGCAGTGGACCTGAGACCCTGCTGTGCATCAACGCATCACATGGGTCACACAGGCTGTCTACACTCCACAGCATGAACAGTCAGTGACCTTCATGGTTAAAAAACACAAATAAACAGTAACATGTGGACATATACCTTAAATCACTGCAATACCCACTGTGACAGTAAGAGACTAAACTGTCAAATTAATCTGTCATTCTACAAGTTAATGGACTGAAATCCAATACACAGTCTTGTTTTGTTTAACTAAACAGTTTTCAGAGATTTTTTTTTAAACATTTTTCTTCCTTTTTTTACAGTACATTCCTGGTAACCACAGCTGTATTTTCCCGACAGTATATTTCACAACAGTATTTTCCCGTAAATTTGACATTTTTTTATAGTGCACAAATTGTTGCAAAATGCTGTCATAACAAGAATTACTTTGCTAAAACCATTTTCTTCAATTGTAAAGGAGCAGTTTTTTTTAAGTTTGGTTACAGAGAATATTATTTAAATGGTGCTAATTTGCATGAGTGAATTTGTGGTGGAGCACACCTGACCTGAAACAATTGAAATAAGATGCCAATATTTGCAGTGATAAAATCATAAACAATATGTGGAGTGACAGAGTGAAGAAAAAAATCATCAAAAATAGGTGGAGTATTAAAGTGTGATTAAAGAGGTGTGCATCAACCTTCAAACACAGTACTACGGTCCTGTACTGGTTTGGGGGTCAATTGGTCACATGACCTGGAAGCTATTGATCTAAAATGCTAAAATTTACTATAAAAAAATCATTTTAAAAAGATAGAGCATGTTGGCAGGCTGATGCACACCTCTTCAATCACACTTAAATGCTACATCTTTATGTTTCTGATTTTATCACTGTAAATATTGGCATCTTATTTCAATTGTTTTAGGTCATGTGACCCAGGCCTGTAAATTACCCATCTTTTATTTTGAAAACCGGAAATTGCCACAGATCTTGCGTCTCGTCGCTGTTTTATCCGTAAAGCCTGGAAAAGAGGCGCCCTTGAAATGCAGGAGTGGCTGGCTTGACCGCAGTCCCAACCGCTGGGTCATTACAGCACCAGCCCAACATGAGTTAATTTGACCCAGAAAGATGGGATGAAATGCTGAATCTGCATTTCAACATGACCAAATGGGCACGCCAAAAATAGTAAAATAATCGAATCAGGAGAAAAGCATATCGTCACTGCCCTAATATCTAACTACCTGCTTAGCTCTGTTTGGAGAGGCTGCACTTCTGAAAACCCTTCATCACTGACTTATACACATGACCAAGGCTCTCAAACATAAAGACTAGAGGTTTACAGCTGTAGCCCAGCTGTGAGATGGTCTGCTGCAGCTGCTGGTATTTCAGTAGCTTGGGGAAGAAAGCTTCCTTTAAACTGTGATCAAAAGTCACACCGACATCCAGGATGAACACCTCTCTGCCACCCTCACTCTCACAACAATGACATCAGGCGTATTAGCATGTTAGAGAACAGAGTGTCATCAGCACACAGACTGAGCATGCTCGGCTTCACAGCAGAGTGCTTGTGCAGCACAATGGAGGACCTGAAAGTGGACAAGATATCGTCTGTCAAGTCCATGATTCTGTCGTACTTGCTGACATAAAGCCCGTTGTATACATGGCAACCACTGAGGGTAAGCAACATGGTTTCAGCTACTTGTTCACAGCCGTGGTGTATACAGTGAGGAGCATGCCTGCCTGGAAACCAGATGGACAGATTCAGTTTGGATGGTAAAACCTGCAGTCCAGCTTTGATGGTGAAGCTGATCACAACCAGAGTGCAGATGGTCTAGGTCGTGCTCCATATGGTAAATAGCCCTTGAGTGGGGAGCCCAGGTTCGAATTAGCCTGTGGCAACTTTCCCGTATGTCACTCCCCACTCTCACCCTGTTTCCTACTCTATCTTCCATTAAAGGCATAAAAAAAGATGATCATACTTTCATCTAAGGCAACATTTTTGAACACTGAGTGGGAAACAGAGCGGTCTGCAGCAGGAAGGCAGGCTTACTTCCCCTGGAGTCTCAGTTCAGTCCAGTGCTGCCGCTGCCTGTGATGTTGTGCCTCCAGGAGGTGAGCCAGGAAGCTATGGTCTGATCTGCGTGCCAGGGAGGACCTCGCGTCTTTTAAAGTCCAGGAACAAGAAAGATCGGGCCAGCTCTTGGTCATACTGGTCAGCGTTGTTGAGCATGATCATCAGATGTGTAAGCCTTGTTGAAATATCCACCTTTTTCCTGACTACCCATAGTTCATAGTGTTTGCTGGTTTTGCTCTTCCAATTAAACGTTTATGTCCCCATGGAGACCACAAAGCTGATGATGTTCGCCTAGCTGTCATACTCGCTCTAATAACTGGCTTTTAACAACAAGAAAGAGAAAAAATGAACAAAACTCGTAGGTGGAGTCATAGTGCTGATGTTTGGAAAAGTTCACACTGAGCCCTGTCGAGCATTAATGATTTCACACGAGTTGTTTTGAGCTAGCTCGCCGGCGGCTGCAACGACAAGTCGATAACTGCCAGCGTAAGTCAACACCCATAGGCTTCTGAAGGAACAGGTGAACAAGTCCATTCAAAATCTGGAACACCCAGCCCCCACCTCATGTTTACTGTGGAAAATGATATTGCAGGTTGTATGTGTGTGTGTTGAGACCAGTCCACAGTCTCACTACATGTACAGTCTTATCACTAAGGACCTGCAGCAACTTACATGGAATGTGTACACTGGAGATTAGATGTTGTTCTTTGGCCAGTGCCAATACTCTGACTGCCTCCAGTTTCATGATAAGTGTCAGGGGGGATGAAATTATCAAATCATGTCTGCTGGAGTACTCAGAGATGATTTCATTCACCTGCTTTTCTTTCCAATCACCTGCCACATTAAACTTGTGACCCAGGTAAGAATACGACTGAGAGGCGTATTGTAGATTCTGAACACACACACACACACACACACACACACTAATCTGAATATATTGATGGAGAGCTATGCTCAGAACACTAAGCTACACATTAGATTTTACAGACAGATTTATTTCAAGCTCCTCTTTGAGTATGTGGAGACTGACTCAGGGTCCAGACCTCCTTAGGGGTTCCATCTTAAGAACAGATCTGTTGCAGCCTTTGCAATCTGTCACACAAAGTTATATGTGTGTGTGTTTTACCTTCAGCACCCAGCTGTCAGTGATGATGACTCGGGCTCCTGGAGCTCCTGTAGCAAACTTATCAATACGTCTGAACTCGGTGTTGACGCTGGAGGCCACTGAGCCCCACGTGGTGTGTGGTGGCCGGACGTGGGCCTGCAGGGCCCGGCTGATGGGATGGTAGGTCCAGTTACGGCGGGACCAATAAATGACAAGAATCCAGCCTAGTAGCTGGAGGCCGAGCGAGAACAGCAGGAACGTCCTCCAACCGTCAGTCACCTGGATCAACAGCATGTGACAGGACGGATGAATCAGTCAGGATCGATACATGAGCTCAGAGGAAGATGATTCTGCAGAATATCACGTCTGTAGATTTTATTTCAAGAAGCAGGAGACTGATGATGTCTTTACATCAGGATCCTTCTGTCTTGAAATTTTAACCTGGATGTTTACCAAGACTGAGCCAGTTCAGTTTGTTGAAACAGTCAAAGTTCACTTTTATGTTTTAAATGCAATGATGATACAGATAATATGATAAACAGTTCATTTAGTTTATCACAGTTTACAGTTTATTTTAGCTGCTTTATGCTTTGTTTAAGTAAGCTGCATGTGACTTTAAGGACAGACAGGCAGACCTGGTAGATGTATGTCAGGTTTTTTTCAGGAGCAGCGAGACACATGCCCATGTAGTAACCTGCAGAGAAGCACAGTGGTGTTAACACCAGCATAAGGAACAGTACTGATGATATATCAACAATAAGATCAGCCTCATCCATCTGCTGCTCTGACAGCTCACACACATCAAGCTCTGATGTGTGATCATTTCTAATCTGGCTTCATAGACTACATTACATGATCCGGTTTGCAAAGACTACTTTACCCTGTTAACAACAACTCTTTGTTAAGGGTACCTTAGACTTTATGAAACATCATCTGCTTTGTTGTTGTGACCCTGTTGAACAGGATACACTTGACCTGGATCATGAGGAACACTTGATCCTGAATATAACATAATGGTGATGATCGAGTCTCCATGACCCTGTATATATATCACAGGGATCACAGACTTCATGGCTCTATTATGAACAGTATTCTGTGGTTTGGTCTTTACCCAGAGGCAGAGCGGAGTGAACCAGCACGGTGACGCTGGACCTGCGGACGTGGTATGAGGTGAAGTCCATATCCTCACTGCCGAGCCAGGAACTGAACAGGTTCTGAATGGTGAGACCTGCGGATCGGAACTCTGTGGGAGTGAACACGAAGCAGAGGCAGAACACGATGTAGGCCAGCGAAAAACTCAGCTCCGGACTCTCCATAGCTGGACCCGGACCTGGTGCCGGACCACAGGATTGTTTATCCTGCTTCACTTCCGCATCACTTTCTTATTCTCCGCCCTGTGACAGCACATACCTGTACAAACCTTTGTGTGCTGACACCTGCTGGTCAGAGAAGAAACTACAAAAACTCACGGCGCAAGTTGTGAAGGAGAAACAGAAAAACCAAGAGACGTCTGTAAGTGGATTTTTACTCCACTTGCAATAATTATATTAACTTAATCATACATGTATGAAAAAAATGGGCACAATTTTGTCTGGATTCAGTCATTGATATACAAAATAAGAGGGAGATGGAGCATCATAAATAAATGAATCAGTGATGAAAATACAGGAACAATACAAGTTTGGTAAATAAAATAAAATATACTAAAATTAAATTAAATTAAGTTAAATTAAATCAAATTAAATCAAATTAAATATATTAAAATTGAATTAAATTAGATTAAATTAAATTAAATTAAATTAATTACAATTACATTGTGTAAGCTAATTTTCTTTAAAAAAAAATGAGTGTGAGGGGTCCAGGGAGTTATCTTTTTTTTTACTGACCAAAAGTACATGCTGTTGTGATACATGAGCTCAATCACTTTGTGTTGAGCTGCTTAAAAAACAGGACGTTTCATTAGTTGGACACTTCATGGTGGTGATAATACTAAGTAAAGTTACATTCAGCTCAAAATGCCCCTTTTCAGGATTTTTTCTGAGCATGCAGTACTTTTGAGGTTGTGAGGAGTTTGTGTTTCAAACTCCACACTAAGGAAAGTTGCTATTGGCTGTCCTTGAAGTTGCTAGATGACACCAATGCCTGATTCTTATAATTACCCATTTGCATGTGATTGTCATGGATGCTATAGGAGACAAGAATAAAGGTGCTGGAGACAAAAAAAAGTGAGTAAAAAACATTGTAAATACATTTAGAACTACAAATGAACTGCATTCATTTCTGTCTAACTTGACCATCTGTGAAGGCTCCATTAATGCTGAAAGGTACATACAGGTTTTGGAGCAACATATGCTGCCATCCAAGCCACGTCTTTTTCAGGGACGTCCCTGCTTATTTCAGCAAGACAATGACAAGACACATTCTGCACCTGTTACAACAGTGTGGCTTCGTAGTAAAAGAGTGCAGGTATTAGACTGGCCTGCCTGCAGTCAAGACCTGTCTCCCATTGAAAATGTGTGGAGCATTATGAAGACAACAAAGACCCAAGACCAACATCAGAGTAATTAATAAAAACATTTTTTATTCAGAAATACAAAAATAAATTTCATTAAAGCAGCAAAGCAAACACAAATATAAATTTTGTATAAACAACAATAATAAACATGTTTTATTTTAAAAAAATACAAACAACCTAAAGACCAAAAATATCACCGGTGATATAAAAATATTTTCAATCAGTTTTTAGAGGTTCATTAGAAAGTTCAGACACAATGTGGTCTGTAGTGGGTCTCTGGAGGCCCTGATGGTTCTGTAGAGGTTCAAGGTTCAGACTTGGACAGACAGTGTAGACCTGGTAGTCTCCAACGCCTGGCCGTGTTTTGGATCCTCAAATCTAACCAATCCTGCTGAGCAGAGCCCAGCACTGCACTGAGACACACAGAGACACAGACACACAGAGAGGGACGGTGTTAGACATCAGCTGATCTCAGCAGATCAATCAGATCACACAGGTTACTGGAAACAGTTCTGAGATTACAAACACTGAGGGACATGAAGAGAGGCCTGAGAAGCTACAGGACCCCGACCACCCCTGATAGAGAAAAGTGGAGCAACATTCTGCCCTGCAATCCAGACACCAGCTGATCTTCAGAAAGTCGCTTCAACCAGCAGGGGAAAAGATGACAGCAACAATGTTGAAACTGAGACATTTGACTCATTCCTGTTTGAAGGTGAGTTAAGGTCAAAGCTCTGAGACGGACAGCTGACTGAGGACAGACATGTCAACAGATATAGTCCTGCTCACCTTGTCTGATCTCAACATGAACACACACTGTATGAGGACACAGTCCAGTCAAGAGGCAGTGCATACCTAGGGGCAAGGTAGGGCTCTCCTGGGGTGGAGGGATCCACAGGTGGGAGGTCAGAGGCTACCAGTGAGGGGTCAGTAAGCTCCTCCCCTTCCATACACCTGAGGTTGGTTATACTGCTGCTGCCCACCACTGAGTCAATGCTGTCTGTGCTGCTGTGAGCCGGACCTACACACACACACACACACATACACACGTCACACATGACTGTTACATCCACAGTAGAGGTGTAAAGGTACCATAGACAGTATAATCATAGACTGTATAATTAATGGATGTGATCTGAGCTGTGCCCCTGATTGGATGAACTGGTGATCTTAATATTGTCTAAACTGCAGAGTTAGAAGAAAAATCACCCCGCTTACAGTGTGTGCCATTCGTAAAATTAGCCATTAGGAGGGGGGACATTCTTTCAGGCTGTAAATGTTTTTGTTTTTTTTTTTGGCTTGGTGTGTTTGTGACTTCTGGAACTTCTGGAGCCAGCCTCAAGCGGACACTTGACGAACTGCAGATTTTAGCACTTCAGCATTGTCTCATATTTTCAGACTGGAGGTTGCCGCTTGAGTATATTACATGGATGTAAGAAGGGTTTCACCAACTAATTGACTAGTCGACTACTTTAACCACTAGCCAGCGAGGTAACCACAAGTTGACTAGTTGTGTACAGCCAGCAGCTCCCCAAGAGTGGATTTTTTTTCCCCATCGCAGGAAACTGTCACAGACAACCGTCCAGTCTTCATTCCTCCCATTCCCACTCCCAGCTGTGACATGTCAATTAACCGTGGGGCAGATCGAGTGGGACAGGAAGTCACTTATGGAAACTACAGAAAACACTCAGTGACTTTCAAAATAAAACAAACCATGTCAAAACCAGATTGAATTTAGCTTGACTACAGCAACAAAAGGACATAACGAGTGGAGCCAGACCAGGAGTCAGCAGGTTTGAGGTTTAACAGCTCAACATGAATGAAGAGAGGCTGTGAGGTGTGTGTACTCACAGCAGTGTGTGAATGGCTCCCATGCTCTGGACTGTAGGTACGGTTTCGCCTGAGGCTGCTGCAGGAGACACACCACAGCTGAGTCCACCTGCTGAAACACTCTGCACAGGCCAGAAGAAGATGCATGAGTGAACCACCAATCATCAGTACGCTGCTGACTCAGGAGAGGTGCTGGTGAACACTGAGGCGGTGATTATAACAAACAGGTGTGTGTGTGTTACCTAAGGTTGAGTAGTCTGTGATGGAGGTCAGCTGACAGTCCGTACTTCTCTGATTGGATCATTTCTCTGATGGAGTCAAAGTCCTGCTTCAGCTGCAGCGCTCCCTGCACACTGAGAGGAGAGAAAACACTGATCATGATCAAAATTCAACTGACACACACTGAGGAGAGGACATATATACACTAACCATTGTTACAGTGCTGATAAAACACACACACAAACACTCACACACACACTCTTCTTACACAGACTGACCTGAACCTGATCTTATGACGGAGGATGTGCTCCATCCACGCCTCCATGAACGCCGTCATGGTGATACTCAGAGCCTGCACACGGGCGTCATCTGACATCTGAGCCACGCCCTCAATCACCTGACCAATCACAGTCTGAGCTGCTGCAGAGGCATACTCACTTGGGTAACTTGGAAAACCTGCCCGCACACACACAAACACACAACAATTTCTACACATCTGTCTTTATCTGAGCTCTGCGTAAAACCAGATCCTGTTATAGGTGGACTAAATCCTGTCACAAAGTAAACTACATTCCATCACAGGTAAACTAGATCCTAACACAGGTGTTGAAATATTTGAGTCTGAAGGAGATGTTTGGTCACATGACACAGATGGTTTTCTTGTAAGGGGTTGGTCTAAATTTTTCCTGTGACTCTGGATGCTGCCTGTACTTTTAATGCTAAAGAAATAACACACAGAGTTTAGAGTTACAAATTTTATTCTGCGTTAAGTGTGTGTTCATGTCATCACATCAGGTGGTATCACCTGTCCTGAGGCTTGGTCTCCAGTGGACAGCAGCAGGCATGGTCTGTTCAAAGATCTCCCCTGAGATTATCTTACAGTCCCTGGAGAACGTCTTCAGAACCACACCTGAAAACATCTAACAGACACACATACACACGCTGACATGACACTGATTGTAACATACATTATACTCTATGTAGTGTCTCTGCTTTAATGAATGTCTCTGGGACCCTGCTGAGACAGGCAGGAGAGGAAACTCTCACAGAGACTCTTTTCATCATTTATAAAAAAAAAACTGCATTTCCTCTTTTGTCCACTAGAGGCTGTCTCCAGCCGTGAGTCATGTAATCAGTGTTCTGTGTTCAGATGTTTATGTGTTAAAGGGTTTTAGAGGCTTAGAAGTGTTACATGTGTTAACGTGTGGGGCAGTCAGGGATGTCACCTGCAGACTGGACACAGCTCCGTCCAGATCTCTGAGCTGTTTTCTCAGCAGCTGACGATGATGATGAAGATGATAGGGAGCAGACTGACTTTCGGGGGTCTTCATCAGCAGGGACTGAGTGTGATGAAGCATTGACTCTATAGACGCCGTCAGCACCTGGATGATAAAAACACACATATACACACTTCACCAAAACTGACACAATTAAAGTTAGAGTTTGATCTATCAGCACAGAAATATTTACCCATCTGTGATAGTTATCTAACTGCTACATATTCAGAAGCTAAAAAAACAACCAAATGTTTGTAAACTGATCAAAACGCTCTGTTCTCAAAACAGATCGAGATCGTCACGAGACTTGCTGAAATGATGAGGTCATCACATGAGGATCTCCTAATTAGTTCATGACACGTTGGAGTGGGCCTCTAACACCAAGGTCAGCCCATATCTACACCCTTAACAGGCCTCCAGAGGGCTGGCCAATCAAAGGGAAAGGAGTCTGTGGAGTAGGGAGCCTTAAAGAGACAGAAGCTAAAAGGAAGTGTTTCAGAAAAAGGCTGAAATAAGGGTTTTCAAAAACACCAGGGAGAAAAATTGAGGGGGACACCAGAGGGACAGAATAAGGACTAAAATAAGCATAATACCCCATCTTTAATGAATGTTGAGTGAACCATGATCTGTTCCAGAGAGGTGTGTAGCATAGACATTTAATGTCCTTGATTGTGGATTTAAATGTGTGTGAATACAAAGTGAACTGCTTACCTGCAGGTCTCCCTGGGTGATGAGCAGGAACTTGATGAGGCTCCATGAAGACAGGAACTGCAGAGACTTGGACATGACCCAGCCTGTGGACAGCTGCACCGTGGCCAATGCTAAGCTAGCAGTGTGTCTATGCAGAGAGAGCCCGGAGGGGGGAAGGCTTAGGGGACCTGAAGGAGGGGAGACAAAAAGAGAGATAGAGAGAGGGGGACGGGGTAATTATGGGATGTACTTCACATCACTTTTGTTTACAAACATCAGTTAGTTTATTCAGTATTAATACTCAGGAATACTGAGGACAATCACACCTCATGAACCTTCCTAGATAGCACATGGGACTTGAGTTCAAACTGTGACATTTGGGCACAGAATGTCAGAAAAACAAAAGCTGCTGAGTTATTTCATCTACTCGACCACTTGGTTATGAAACATTTTACCCACTGTGGGTTATTTGTATGGGATTTAGGTGATTTTTGTGCATCTCATACACTGAGTTAAAATCCATTAACCCAACATACATCGGCTAACTCAGCACCTGGGTTCTTTGCGCTTGGAACGTCATCATAATTGGTTTGAGTCACATGTGCTTAGTTATTTGATTCATTCCGATTCCTCACCTTGTACAAATCCAACTTGAAATTTGGACAAGCTAACCTCAAATTTCCATATTTTTCAATTAGTTTTTTTCTGTTTCCCTGTGCTCCACGTGGCACAGACCGGCTTTGTGTATCTAAGTGAGTCCAGAGTCTGTTGCTTGTATTAGCAATGTATATAATAATATAAGCTAGCATGCTGGTTAACATTATGAATCATACATCATTTCAATGTATAATGTGATGCACATATATGTTTTTTTTCTCAATATCTTCCATCAATTTTGATTCCAATCTTCAGTCTGACAATATCACAGTGTTGATTCGATCACTTTTTGCTATCTGGGCCAGCAGCAGCACATGGACAGGTGTTGTTACCTGAACTCTTGCTGTTTGACTGACAGCTGCTTAGCGATGATAACAGAGGAGGGGGCAGATGCAGGAAGTGCTCCATGGTAGATGACATCATTACCCCACTTCCATTCTCAGAGGACAACTGGTGCTTTACACCTGTGAGACATTTGTCCTTCAGGGCGGAGCCTAAGGCCCTGCACACCTCTGAGGGAGAAAGAGAGAGAGTGAGAGGTTTTGTCATCCTTCACATTCTTTTTGAGATGTAATTCTTTTTTTTAACTAACCGTGGTCCCACTGAGCGTGTGCAGTAGAGTTTAACAGATAGAGACTGAAGTCCTGCAGCATGTCTGTGAACTCCTGTGGGAGGAGATCTACGACAACACAGAGAACACTGTTGTGATTACTTGAAGAACCCTCCCCCCTCTTCAAACCTGCTCATTTAACAATGGATGATGGGTAATTACTGGATATTCAAACCCAACACGCAACACGGTGCTGAGAAAGATCAACATATAATTGTCAGAGGAGGCTGTTTTAGTCTGATATCACACATACACCCTCTCCTCGTCCTAACCTGGACCTGACCCCTCACCTGTCCCTGCAGCCTGCCGGACTCTGTGCAGGATCCTGGTCCTCCTGAGGGGGTCTTGCAGATTGATGCTCTCTGCAAAGTTTGGTGTTGGGGGGGCGGTCAGCTGCAGCCACAGAGCTCTGCTGCACAGAGTGACCAGCAGGGGGCGGTACTGAGCCATCACTTCTGCAAACAGAACAGACTGACCCAGGTCCAACCACTGCACAGAGGGAGACCAGCGAACACACACCGGGTCCTCGGAGGCAGACTCCGCCCACCTCTCTGGGTCTGCATCCAGTTGGTTACCTGAGCTGAAACACACAAACACAAACACAGTCAGCAGGTGAAACACACCTGAGGGTCCTGTGTGTTTTGTGGGGACACTCAGGTGTTGGACAGCAGGGTGAAGTCCTACCTGTTCATGGTCTCTGTCGCTAATCTGAACTCCAGCTCCACGTGCTGGTCCTGGTTCAGTCCTTCCCTCAGTCCATCAGTCTCCCCAGACTCTGGATTTAAGACCCGAGCAGTCCCTTTAAGTGGCCATGTCTCCCTTGGTCCAGTATTGGGTCTAAGGTGTTCTCTTGGTTGTGATGTCAGAGGAGCCAGCAGCTCGCCTGAGGAGACCAGCAGCTGCAGCAGCAGCTCCACTGAGACCCGGTCCTGCAGTGCTCCTGACAGAGGCCCAGATTGGGGCAGACTGGTCTCTAGACTAAGCCGTCTCTCTGAGATCAGAGTCTGGACTGGACCGGTCTGTGGAGATACTTGGCACTGACTGGTCTGGTCTTTGTCAAGGGGTTCTGATGTGTGTTGGACTGGGGAAGTCTTTGATCCTGAGTGGTGGTTTTCCTGGTCTAGATGAAGGTCTGGGACATGACCTGGATGGTTTTTTTGAGGGGAGGTGGGAGGAGCACATGGCTGCAGAGGGGACTGATGGGTAATGGAGGCTTTGAGGTATGTGTGCTGCAACTGGTCCCAGGTCCACTCAGACCCTAAAGTTCTGGTCCCACAGTGGATCCTCTGACCAGCAGAGGAGTCTGGACCTTTGAGGATCCTGTGAACCTGACAGGTGTGACAGAGGTCAGAGGTCAAAGCATGCAGCTGTTGGGCCACCTGCTGTGCATGATGCTCCGCTAACACCGCCATCAGCTCTCTGACAGAAACACCTGCAGGGTGACACCCCCTGCTGCAGGGAAGACCAGGACCCAGAGCTGGATGCTGGGCCTGCTGTAGTACTGCAGTCCTCAGCTGGGTGGTGCTATGGTGTGCTCTCTGCTCCCCCACAGTCTGATTGTACAGCTCAGTCCCTGCCAACACGTCCTCCAGGACCTCTCTGGGTACTGAATCCATGTCAGACCTAGCTACGGCACCCAGTACCAGGAACACAAACTGCTCCATCAGAACCAAAGCCTGCAGACTCAGCAGGTCCAGACTCTGATGGACCTCTTGCAGCATCCGGGTGTGTCGGACCACAGCCAGTCTCAGGTTCTGGTCTGATTGGACTTTAGAGAACAGACAGGACCAGTGGTTCACATGGACCCGCAGCTCCTGACTTAGAGAGACCAGACCAACCCTGAAGGAGGACCAGCTGGACCGGGTCTACGTGGAGGAGGAGGAGGAGGATGAGGAGGAGAGGTTAGAGAAGATGAAGCAACAAGACAAAAAATGAGAGCTGACACTCAGGATGATGCTTTTCTGGATCAAAATTTTACATGTCTGTAAAACTGCTCCCGCTCTCTCCTGCAGGTGGTTCTCACCTGGCTGAGCTTCAGGTGAGCTCTCTCCAGCAGGTGTGTGACTCTGGAGATGAAGGCTGCAGCCAGACGAGCTCTTCTGCTGAACTCGTGGATGAAGAGCAGCAGAGAGCGCTGCTCCTGCAGCCTCCTCAGAGACAGGTAGACCTCATGTAAAGAGGGCGTGGAGGGGGGCAACAGGAGGACCGTCTCCGCTGGGGGACCTCTTACGCACACCTGAAGGGGGGAGGATAAAGAGAGCTCATAAAGGTAGGAAGGTCTCTGTCCTGACTCCTCCCTCTGTTGTATGAGGATGGTTATATCTCTCTCGTGTATGTAAACTTTTCTTTCCACCTGCTTTGACTCACCTGTGTTGATCCCGCCCTGCCCACAGGCAGCCACTGGGGGGCCACAGTGAGCAGAGCCTGCTGCAGCCCGAGGAGGCGAGCAGACGAGCGTGACACCAGGTTGTGAGCGAGCACAAAGTTTCCCTCCTCTTCTTCCTCTTCCTCGTCCTGGCTGCGGACGTGAAACAGCCACCGGAGACCGGGGTTAAAGGTACTCCTGAGTAACATCTCTGCTCGCTGCAGGGAGCGAGAGATCGAGCTCTGAGACCAGGACCCTGAGAGGGGGGACAGAAAAACTGTCACAACATGTCAGAGTGCAGACACACACAGGAAAAACATACAGCACATGAATATCTGAGATCAGTGCACTTTAAAGTGTCCGTTTGCTGTACCTGGGATTGAACTCTGAGCAGTTTTTGTTGCTTTTTTTTAGGATAAATGAAATTATTCAAAGAAGGAAAGAGCATATTGAAAAACAAGCAGGTTTTTTAAGTTTAAAGTTCTCTCACTGGTGTTTGAGAAAACTCTTATTTCAGCCTCTGCTGTCTCTTTAAGGCTCCCCGCACCACTAACCCCCTTCACTCTGATTGGCCAGACCTTTAGAGTAGGGCTGCAACTAAAAATAAGAAAAAGATTCATGTACACAGACAAACCTTACGTGATATGCAGTAGGTGGCAGTGACTGAAATGGCCCGAAAGTGCATTTTTGGTTTTCAGCCGAAAGACTTTTATCAACAAAACAACACGGTCGAAACAGCATGTTGTGATGATACAAACTGGCATGGCTTGTATCGGATATGTGCCGGTGTATTTCAGAATATCTGAGAAAGACCCACAGATAGTGATTTGTAAAGCGTGTGATGTTCACATGAGAAATCATCCAGGCTGTGATGACTGCGGAGAACCTGCTTGGAGAGGGAGACACGCAGAGTGCAGGAGAGAGCAGAGAGCAGAGAGAGTGCAGAAAAAAAGGACTCGTGGTTTGAACCAGATGAGGGGCATCCCTCTTATTCATCTCATAGATACACCCTGTTCTTTTATTTAACAGACTAAAAAGCCTCGTGTTATTTATCTTATTCAAATGACGGGATGGTTAGGCGCTCTCAACTCTCCTCCGCTCTCTGTGTTGCACACGGCAGTTCCGCCCCGATGCACAGACACGAGCAAGTGAGCGTGTGTGCGCACACACACACACACACACACACACACAGACAAGCACACTTTGTGTAGGACAGAAAGTCCAGAAAAATGTCACAACCATCGCAAGAGATGCAGAAAAATAAATAAATAAATAAAATAAAATAAAAAATCTGCATTTTTAAAGCACTTCCAGCTCATCTCATGTTGAATGATTTCAGAAGCTGTAATTTCTAAAATAAATTCAGCACTGGAGGAAATGTGGAGGAATTTAAATTCAGCAGGCTAAGAGTTAAATTGTGGATTAGGATCATGTATATATATCGAGAAGCAAAACTTTTTCAAAATCCCTTAGAAAGTCCTCACGTCCCTTTAATGGAATATTTGAGTTATTGTTTTACTGTGGTCATATGAAGCTCTTGTCAACAGTGATGTATCAGCCTGGTCAGCTTTGGCCCCTTTGTAAAGAAAAGTCGTTTTAAAACACTTTTCTCTGTGTGTTTGCTCTGCTCAGAGATTTACTTTGCCATCACAAAATCATCTGGTTTTGCACCACCCATGAAAGTGACACTTTGTTCCAGACTGAACAGCTCAGTGACTGAGATGTACTGTATAACTACAGTTTGACTTGAATTGTTGTACAGAAGGTTAATAGATCTTAAAAAAACTCAGGAGCTGTTTACAGAGAAGCACTTTGTTTTCTGCTAAAGAAGTCTGAATAACTCCCTATCAGCAAAAACATTAAAGTAAACATTAGGTACTGCATAAAATGAGAGTGGTGTGTAATCATTATTAGTGTGTGTGTGTTTGTGTGTCAGTACCATCAGTATTTAGATCCTCATTGATGGAGCAGGGAGTCAGTCTCCTCTGAAACACAGAGCATGTTACTGATCAGTACAAACAGAGTCAGGGTGGGAAACAATATAACGTGTGAGGATCAGAATAAAAACAAAGAGTCTGAAAAATCAGGTTTCTTGAAGCCTGAATAAAAAGCAGAAATTTAAATTTGAAGAGCGAGTACTGAGAGTTAAAATGTGGATCTAGAAGCTGAACTCTGTCAGACTGAAGTTTATACTGAAGACAAGCAAAGCAAAATCTGAAGTATGAAAAAATTCCTGGATGTCCTGCAGATTAAGGATAATCTCTCAGTACACAGTGGATCAATTCACCTCGTATAATGTTTCCCACAATTCAAGATGCTGCAGAAAGACCGGAAGTCAAACGCATCAAGCCAAAAAAAACAGACTTTTGACCGTCGACCAGGTGACGTCGTGGAGACTACGTCCATATTTTATACAGTCTGTGGCATTAACTCTAAAATAATTCTAGTTGTCTCACAGGTTACTGTTCACTCCTATATAATTTATCAAAGTCCATATAAACTACTGTTTTACTTTTTTCAACGTGTTCAGAACATGACGTATTTAGTGACCACCTGCAGGTCTGAGAGATGAAGACAAAGATATAAACTAACCTGTTCTTTCTCTGGACAGAAGGACTCAGACGTCTCCCAGTCTGAAAGACAAACAAACAAACCTACAACCATTAGAGCATAACTACACACTGTCAGTGGATTGTGGTTGTGTGTGTGTGTGTTTGTGTGTGTGTGTGTGTGTCTGACCTGTCTGACATGAAGAATCTCCTCCAGGATCCCTCAGCTGCTCTGTGTTGTTATGATCCATGTCTGACCGTGGAACAGAGCTGAATCAGAGAACAAAAACTCAGTCATCATCCTTACATGATGTTACACACGCTCTCGATATTTTCTTGTTATGCTGAGACACAGAATGAGATGAGATGAGATGAGGTGAGGTGAGGTGAGGTGAGGTGAGGTGAGGTGAGGTGAGGTGAGGTGAGGTGAGGTGAGGTGAGATGAGATGAGATGAGATGAGATGAGATGAGATGAGATGAGATGAGACAAGCTCATGTCTCACCCTGTCTGCTTGAACTAATAGCACAAAAACAGTTACATGTTTCATGTTTTAACAAACACACCAAGTTCACAGGATGGGGTGGGAAAAGGATGTGAACCCTGAGACCTATGACTTCTCCAAGAACTAAATGGAGGCCGCCAACCTGGAGTCCAATAAATGAGACCAGATTGGAGGTGTTGATTAAAGCTGCTGTGCTCTTTAAAAACACACATCAGTTTGAGTTTCTCTAAAAGCATTGCCTGATGTGACCCGTGTATTGCACAAAGGAGCCCTCAGAAGTCCTATGATCAAGAATTGTTGACTTGCATAAAGCTGGAAAAGAAAAAAATAATAAATAAACATTGCTGCACATTTGAAGTTTGTAAAAGAGCACCTGGATGTTCCACAGCACTACTGGCAAAATATTCTGTGGACACATAAAAGAGCTGAGCTGTTTGGAAGGAACACACAACACGACGTGGAGGAAAACAGGCAGAGCTCACCAAAACCTCATACCAACTGTGAAGTATGGTGGAGGGGGCGTCATGGTTTGGGGCTGTTTTGCTGCCTCAGGGTCTGGACATTGACAGAAAAATGAATTCTCAAGTTTATCAAGACATTTATCAGGAGATCCTGATAAATGTTAACTGCCCACCAACTGAAGCTCAACAGAAGATGGATGATACAACAGGAAAATGGCTTTAACCAGTGTTTCTCAAATTATTTCAGACCAAGGACCACTTATCCTCCCAAAAATACCTCACGGACCACCAAGCTAAATAGCCCCAGAACAACAGGCTAGATGAACAACTGATGTAATACAAACTGGCATCATACATGTACTGGCTACTAGTACTGGCACTAACATTAGCTTCCACAGTGTCCACAGTGTCCACACTGCTCACTGCGGTTTAATCATCTTGGTGCTGCACCAGTGCACTTGAGGTTTTCTCTTCCTCATTTGATTTTCTTTTTACTGTCCTCGTCTTAAGCCACATGATGATTTTGCGTGTAGGCTCGTTAATAGAGTAACGTTAGCTTGACTGTTTTCTCTGGGAGGAGATCAAGGAAACTTTTGTGAGTCCTGGGGAACTTGTCTTTCGTTATGTTCAGTCAAAAATAAAATAAAATTACTCACTGTCATGACAGACCACTAGGAGGCGCTGATGGACCACAATTTGAGAAACACTGACTTAAAGCACAGAAGTACCTCAACAACAGAAAGGCTTCAGAAGAAGAAAATAACACCTTCTGAAGTGGCCCAGTCAGAGTCCTGATCTCAGCCAGACTGAGATGCTGTGGCATGACCTCAAGAGAGCAATTCACACCAGACATCCCGGAAACATTGCTGAACTGGAATGGTTTAGAAAAGAGGAATAGTCCAAAAGTCCTCCTGACCATTAAGCAGGTCTGATCTGCAACTACAGGAAATAATTGGTTATGGTTATTGCTGCCAAAGGAGGGTTGATGAGGTATTAAATGCAAGGGTTCACATAATTTTCCCACCCAATCCTGTAAGTGTTTACATGGTGTGTTCAGTAATAACATATAACTGTTTGAGTGGTATTAGTTTAAGCAGACTGTGTTTTTTGTGCGACTTGAATAAAGATCAGAAGACATGTTATGACCAATTTATGCACAAATCCAGGTCATTCAAAAGGGTTTACATACTTGAATTGCAACTGCAGATAACACCTTGTGTATTGTGACATCAGGTGCATCTCTCTGGTGAGTAAGTGTGCTGTAAACAGGTTTATAATCACCCTCACGCTCTGAGGTCTGTTATTATTCTCACGAAAAGCTCCAGGGCTCAGGTAACATGTTTAATACTCGTTTCCCCCCCGAGATGAAATAAAACAGATAAAAACACTCGTGACTTTAAAGATGACCAAACATGATTACTCTTACTTATAAAAAGACACGTCGTCTGGACCTCCATCTCCGCTGCATCCTGACGACACAGCATCACACCTGTTCTGCAGACCTGACTGTAGACCTCTGAACGAGCTGCTGTTGCTTCACATAACTGTCAGCCACGTTAGCATCATTAGCTTAGCTTTTGATCTGTCTCTGCTCCTCATACGTAGCATATTTCTTCAGTAAAGCTCGATCGGAAGACTTGCAGGCAGCCCTGTTATGGATTTAAACGTGTTCTAATTTGCACCTGGTAATCCCCAGTCCAGGCGGAAGACGGGTTTAAAATAGCATCTGTTAGCTGCCAGAGCGGAAAACACACAGGTAAAGACAGGAAGGAGCAACAACCAATCAGGAGAGCGCGTCCAGGTTGCTATGGGAAACATGGTACATGTCAAAAACACAAGATGGAAATAGAAGGCAGTTTTTTTGTTGAGTTTATTTATTCATTTTAATATATATTATTCATTTAGATGTTATGATGCACACATTTTCTACCGGGAGAAAAGACAAAGACGAGTGGTGGAAACAGGCTTCGATTGCAGACTGCAGCTTGTCACATTGCCCCCTACCGGCGCTGCTGAGAGGCCGCTCAAGCCTGAAGATAATCCCAAATTTAAAAATAAAATAAAATAAAATAAAATAAAATAAAATAAAATAAAATAATAGTAAAAAAAAAGTCTTAAGAATTAAATACATTACTCGAAAATACTCTCCGTATTTTGTGTGTATATTGAAGTTATAAATCATTCTATCACTGTTCTATCAGTGTTGTTTACCATATTCCACATTCACAAGTCTGTGTTTATTAAATCTTACCCAAGTTACTCAGTCTTTATCATAAAACCTACATACTATATAGAAACCTATGAAGCAAAACAAAACCAATAAAATAAAATAAAATGAAATAATTTTTAAAAACGACATAATTAAATTTCAATTCAGGAGAGAATGCAATTTAGTTTCTTTCAATGAACCTCGGATCCTTGGCTTTGCTGGATTGCGCTTGTGCTTTTATCTACACATTTTCATTACACACACACACACGCGCGCGCGCACACACACGCACGCACGTTACACAGTCGGCGCTTATTGTCAAAAGTTTTGTTTGATGTTTTTAATACACGACACGTGATTCTAATAAAGTTTATATAAAAAAATGCATACGAAACTCCGCCTCCTCCGGTCATGTGACCCGTAGGATTGTTTGCGGCCGCGCGCCTTTCTCTGTTGGCGGGTATCTTTGGTCACTGAACAGCTGGAGACAAACTCAGGGACACTCTCAAACTGATCCTCAACCCGACTGTTCTTAATATTTGTAACTTATATTCTACAATGTCTGAGTGGAACCGAGAGAGGAGACGTGACGCTGACTGCAGAGAACATGAAAACAGGTGAGTCGGTATTTCTGTTGGTTTCACTTTCTCAGAAACAGAAAGCGTTCACTGTGTTTTACTTACTGTTGGGTCGACACTGTGGAGTTTAAACTGGTGTTTTCAGGGGCCTTGTTTTTCTAGTCATTTGGTTGTGGAACAACTGAGTGGATATTTCATTTATTCCAATGAGAGCTGTTGATGTCTAATTAAAGGTTTCGACTCTGTTAGCTCCCCTACCGCGTAAAGTAAGTCTGCTTTCTTTAACTGTCTATAATAGTGAAAAATAACGTTATCGTTACCGCCATTTATCCCCCAAAAGCCTGTTTTATCTCAGTCTGTTCATAGCCCAGACTGTAATCTGGGCTGCATAACGTTAGCCGTTAGCTTCCCTCACTTATTGTTGTTGAGAATAAAGGCGCTAAACTGTGAGCTAACCGCTACTACAAAGAGCAACTAGTTAGATACCTTTAAAGCATCAATCCGAGTTTAAACTGATGTTATGAGTTCAGGCAGCGGGGAATCTAAACTCAAACAGAGTTTGAGTGTG
Source organism: Labroides dimidiatus (assembly GCA_030710495.1). Classification (NCBI taxonomy): domain Eukaryota; kingdom Metazoa; phylum Chordata; class Actinopteri; order Labriformes; family Labridae; genus Labroides; species Labroides dimidiatus. The sequence goes on along the minus strand of CM061150.1, from coordinate 26,743,133 downwards.
AATATAGATGATTATTTGAGTTGAAACAGTCAGTGCTCTGTACGGTGAGAGAGAGTGGATGATCTGTCTGATTGGGCGGAAGTGTAGCAACCATGGCGGGAGTGAGAGACGCTCAAATACTGAGTTAGATCTGTTACAGAGAAAGAGATTTAAGTAACATGTAAACATGTGATAGAAATGATCATCTAGGTATTATGACACAAAACACTGACGAATAACTTTCAAATATTTATCAATAGTTGGTCTTGGACCCATTCTTGGCCCCAACTCCAAGAGTTAACCATGCGTCCATGTTATTTAGGAATTCTGGGGCTGCTTTAGTTCAGTCAGCCTGTACTTGGTTTGAGAAATGTGGGTCATCAAGTCTAGATCTGCATATGTTTGCTGAGGAGGCACCTATTCGCTTCCAAAGGCTACTGAGATGCCCACAAGCAAAGCACCAGACATCTGTTATTATTGTGTATTTACAGGCTCCTGTTTGTGAAATGGGTGTGTGTCAGCTTGAGTGTGTTGCACGTTTAATAACAGAATGAAAAACTATATTTTACATCTCGGTGACTAATTTCTTCTTCCAAGGTAACGTAACACATTTATTTCATGTGATACAACCAAGGGACCGACTGTGAGGTTAATACACTGTAACCGACAGTTTGACTTCCCTTTTTTTGCCCTCTAAGCGCTCGAATCATCAGAGTCATCAGTTAACTCAAAGTCAGGAGATTTGTGCTCTTAATGATTTAATCCTAATAAACTTCAGCCTGCAGTTAGATTTTTCTCTTTAACTCGTGACTTTAAAGGACACATGACCTTGTTGTGCATGTTTTAGAATTTCAACCTGTATTACACACAGGTAGAAACACTCTGCAAGGAGAAATAATATCTGTACTAGATATAAATGTGTTTGGGAATTAGATGATGCCGTTTGAATGAATGTGTATGTTTAATCTTTCTCCTCTGTGTGTTGTTTAGGAGCCACGGTGCGTCTCGGTGGTCCAACTGCAGGAAGAGAGGAGTCGATGGCAGTATGAGAACCAAGAGAGACACTGAGGGCAGTGAGAGAGGACACGATGATGGAAGACACGACAGGTATGCATGCACACCTGCATCAAACAACCTGTCTCAAGTGATGGGAATAAAAAAAATTTTGCCTCCTGCCTTCAGTGTTTTTATATTGTTTTGTTTGTTCCTCAGCTTCACCACTCCAGAGAGCGCCGGCCCGGTGTCTCGTTGTGGGCGGCGGACAGACTGGGGGAGTCAGGTGGAGGATGAGGAGGAGATGAGGAAGAGCGTACACAGAGACATGCAGCGGTACTAAAACTCTGTTCCAGTTTAATTCCTTTTCTCTCCGATCAGTTTAAAGGCAGATCTTAACTTACTGACTGTGTTCAGTTACAGGAGAAGAATACTTGGAGGAGACGCCACCCAGAGGGAGAGACGGACCTCCTCCGGCTCCTCAGAGAGGTAAAACTCTGCCTCCATACGAAGATCCATATGCTAATGCATCAAAGTGGATGTGAGTGTTGATTTTCTGTGTCTGTTTCAGCTGTGACTCCAGAGAGGGAGACAACATGGAGACTGATGAGGAGGTGCTGCTTCGGCGACAAAAACAGATAAACTACGGCAAGAACACTTTAGCCTACGACCGCTACATCAAAGAAGTGCCAAAGTAAGTCCTCACAGATCCCAGCCTCACACAGACACACACACACGCACCGTAAAACACTCCAGCACCAAAAAAAAGTCTTTCTGCAGAGAACTTTAATGAAAGCAACATGGTGCTGTTCAGATTTATCCTCTTACTGAATCAGAGTTGGGAAGGATTTGTCAGCGGTGGGTAAAATTGAACGCCTGTATCTGTTCTCTGTTTTTCTGTAGACACATGCGCCAGCCTGGAATTCACCCAAAAACTCCCAACAAGTTCAGGAAATACAGCCGACGCTCGTGGGACCAGCAGATCAAACTGTGGAAGGTGAAATTGCACTCCTGGGACCCCCCCACAGAGAAGGGAGAGCAGGATAAAACTCAACAGGACATGTAAGAGGACACTTTAAGGACACAAACTTCACTCCCACTTTTAAATGTTTCGATTTTTGAGGACGCTCTTACTGCAAAACAGAACCAAAGCCAACAGTTACAGTGGAGCTGTGAATAAATTCATGTACTTTGCAAGTAATTAGATGCCTCTGATTATCCTTCCTTTTTTTAATGCTCTTTTTTTTCGGCCAGTATGGATGTGAATCGGGTCGTTTTGATCTTAAAAAGTCTTAAAAAGCTTTAAATCTGACTTGTTGAAACCTGCAGAGACCCTGAAAAAGGAGGAAGTCAGCTTTACACTTTAACAGCTGTCTGTCATGTTCACATCTTTCTGCTCTCTCCTGCAGAGACGAGCTAGGTCTGGATGACATCATGGACATCGAGCTGGACTTCCCCTCCCTGTCGGACCCCCAGGATGCACCTGCTCCGCTCAGCGCTCACAGCCTGTCACTGGAGGTCAGTTTGACTCACTCGCTGCTGATCGTAGATCAATATCTAACACTCAGTCAGAAACCAGATCTGTGTTGGTATCAGGTCAGGCAGAACTCAGTCAGGGTTGATGTTTTCTTCTCTGTATGTAGATCAGCTGGGAGACACAAAATACACCTTAGAGCAGAAGGTAGAGGCTGACACAGCTCACTCATCCCCTGGACACTCACTGTGTCTTATGGATCTGATGGATGCAGCCCCAAGATGTAGACATGATCTCTCACACCTTAGGGAGAAATAAAACTTAATACCTGACTCTGATAGAGAAATTTGGTGATTTAAAAAAAACCCTGATGCCTTCCAGTGTTCTTTATGAGGATTAACAGGGGTGAGCATGTATTCAGTGACTTACCTCAGATCAGATGGTTTAAAGATGATGCTGCAGGTCTGTGGTTTCTTCAGGCTAATGTACAAGTTAACACATTGTTTGTTTCCAAAGAAGAACAAATGAACGTTTTATTTTAGAAATTATTTGTAATCCTTGAATTCCTAAAGCCTAAGTACTGAGGCGTGGTTACAGCCGGGGTTGCCAAGTGGGGGTAGATTTCCTGAGGATTTCCATTGGAATATTAGCTCAGGAATATTGGAATTTTTCAGGGTTTTGTTGACATCATCTTAAAGGATTTTTATTTTGAAATTCCCAGGAAGTTTTGTCCTAGAAATACAGAAATTTTCTAGAGTTTTTTTTTTTTCTTTTCGTGTCTGTGTACCAAATTGATTTAAAGATATTGAATTATGAACATTTACATGCATATCTGCTTATAACAAACCAAAACGTTTAATGTTTATACATGTTTTTTTTTGAGCAGATAAATACAGTTTATATAGCTTTCCAGAAAAATCTATTTATTCCCATTAACTTCTAGAAATTCCTATGGAAAATCTAAAATTTTCTGGAATTTCACAGCCCTACTTAGAGCACACAAGTCCTCAAAAGTTTTTTTTGTAATCCAAAACAAAATGAAATGCATAACATCACATTGTGTATGCTTTGTTTGAAGTGAAATCCAAATGAAAGAATGGATTTTCAACAGAGAAGTGATGGTTATTAAAGGGTTTCTAAATCAAACTAACTCTCAGAAACGTGCTGCTGATTCACGTCCTGTGTGTTTGACCTGATGTTATCACTCTGTGCTGTTGGCGCTTTAAAACAACCTGAAAGAGAAACGACTGATGCTGATGCTTTTCTTCATTGTGCTGCACAGGATGAAGACTGTATGGGAACTCCAGTTAAAGTGCAGAAGACAGACACTGCGGCAGATCCTGACTTGTCCTAGCTCTTCATTAACAAAATGGTGACCCAACCTTACAGCCCTCCATGTTACCCAGAATTCATCTGTTCCAGTTCTGCTCAGAGTGGTACTGTGGGAGCCTCAGCTGGTTTTCTTTCTTCTTTATGGCTTCATGATCCAGAAATTTGGACTTGTTACGAATTAACAATCTGCTCAGGGACGTTTTCACTCTGCCTGTTTTCCTTAAAGCACTGACACAGCAGGCTTGGAGTCCCCGGTGTTTTTGACGCCTCACAAACCCACACAGTTGTATAAACTGTCAGGACTCAGAGGCTCACTGACGGGTTAAAGCAGGAGAACAAACAGTTTTTACTTTGTATCTGGATAAGTGTGTTATTTTTGGATTGTGGGTTTTTTAAACTGCAGGGTGCTTCAGTCTGTCTGAGCTGTGATTAGTTTTAAGCTTGTTTTTGTTTTTCTAAAATTCAGATGTTGCTCTTTCTTATTGCTGTTTTCTTGATGTTGAAGATTTTGAAATAAAGAAAGAAAAATCAGTGTGTGGTTTGGTTGTTTATCTGTGAAGTGTTGATGCGTGCCGGTAAAATATATCTGAAAATAAAACATATCTGAAATAATGATGCATGTAAGCATGACATGAATCAGGACATTGAACTTGTTTTGTATGACAGAGACATGTTTCAGTTTCCAGAGAGGCTTCTAGATGTCTATTGAGCTAATTACTAAGACTTACAGGAGAAACAAACTGTTCTAGCCAATGCAGTGTACTTAGGATTTTTTTTTCTTAAAGTAACAAAAATGACAATAACAGGCATCAACGAATTAAAGTTAAACAGTCCAGCTAACAAGAATTTATTATCAGAGCAAGGAAGATGACCACACCAAACAATAGCATCATAGCTACTTTGATTGTTCATTCAGGGACTGTCCTTTGCAGAGGTTGCTGTGCACATTTTAAACTTGAAGACGGTCAGTTCTAGACTTATTTTCATTACATGATATAGCTTTTTGCTTTTCTAAATGAATTTGAAATGTACATTATATTGCAAATAATGAAAGGACAACAAACAAAAGAATTATGTGCTGAAATATAATATTTGCTCTTCCATTGCTTATTTGTATTTCTTTTTTTTACAAGTATTATATTTAACTGAACTTCTGTTGCGATATTGTTACTGTATCTTTGCACTGATTGATTTATATATAATGCTCCATCTTGCTATCTTAATGCATATTTATAACTAAAATATAAAAATTATACCCATGTTTTTTTGTGTATCATTGTACATTTATTGATGGGATAGCCCCTTGAGATGAATCATCTCATTGTCAAGATGATTATACTGCTTTGCTGATGTATATAACTAAAGCAATCTAATATAATGATAATATAAGATGACTTAGCCCTGTGATTGACTGGCGTCCAGTCCAGGGTGTACCCTGCCTCTCGCCCTTAGCCAGCTGGGATAGGCTCCAGCCACCCGTGACCCTGAACAGGAGAAGCGGTATAGAAAATGGATGGATGGATGGATGAATGAATGAATGAATAAGATGACTTAAAAAAAGGCCTGCCTCTTACGGTTAAGGGGTGTGTTTGTGTCATTTCCTGCCGCACACTGAGGGGGGCGGTGTTGAGCACAGAGGGGTTTAACCCCGCTGAAACTTACCGTGGAGGGAGAAGAAGACAGAAAACGGAGAGGGATAAAAAAAAAAGAGGTGTTGCTGCTGTGAAGGTGAAAACTGTCAGGAATAAGTAGATACAGTGATCCAGCAGCATGCTGAGGGCCTGTCTGAGAGGAGCTAATGCCACGGCTCGGGTAAGTAACAGCTAACCTTCTAACTAACCACTCCCTCACTGCGAAGAACGTGTTAGCATTTTAGCATTAGCGTGCTGTCATTCAATGACCCACAGTCTGCCTCAAGGTGCCACACTAGAGGATATAGAGAACAAGGTGACACCGTTAACCCTTGAATGCTTGGTAAAGTTTAAATTTAGCAGGCTAACTCCTTTTTATATTAGTTGTATGTTAAAGCAGAGGATAATCACAATGCTAGCTGTTAGCTTTCAGTGACAGATGGCTAATGTATGCTAACATAGCAGGCTAACTCTCAGTGACAGGTCAGTTAAACGTTTACCTGTCCACAGCCAGCCACGGTTTGAGTGTACTTTTTGATCAATAAGTTGTCATAAATCAGAGCAGTAAAAACGGATCAATACTATCTTTAATGTTTGAAATGTGGCTAATGCTCGTTTAACTTTTTGAGTGTGTGTAACGGGACAGCTGCAGTCAGTGAAGGTGTTCAGATACCTCTGCTAACTGTGACCTGCACTACATTTGAAAGAAAAAGTATATGAATCCTTAGAATGGCATAGATTTGTGCACAAATTGGTCATAAAATGTTTCCTGATCTTCATCTTAGTCACAAAAAAGACAGTCTGCTTAAACTAAGGCCACACAAACAATAATATGTTTTCATGTTTTTACTGAACACACCACGTCAACATTTACAATGCAGGGTGGAAAAAGAATGTGAGTCACTGAATTTAATAATTGGTCGAGCCTTTACACATATGTTTTGGTCCAGAAATATTCTTGAAATTGTACACATGTTGTACACATCTTAATGGTTTGACATGTGCCGTTGTCTGAAATACGCCATTAAATTGAGCATTTTGTCATTTCTTGTTTAGTCAATAGAGAAAATAGACTCATTTTACAATGCATCACATATAACTGAAAGATTTAGCAGAATTTGTTTTGTCAACACCAAGATTCACATGATTATAGCGAGTTATCAAGAGCGATCCTGCATCCTGGAGATAACATGGGGGGTCATCAAACATACCGCCAAAGTATTAAAGGTTGGCTGTAGGTGATCATAATACACAATCATACTTTGATTCTTATGTGATGCTACAAATGTGGAGGAATATATTATGATACGATTCTTTCAGCATTATCATAAACCAGTTGTATTACTGCCTTATGTGCACAAGACCCTATCAATATAAAGTTAGATTTTTCTGTTTGTGCATGTGAAGTACATCCCTGATTCCAGAATTAAATGTTAACTACAGCTGATGATTGTTTGACAAACATGTCAACTGTTTAGATTTAACTGAAGACAAAGAGCATATTGACTGTTGAAAATGAAAAAAAGTTTGACAATATTTGCATGTTGAATTTGATGTTAACAAACAGTCGGGACAGGAACATTTCTATTATTGTGTGTCATCGGCTTTTTTTAAACAACGGTCCTTAGAGCAGAGGACACAATGTCCTGATGTTCAAAATAAAGACAAATTCTGATTCATTCAACCATAAACCAGGTCATGGTACTAATCTGTTGACAATTCTATACCCGGGAAATGTTCCTTCAAGTTTCTTTTGGCAGTATTTTGTTGTCCCTGTCCCAATGTTTGAAAGGTTTTGCAGGCATTGGGTTAAATAAGCATTCAATTGATCATAAAACAATCCATTTTTTTGTGTTAGTATTTGCATTAGATACTAAAGATCATCTTGAAATTATTTACAAATCACTACAATCTGTTGTAAGTACATTTTTCACAGCAACCCGACTCTTGGGATTGGGGCTATAAATGTAGTTAAATTTCATCTGTTCTTTTTACTACAGTTACAGAAAGTAAAGCTAATTGTTAGGAACGAAATCTGCTGTATTGACATTGTGTCTAGGTACTGTAACACCAGCATGTACAGAACCAGATCAATCTCAGGGTCAATTTACTGCAGGAAAACCAGTGTTAGACTTCATAACCCAAAAAGCTGCTGATCTCAGTTTGACGATGCATCTCTCTGTGGTGCTGAGATGTGCCGGATAATAACCTGTTGAGGATATGAATGTGGTTCAAGGAAAAGGACAACAAGATCAAATTCTAAAAGCTCAAATGACACACATATTTCTGTGGTTAAAAACTATATCAGGTCATTAAGCCCCTTTTTGAAATTTGAATTTAAGATCTCTTAAACATTTAATTCAAAATGTCATGACTTTAAAAGTCACATTTGTGTTTAATTTTTAAATAATGGCACTCTGATGACATCTCATGAAGACTTTTTCCACATTAGATGTTAGCACTACAGACATGAATCTTTTTTGAAGGTCACTTGTATGTTTCTACACTTCTTGCACTATTAAAAAACCATTTGATTTCAATGGGAAAAACCCATTTTGAGCAAGTATCAGTGACAGATATCTAACCTGAGTGTGGGTGGATTTCAGAGCCAGACGTGCAGTGACACACAGGATGATGAGAAGTACGAACACACACGCAGAGCTGGTGATCAATACACTTTCAATGGCCAAAGACTGCTCCTACAGCAACGAAAAAGACGGTTATCTGAACATTTTAAAAACCAGCAGTCCGTATTAGCTTCACATGCATGCTGAATCTCACTCACAATTTTGTAAACCTCCCACTGATCCCCCTGATCCCACCAAGCCCATCGGATGTAGTAGCTGTATCTGGAGAGGCAGGTTATCCTGAAGCCAGTAGAGACCACGATTCCCAGGAGGGAAACGACATACAGGGCCAAACACACGGTCACCTAGCAAAGAACAGTTCTTCAGGATTAGCCAATTTATTCAGAAAGAAAAAGAGTAAAAGGAACTAAAGGAAGTTAAACAGTAAAGTAGAATCATAATGGATTTACCATTTTCTTGGATGGCTGTATCTCAGTGAAGATTGATAGAGTTCCACAGACGAGAAACTGAAAAAAAGGCATCGTCACATGTTTTACAGATCTTGTATGATTTACATAGCACTCATGGTATGTCAAGTTTTCTATCATGGGCGCTGCTGTGGTAACAAAAGCTATTTTGCCAACAGTAGCTCTTGTTTGAGAGAGCTTTTTGATCAAGGTTTTTGAGCACGGAATAGAAAATGTCTTTTTTGTCTTTTTCTCTTAAAATGTTGAGCTTTCTTAATTAGAGAAAGACAATAACTTGCCTACTTTTTTGCTGTTAGATGTAACAAATGATGCAGCTCTTAATTCTGTTTCATGAATGAGGCTAGCTTACAACCAGAAGCCAGTAAGCGCAGCGTAGCATAAAAACTGCAAGACAGGTGACTTATCTCTGTCAAACAGGCTTTACACTGACTTTAATTGTTTGTAAATCATTTGACTTAAACTAACATTTCAAATGTTAAAACAAAAAATTAAAATGTCCAAGAAGTCTAGGATACAACCTCTGTATCACAATATGAAAGTTATCCTTTCTTTAGTTTGTGTGCTGATTAAAGAAACAGGATATCATATTGCAGTGTGTTAGTTTTAGAAAGGCTGTTGTTAATGTGTATACCTTGAACTGAGCTAACTCTTTTTCTCAGTTGCGGCTGCTCAGCAAACCTTTAGTATCATACTGTGCAGATGTGAGTATAGTATCTTTTTGAATGTAACTTTCCACGTATGGGAGTAAAAATTCTTCTCATTTTGTACCCGTTATGTATCTCTCCATTTTAAAAATATAACACAAGATCTTCAAGTGACTTGCTGAAATGATAAGGTCATCATATAAAGCCTTATTTCCACCAAGCGGTTCATTTAAGTTCGTCGTGGTATGGCACACGTTTTCTGGTGATTCCATAGACTAAAATCAGGACAGGTCCCCACCCGTACCGTCCCACTTTTTGGTATCCTTCTGTTGGGGTACCAGTCATACCGAACTGACCCCAGACAGTGGAGCAGTAGCAGTAGTCGACTAGAAATAATAGTTATAATAATAATGATTGGTCAAAAGGATCGTCATTTCCCGTGCGACAGCGGCAAGTTTTAATTTTGTTTGATAATTTTAAAAGTTAGAAAACTATTGCAGCGTACTCCCGAAATTGAAAAAACATTCAGTTCATTGCAACGAACCAAATTTGATTGCAAACAAAATACCCGGTAAACTTAAACATCAGTTCCCTAAAATTAACAAAAAATTATTCCCAAACAAAACAAGAAGGTAGTGCTTTCACCCTTAACGTCTGACTGTCTTTTTCATCTTTTAAATGTCCCTGTTTGGTTTAAGTCCGTTGCCTGACCGCACTGTGTTGATCTCATGTCCAATAATCCTCGGTCCCAGAAAGAAGAAAAATAAGTATACTAGTTCCCTACTGTTGATCGGTCGACCAAAAAGTTTGCAAGCCAAAATGATGCAAAAGTTAAAGGTCTCAACCCGAGTTACATTCACAAACACAAAAAACTGTATTTTTTCCAGGCAAGTCCAGCAGACGCACTCCAGTGTGAGGAAGATCCAGCCCACTTATCGGAGTAAATCCCCCTGGCAGCTTTATCTTCAAACAGTTCTTTGTTTGTACCTTACATATACAGACACATACTTTCCTTTACTTAAACCCACTGTGTCCTATATCGCTGCAGTCTGACACGGTTCATTCAGCGGTCCTGCTCTGTTTTTTTTTCCCTATTCTGAAATTAATGACTCTTAACACCCCCTTTACCCATTCTTTACAGTGTAAAACAGTTTTTATCATAGCATAGCAAACAAATCAGTCACTCCCCATTGATTTGACCACCAATGTTTCTTTTTTTTTAAGTTTCTTTTGACGTGAATTTTCTAATGTGGCACTGTCACACCGCCATGTTATTATGTAGCTGACGTGGCGATCAGTAACCAGCTTATCTTAAGAAGGGCACGGTTCGCTGTGGAAATGCAAACAGGATCGGGCTTTACTGATCATACCCATATCAAACCATTACTGAACCATACCAGACCGCTTGGTGGAAACGGGGCTTAAGGATCTTCTAACTGGTTCATGACATGATCAAAGGCAGGGCCTCAAACACCAAGGTAGTCACCAGCTCCGCCCCTGACAGGCCTCCATAGGGCTGGACAATCAGAGGGGAAAGGGTTTTTTGGAGCCCCAAAGATCTCACCAAATTCAGCATTTCTAGCTGCTACCCAACTTCTGAATGTTATGTACCAGAACTCCCTGCCAGAAGGGGATATAGATCTTCGCAGAGTTTATCAGAGTTTGACTGGACAGCTGAAATCCAATCAGGAGCTCTGCACAGCCAAAGATCACAATGGCTATCTGGGAAGAGAAGGAGGATATATTATAGTTCCCCAAGTGCATTAACAGTTTGCAGATGCTCTGTGGGAAATCTCCCTGAAGTTATCAAATTAAAAGAGTAGGGATGGGTATTGATAAGTTTATTGATACTAATGCCCTTATTGACTCTGCTTATCAATCAGATTGTTATCGATTCCTCCTGTAAATTTTCTTTGTACAAAAACTAGGCTTCATAGGCATATCAGTGCAATTTCCTGTATACCTTAGCATCCAGCTAGCGCTATGATTTCTATATGGTTTTTGGTACGTTTCGAGATGTATAACATGTTGAATGTGTTGAATAGGAATCTCTTGTGAAAGAGTGATGTACATTTTTTTAAGTGTTCAGTTTTCCAACTTCTTTAGTAAAACTTCAAACTGAAAACCCTGAATCAGAATTTTCTTGGGAAACTGTTATCCATCTGCTAAGCTAAGATAGCTGGGGCAGAATAGTCAGCCTGGCCACTCCGGCGTAATGTAAAGAATCAAAAAGGGAATCATTCAGCATAAAGGCTCATGATGTCAATGGACTGAACCATTTCTAATCAGTTTTAACAGGAACCAGTTATCAATACCCATCCCTAAATGAGAGCGCAGAAATTCTGATACATTACCCCAAGAGCTCGAGGTTGTGTTTGAATAAAGCGATGCAGAGGCTTGCTGGACAGCACCGTATTATCTGCACTCTGATCCCCATCCTTTAATGTCGTTCTCTCCCTGATTGTTGATTCAGCGTTTTCCATGGTCAGCATACTTGAGTCACTGTGTATCGTGAGAAGGAAATACAAGAATGAATTGAAACGGGACGAGTCAGGGTTCAATCAGATCAAATCTCTGTATGCATGATTTTAAAAGCAATCATGAAGAATGTAAGGATATACAGACACATGAAGTGACCCACCTTGATCTCTTGATCTCTTGTGGAGAAACAGAGCGGGTTACTAACGGGAACAGGGAGTTGACGGGGTGGACACAGGAAGTGAAGAAATATCAGTTTTGTCTTCCCATTGGGGGAGGAGCTGAAGTCTGTGGTTGCACGCAGAGGTTTTTCACTCAGCAAAAATCTCAGAGACAGGAAGTCTGCTTCTATAATCAATAGAGTTTATGTGACATAAACCACCTCTAAAAGTTAGAAGTCCTTATTTTTACTTTGCGTGCTTCAGGCAGGACTGTAATTGCATGAGAGCCCTTATCTAACTTCACTGGAATAAAAACATTCATTTAGAAACCTGTTTCCTCAACACTTCCTATAGTTTTATACTGTCCTTTGAGAGGGGTAGTCTGCTTTCCTAGATTTTAAACATGGATATAAAGTGCCAATGACGGACGTTCAGACTAAACCTGTGCAGATAAATACCTCAGCTCAGGGGTGCAGATAGCTCTTGAGCGGGCAGTCCAGGTTCAAATCCAGTCTGTGGCGACTCTCCCGCATGTAACTCCCCACTCTCGCCCTGTTTCCTGCTCTATCCACTGTCTTGTCCTTTCACAATGCAAGGCATAAAAATAATATAAAAATACCTTACCTGGTTGCATTGTATCAGGTAAAATGTTGTCTGGAACAAAGAAAAGTGTTAAAAAGAAGATCCGATCCCTTTCAAACAGATAGTGCTCACAGCCCCTTTAAGTCTTCACCCTTTTATTTCAGGAGTTACGAGACTCTTCTCATCCTCTTTATGAATCAGGTCAAATTCATTCATTCATTCATTCATTCATTCATTCATTCAGTCATTCATTCATTCAGTCATTCAGTCATCAGTCCTTTGGGCAGCAGAGACTGACTGCTGGTCAGGATCAGGGTTAAATTAAAGGTAAATCATGAATAAACAACATGAAACACTGAGATCTGACGCAAACACACAGGAACACACACACACACACCTGGTGACGGACACACACAGGTCATGTGATGCAGCAGTGACACTAAACAGACCCGCTGGGTGTCACTCTGTGGTAATAATGATCTCTTCCTTTCTCCCTGCAGACCAACTTCAGAAGAGGTTGTCTGAACAACCTGCCGCAGTGCAGACACTACACAGCCGGAGAGTCCAGGTGACACACACACACACACACACACACACACACACACACACACACACACACACACACACACACACATATTCATAGTGGATCCTGGAGCTCTATCTACAGTCTCCTCTGTCCTGGACCTAACCAGATGTACTCACAGACCTGTTGTGCTTCCTTCCAACGCTCTTAATGTTGTTTGAAGGGCGTTGGAGAGAGGATACTGGAGAGCAGCCTTCACACTGACAGACAGCCCTCCTCATTAAATATCACTATCCCATGTGGACACTGCAGCACGTCAGACGTCTCAGAAACTTTACATTCCTGGAGTTTAAAAATAGCAAAAGAACGACTTTAAACAGCTCCAGAGGGAAGCCCTGAAATGAATCGTAAATAAACATGGGTATCAATAAGATTTAACCAGACGTGCTCTGAATATAAATGCAAATATTTAATGAATAATCTGATAATGACACATTTTATCAATGAAGTGATCGTTATGCTTCTAAAGGTGGCTGTAGACATCAGGGCATACTCATCTTCCTCTCTCTCCTCCTCCTCCTCCTTCTCAGTGGTGGAGCTGGTAAGGTGGTGGTTGCTGGTCTGTTGACGGTGGGTGGAGGTGTTGGAGGGACAATCATCTACTCGAACTGGGACCCTAAGTTCAGAGCGGCTGTGGAGAAAAATATCCCATACTCAGACCGGCTTTTGGGACTGGCTTTAGGACCCCCTCCTCAAGATGGCCGCTCTTCAGTCCAGAAACAGGTGAGAATTAATCCACAGGTGTTCAAATATCCAAAATATGGTTTTTGATTTTATAAGTATTACTGTTATTACCCCGAAAGAAACTAGACTGCAGGAGTCTGAGGGGTCTTGGCAACCCTGAAAGTTTCTATTTCCCATAACTACCTGTTAACTATCAAGTATCATCGTTATGACCTGCTACTAACTTTGGGTACAAAAACAATGATTTGAGGATTTGAATCCTAAAATTAACGAAGAAAATGTCACTTTTTGTTGTTTCGTTGATGTTGCTTAGAATGCTGAATCAGCATGCTAACAAGAACTAAATGTTGTAGCAACAAAGTTTACCAGCATGATGCTAACAGAAGCTAATAGTTTTACCTCACCTGTCAGTCTGTGGTGTCAACAAGCAGAAGCTTAACTCTGAACTCTTTTCTGTGGCTTTATTAAAATGACATGATCAGTTTGACTCTGGCACTGCTAATGCAAAGATAATAAGTGTCGTCAAGAAGTTTGGACCAATCAGAATCAAGCATCTTACACAGCCAGAGGATTGGAAAGAAAGCCTGGTAGTAAACAAACCTGACTGTGACGGGGGAACATCGTCTTTCACATGGTTGTTTCTGTGATTTTTACCCAAGCTGAGGACTTGAATGTTGAGTAATGTTCCCTTTTGTGGGTTTTAGTCCTGAGGCAATGACTCAGTCTGGCCATGGAGCATGTTTCCGCTACTCAAGTTCGTATTTTATAATTCCTGTTCAGAAAATTTCTAAGTATATTAAATGCTCACATCGTACTGAACAATCAGACAATTTAAATAAATAACGATATCAGCTTTCCTGTGAGGGAGCATTTCTCCGTCATCCAGAATGAGTTCTTGTTAGATCTGTAGTAGGTTTTACTTTTCTTTTTTTTCCCCTTAGTCTCTTCAACAGCATCTGTTTTCAACATGTACCAAGCAAAGGTCCTGGAAAAGAAGGAAAACTGAGCTTGGGAACATCAGCAGTCATTATTTTAACAATGAAGTGTTATAACCCAGTGTAGGGGATACTAGATGGAACATAAAGGGGACCACTCCTCTCTCACTACCAAAATGAATGAAAACAGAAACGAGATTAAAGTCCTTAAAAAATCAAATTAAATTGTTCCTTTTTGTTCAACATCAGCAATGGGGAGAAGCAACCTTGGGGAGAGATGGCCAAAACGACAAACAAAACATGCGAATGCACTCCTCCAGACAATGGCTGGTTGGCTTCTACAGCTGCTGTCCAATCACGATGCACCATTGATTCCAAATACATAAAAACCTGTTGAGCCTGTCAGAGGTCTGTGACACCCTCTTCTTTCTCTGATCCTCAGGTGGAGGTGGCCCAGCCCCCGTCCATGATGGACAGACAGATGAAGGCGTCCAAATCCAAGGCAGAGAAGAAGGTGAAGGAGGTCACAGAGAGTCCAGCAGCAGAGAGCGGACCAGTTCCTGCGCCACCTGTACAGAGTCTGGAGGGTCAGTCTGTAGCTCAGCCTGTTTATAACATTTAGATAACACAATGTGTGTGTGTGTGTGTGTGTGTGTGTGTGTGTGTGTGTGTGTGTGTGTGTGTGTGTGTGTGTGTGTGACTTAATGCTGCACAACCTGTTTATAACATAAATATTAATCATAAAATCATAAATTTGCAGACCACATTTTTTGTTTGTTTAATTTCATTTGTTTATTTATTTTATACTAATAACTGAAAAGTAAGAAATCACTGCCGAGTTGTTCTGTAGTATTGTTACACCTCAGCAGACTTCAGGTGAGAGCGCCCAAATCACAGAGGTCACACAGAGCTGTAATGTGTGTGAGTGTGTGTTTTTGATGAAGAGAAGGTGTGTGTGTAATGCTGTGTGTTGTCTTCCTGCAGACATCAGAGGGGGTAAGCTGTGATCTGTTGTTGTGTAGTGTGTTGGTAGAAAGCAGTGATGGTGTTAAGCTCAAACACACAGGCTGCAGCACAAAGCGAGCCAGCAAATCTTCAGTGTTTGTGAATTAGTTTGTAATTTCTACCCTAAATCCTCTGCCCTCTTTTAGATATCCATCATTGAGGTGTTTCTTTAGTCTCACTGTTACTGTTTTTTTTTTTCATTATTAAACATGTTCAATGTCTGGTAGATCATACAGATAATGCTGTTAGTTTGACCCTTTCAGGCTTCTGTAGTGTTAGGCTGTAGTTTGTAGCCCAGAACACAGTGATCCACTGTGACTGTGAGATATTCAGGCAGTAAGTTTCTGTTTGCGTTCACTCCTGAGTTTGTTCACGCTGCTGTGGTTTTCTTCCAGTAACATGTTTTAAACTCTCTTGTTCGAGCACCGCTGATGTTTATCGTCAGGATGTTTATCGTCAGGATGTTTCATGTTCGGTTGTACACTGCAAAAACTAAAATCTAATCAAGTGTTTATGTCTTAATTTTAGTAAAAAGAAAAATAAAAAGTTGTTAGATTGAATATGAGCTGCAGTCATCAGACAAGTCAAGAAAAACGTCTCAGGATATTAAAAAGACGAAAACGACGCCTGGATTACTTAAAGTGTGTAAAAAAAAATAATCTGCGAATAAGGTCAGAAAAATTTACTTATCAAGATAATTAAAATAAGAAATAATGTGTTAATACAAGAAACTAAACAGGCAATTTTTACCCAATTGACAGATTTCTTTTTTTAGCAGTTCAGGCGTCATTTTTGTATCGAAATGCTTGTTGCTCTAAATTTTGACAGACCTCCAGACCCTCCTCATGATGCAACAACTATTTAACCTCCTAAGACCCTCCGTCCACATATGTGGACATCATATTCCTGCCTCTCAGACCCATGATACTTCATTGTTTTAAATATTTTGACCCGTTAGCCACATGTAGGGACACTGCCTGTGCAATCATGTGTTGATATCACAACATTACACCCATTTCAGTGGAAAAAAACAGATCCTCCAGCTCAGAGCCGGTGACATTATTTTGGGGTTTACTATTTGAATTTTTTTGTTCCATAACCCTCAGGATCTTTGAAGAAATTCAAAATGACCATCTGACTGTGTCCAACCTCAGCAAAGAGAGAACAGAGTGAACACCTGACAGAAAATCACACTGAAGCCACATTTTCTTGCACATAGTTTTTGTCTCACATTTTGAAACTCTACTGGGAACCTTTTGATGATCCAACAGTGCAAAATGTAAATTCATGCATTTCTTCAACTGGTCTTAAGTTTTGATCAGGTGTGTATAAGGTCTCGGTCTTCACTCTGTCTCAGGTAGTATGTTCTTGACACGACTCTCTTTCATGTAACATATCTCTGAACATTTTGTGCATCAAATTCAATCAGCTGTAGTCTCACTGTTAACTCTGAGGTCATCATGGTTTTACTACACATTCACATACATGTTACCAAACTCTGTGTGTGTGTGTGTGTGTGTGTGTGTGTGTGTGTGTGTGTGTGTGTGTGTGTGTGTGTGCTCAGAGGCTTCAGCAGAGGCGACTCACATCATCTCAGCGATCGGCGAGGTCCCATCAGTCCCTGCTCCGTGTGACACCGAGGCAGCAGCAGTCAAAGGTAAAACACCTGAACGTCACATGAGTAGTGTCACCTGTGTGCATTTAAACTCCTGTTTGTGTCTGTTATGAAATGAAGAGATGTTTATGTCTGTGTGTGTGCGTGCAGAGGAGTGTACAGAGTGCCATCACCATGATGACAGCGCAGCACCAGCAGCTGAATCTGCATCTCCTGCTGATGAACCTCTGAGAGAAAGACCAGAGGAGGAAGTGACGGCCAGACTGGCTCAGCAGGACCTGGAGGAGCAGGATGTGATCGCAGGTACATCCTCTGCTCTGAGACTGACAGATTCATTAACACACACGGTGCGTTCATGGTCTCAGCGTTAAAGCCTGAGACGATCAGCAGCCTGAAGTAAAATCCAGCCTGGAGAAAGTCAGTCCCTGAATCCATCAGTCAACAGAATACAAGCCGGCCTTTCAGGGCTAACAGTGCAGCCAGCTAACAGATGAGCGGAGGCTGAGCCTTCATTCAGTGTGTGCTGCTTTGTTCAGTCTGAAAGAGAACCAAAGAAGAAGAAGAAAAAGAGCAGGGTTGAACTTGCATGTATTTAGAGAGAAAGGACAGTGGAGGAAGGAGAGAGTGAGGGTGACATTAGGCTGCAATGCTCAAAGCAGCATGACCTGCTGAAATTAACCATGTTCTTGTCTTCGTATGACGTGTCCCTGGGTGAATCGTTAAACTGCAGTCTCCCCTCTCCTCTGCCATATTGAAGGACGTCTCGAAGTGTTAATTGTACTCTGAGGAGAGAGGAGGGGGGAGATTGATCGGATGAGTGAGGAGACACAAGAGCAGACACGCCCCCTTATGGGATATCACTCACTGATTGAACGCTGAGACTTCTCTGAAACATCACATCACCAGAGTTTAATGAGAGCAAACAGACGGAGCTGAAAACAGTCACTGAGGATAGTTCAGAAACAGGTCATAAAGC
The DNA here is from genome assembly GCA_030710495.1 of Labroides dimidiatus. Taxonomy (NCBI): domain Eukaryota; kingdom Metazoa; phylum Chordata; class Actinopteri; order Labriformes; family Labridae; genus Labroides; species Labroides dimidiatus. The sequence continues at coordinate 26,725,006 of CM061150.1, read as the reverse complement.
TGGAGTTTGAAGCACAAGATGTTGAACACGGCCATCATAACATTAATATAACTGAGGTTCACTGTCGAGTTTATGTAACTGTTCAGGTCAAATTCATCATCTGATGAAATTATTCAGATATAACTCAGTGAAATAGATAGAATGGAAATATTCATGAACAGTTATTGATTTTGTTTCTTTTCCTGCTGATTTTTTTCCTTATAAAAAGTCTGTCAGGAAAATAAAACATTTGTTACATTTCATTTAGAAGTCATAAAGTGTCATTCATGATCATAAGGTGTTAGAGATGACTGACAGATGATCCAGAGGTGATCAGCTGAAGCAGTCATCACTAAAACATATTGCTTCATGTGACGCTCTGGAGGAGAGGACGTCTCATTTCTCTTCAACAACAAATCTGGTTTCCTCTCATTTCTTTCATCTCTGTTGGGAAGACGCAAATGAAAACACAGGTAGATAAAGGAAGGATGAAACTTTGGAGCTTTGAGATTCAGCTCCTCTCCTCTGTGTCTCTGTCTTGTAGCGGTCTCTGTCAGCCTGGAGGAGTCTCTGGCGAGCTCGGCCAAAGCGACTCTTCAGGCCATTGGAGCTCAGGAAGCTGCTCTGCAGGCCGTCACACGACACACATTAAAACTGAAGGAGGCCATGGAGGCTGAGGTACACACACAGAATTTCACCTGCCCTGTCCCACCTTCACATACTGTTCTGTCTCACCTGTAATAAACATGTTGAGAGTCCGCACAGTTGCAGTGATCGTGTGTTGTGCCTGCAGGTTCCTCCTCAGGAGAAATCAGCTCAGTGGAAAGATCTGGAAACATCTCTGACTGAGAGAAACACTGCTGTGGATGACGCTGCAGCTGCTCTGACTAAAGCCAAGTGAGACGTGTACACACACACGTGCACACACACACACACATGCACACAGGTCTAGGGCTGTAGGAGTACAAACTATAGTGTGGTTTAGTAACACTTTGGGAGATTTTTAGCGCTGCTTGATGGGATGTATTAGACTTCAGTGAAAACAGTTTCCAGTGATCGAGATCTTAAAACACTGATGTTTTTTGGGACAGACTGAAGTGTTCACATCAGGGATTTTAGTCTGCTTCTGGTCTCAGTGAGTCTTGATCTGTTGGAGGTCTCTGTGTCTTAAAGTGTCTGTCAGATGGTTTGGATCACATGTTGAAGGACTCATGTTGCCCTCATGCTCTGAGGTCTTTACACATCCTGGATTCTGTCTGTTTCTAAGACTCAGTTTAGTCTCTGATCTGCATGTTTCACTCTTTTCTGATACATCATGACTCAAACTCTTTATTGACCCCTGCAGCGAGGCGCTGGACGGTCTGAAGTCAAAGATCGATGATTCTAAAGGTCTGAAGGTGTCGGCTGTCCGTCCTCTGGTTTTGGCAGCAGAGGAGAATCTCCACAACATGGTGGTGGATCTGGACAAAGCTGTTACCAAGGTAAGCACAATATCATCATCACCACAAACAACAAGAGCCTCAGCAGTTTGATCTGGATCAGAGGGATCCAGTTTGAAATCTGTGGATTGGATCATCTAGATCAGTGGATCTCAACTGGTCTGGCTTCGGGATCCACTGTCGCCCCTCAATGACAAGCTGCAACCCCAAAAAAAAACCCACCAGTAGAGAACCACTGATCTAGATTACAGGTTTTTAAAGATTACTCTAACCAGATTACCAGACCTCTACCACATACAGGGACGGTTTCTGCTATGGGCAATGTGGGCAACCGCTCAGAGTACAATCTAGGTGAGGGCGCCTCATTCAGTCACAGTCGTCACTCACTGCTGGTCTCATTTGGGCAGACAGGATCACTGTTTGGTGTTATTATACAGCTGAATACCAAAATACTACAAGCTACAAAGTTTTCAGAAAACAAATGAGGTTCTGTGACAACACCGCAAACTTATACAAACATAAAACCACCAAGCGAAAAGAGAACTCTGAGCTGCAAAGTAAACAGAGGTAGGAGGAGAATCCCCTAACTACATCCAGACCTCCTGCTCAGAGAAAGGAGTCACTAACAGAGTCCTTTCAACACTTTCCAGGGAGCTGATTTATGGAAATGAAAGTCAAACTTAGTCATCTCCAGCATGTTATTTTTCAAACTGATTACATACTATTGAGACAGTCATGGAATATCTCAAAACAGTTGAAGAAATCTGACTGAATTATTTTACTGGAACTCAAAATATAAAACTATATAAAGAGATAAATGTTAGTATCTCAAACTTCAAAACATGAGAAAGAAAAATTACACTATATACTTTATTGGAACATTCATATTGATTCTTGAAAATTTGATGGGAAATTATCTGTTTTGGCCAGGGTGCGAATCTAGCCAGGACCGCCTCTGACCACAGGGGTGGTTTAATTTAATCTTTTTTTAACCAGTAGGACAAGAACATTTGCTGCCACACCAGAAAAAACCCTCACAACATATCAGTATCACAGTATTTCGTGATACTGAATTATGGTGTTATTGCTGTAAAAGGCAAATATCCAGGCAGGAACCTAACCTACATGAAGCGTCTGTTGCCCGTTCACAAATTGAGCCTCTAATATTCTTCTACGACACAAATACAATAACCTGACAGTCCTTACATGATGAGTTTGGACTGGTGCAGCTTGTATTTCTGGAGCCTTCTGTGTCCTTTCTGCTCGTTGATGATAAATGATGCTTCCTCCAGAGTGTTGGACTGATTCTTCCTTTTAGAGCCCCACGCATTTCAAAATCTGTTTTAATGTACGCATACTCATCATTCTATCATCCACAGCGCTCAATAACAGCAGAATCTCCCCATGTCTTAAGAGGGATACACGCATAATAATTGTTCTTTAGTATCGATCAATGTTGAGTCCAAATGTCCTGAATTTCATGTCATGTTCCACATTTTTCCAGGTCTCACTGTGTTTACTGCTACACACTACTGAGCGAGGTTTGTTTTGTCACATAGTCTGACTGAGAGGGCATCAAGGTTTATATACCATGTCCACATGGGGGCACCAAAGTGCCCACAAACAGAACAAGACCCACAGCTGCTTTACACAAAACGTTTAATGATTTTTATTATTTCCTCTGAATGATGAAGCACTTTGTTTGCACAAAGTTAAGATCCTGTGATGCAGCCTCAATCCATCGCTCTACTGGGGTCAGAATAATCCTGATTTTCTGAATCACAGTTAGCCAAAATAGGAGTTTGAAGACAAGAACTGGAGGATTGATCAGAATTAAAACAAAGAGACAGATTACAGTAGATTCTTTTGGTTTGATTGTTCTTAGGTGTGATGACAGATCCCATCTGATATCTCTAATCTGATAACTGTAGAGCTGCAGTTTTTCTTGTTTCTACATTATTCCCTGTAGACAGGTTGATAACACTTGTGTATGTTCCTCTGTCCTGTCCTCCCCCCGTGTAGATGCACTCTGCAGAGTCAGAGGCAAAGATCGTCTCTCAGTACAGTGAGCTGGTGAATGAAGCTAAACTTCAGTTCCAGAGAGAAGTGAGCAGCCTGACTCCAGAGATCCAGGCCAACTGGAAGTCCCTGAGTAAGACACAAACACTCTCTCTCTCTCTCTCTCTCTCTCTCTCTCTCTCTCTCTCTCTCTCTCTCTCTCTCTCTCTCTCTCTCTCTAACACACACACACACACACTCCTACGTTTGGCAGTGTTCAGAAGTGAATGGTGGTTTTTGCTTGTTACAGGTTGGACTAGATGCCTGATGGGCATCAGTCAGTCAGTACGTTTACATGCAAGCAGTAGCCAAGCTAAGGTCTTAGCTCGATGGTAAAGCCACAGCAGGGGGTCTGGTCTTGTCTGTGTAAACATACAGAAAAGAGAATCAGACTTTTGGCCGAGAACGTCTCACTCTGCTTGGATAGGTGGCGCTGTGTCCTGTTTCGGTTTACCTGAAGAGAAAACATCATTCTTACGACGATGGCTGAGATGGATGCAGCTGTAGCTCTTCATGTTTTTATTTATGTATGTCAAATGAGCTATGTAGAGTCTGTCTTCAGCCTGGCTGAGCTGTTTACATGAATTTTAACAGCCTGATCTCGCGCTGACTAAACCCATAGTCCAATTTCTGAAACTGCATGTAAACGCACTGACTGAATCATTTTGAGGGGTGCAGGTTTAGTTCTACCCACCGTCCCAACAGAGAGACAAAATCCTGGAATAATTCAGGGCTGGATCATATGAATCAGAGAGCCATGGTTCAGAGGTTTTTAAAGATTTAATGCAGCTAATCTGAATCTAGTAACAAATGCAGAGAATCTACACACATACCTTTATCTTACACAAACTTTATTTTAAAAAGACTGAGCTTTTTCTGATAAGATATAAACAGCTGATAAGTACGGTTTTGTTGGTGTTTGTGTGTTAGCTGGTAAGCTGTCCCCAGACGACCTTAATGCTCTGATCGCTCACGCTCACCGTCGGATTGACCAGCTGAACAGAGAGCTGGCAGAGCAGAGGGTTCGAGAGCAGATCCACATTGACACGGCGCTGGAGCAGCAGAAACTGGAGGACCAGAAAGCTCTGGAGAAGGCCGTGAACACATCGCTGCAGCACGTCAGAGAGGAGGCCCGCCTGGAGCAGGAGAGGAAGGTAGAGACAGAAAAACACCTCAGAGTGCTGCCTGCTGCAGAGCCATGCTGAGTGAGGCTCAACACCTCTGTGTGTGTGTCTGTGTGTGTGTGTGTAGCTGTCTGAGCTCAGGGATGTGATGGAGGCAGAGATGAGGACCCAGCTGCGGCGTCAGGCGGCTGCTCACACAGACCACGTCCGGGATGTCCTCAAAGTCCAGGAGGCGGAGCTTCGAGCTGACGCAGAGCAGGTGAGTCTGTAGTACAGAGTATTAATTTTACTGATGTTTGTCTTTTTTGGGTCACTTTTGCCAGTCAAAAGCCCAGATAAAGGATGAGGGTTGATATTTTGACATTTAAATAAATAAATAAAAGAATCAACAGAAGAAAGTTAATTTATACTTATAAACTCATTTACAGTGCACTAAGTGTAAGAAAACTGCTTGAAGTAGAAAAATGCTAAAGCTGAAAATTAAAATTCCAGATTTGTACCATAATGTGTAATGCAATTTTCTTCTTGTTTGACTTGATATAAAACTGGTGTCGAAAAAAGTATCATTCAGGAACCGGTATCGAAGTCAAGGTATCGCTACAAGAATTGAGAGTTTTTAATTGATACCCAGCCCTAGTCTGTAACCTGTTCTGTGTTGCGTTCAGGAGCTGATCAGTGTTTAACCTGTTCTGTGTTGCGTTCAGGAGCTGATCAGTGTTTAACCTGTTCTGTGTTGCGTTCAGGAGCTGGGCAGTAAGCTGTTGGAGCAGGAGACTCATTTCAGGCAGCTGAATCAGGAGCAGCTGGATAACTTCACTCTGGACATGAACTCGGCGTATGCACGACTGAAGGGCATGGAGGAGGCTATAGACAGTAAGACACACACACACACACACACACACTCACACACAGCCATGGAGCTGCAGATGAGGTCTGAGCATGTGAAAAGTTTCCTGGTCAACAGATAAAGTTCCTGCGTGGGGGTTGAGGGGTTTTATTGTGTTACTTGCAGAAGGTGTAGGACTCACTCAGGTTTGCTGTGCTCTGACTCTCCTCCTCCATCCTCTCTTTTTAGGTCATGTGATCGCAGAGGAGGAGGCTCGTAAAGCCCACCAGCTGTGGCTCTCTGTGGAGGCTCTCAGCTACACCCTAAAGACAGCAGACGCTGACGCCCCCTCCGTACCTCTAGAGAGCGCTGCTCAGGCCGTGAAGGACAGCTGCAGCGACAACGACTTTGCCTTGGCTCTGTCGACAGCGTTCCCTCAGGAGTCCCTGCAGCGTGGCGTCTACAGCGAGGCTTCTCTCCGCGCTCGCTTCAACTCCCTCAGATCGCTAGTTCGCCGTGTCGCGCTCATTGATGAATCTCACAACTCCCTGTACCAGTACTTCCTGTCCTATGTGCAGGCCGCACTGCTGTTTGAGGAGAAACAGGTAGCCCCACCCACCCAGCTGAGCAGCGAGGACTTAGACCCATTCAAGCTGCTGTCGTACGCCAGCTACTGCTTAGAGCATGGAGATCTGGAGCTGGCAGCCAAACTCGTGAACCAGCTGAGGGGAGAGGCACGGCGGGTGGTGGAGGACTGGCTTACGGAGGCCAGGCTCACTCTGGAGACCCGACAGGTCATCAGTCTGCTGTCTGCCTACGCCAACGCTGTGGGCTTAGGAACCACGCAGGCTCCGTGAGATGCCCCCATGTTTGAGCTTAGAGGAAGAATCCACTGAACAGCTGTGTGGTGTCAGAGCGTGGCCCCCTGCTGGAGAGAGAGGGTCTGACACTCAGAGCAGGTTTCAGTGAGTTGTTCCTTTAATGAAGCACCTGATGGATGTAACGATGCAACAGAAGTCACTTGTTTTAAAGGCACTAAGTCACTGTGGACGAGTCCGTACCTTAGAATGAAGAAGCTCAGTATAGTCGCGTAATTCAGGCCACAGCTTCGATCAGGTATTTATTTGTGTTCATGGATCTAACAAGCACTCGTCCTGCTGCATTTTATTATTGTCAATACTGCACATGTTCCAATAAACCATGAAAGGGAAATCTGTCTGCTGACTGTTTTTACTCACAGATCGCTCTCTGCGTCACGCTCCATCGTACTCTACTTCATTTTACTTTTAGCATCAGTTACTGAGTAAAAAAAAGATCAGAAAGGATCCAAGCTGTCCATCAACAGAGCGCCAGCAGCTGATTGGCTGTTCCAGTGATCAGGTGAAGAAAAATATGCTGCGAATCCTTCCTCAGGTGGGTCCTTCAGGTGAAAAACTGCTTACAGAAAAAGATTTGATGAAGCTTTCACCTCTAAACGAGCTGTCCTGCAATCCGGACACTTCAGAGTGAACTCTTAATGTAGGGAGCGTCTACAAAGTGTAAAATAAAACAAAGAGGAAACTCAAATATTGAGGAGCTTCAGCCTAAACGTGTTGTTGTCACAGTAATAATCTCCTGTTGGTTAGACTTTGGCTGTCAGCACAGGAAGAGATGCTCTGACTGCATTTGGAGCTCATATCTGACTAACATCCTTTCACGCCTTCTAACCCTGCTCTGTGTTTCTAAATGATTCCCTCATCCGTTAGGTTTAGAGGTGGGTTGGTGTGGCCTCAGTGGTATTCAGTCCAAGGATACAGGAGTTTAACATCTGATTTATAACCTCCTGGGCAGCTTCTTTTCAGGCTCTTATTAGACTTAACGGCCCTCATTTATCAGTCTTGTGTGGCAACTGGCGCAGATTTGGGTGTAGAAACGAGCTTACAGCAATGTTTGCGTGTGATTTATGAAACGTGTTCATCTGAGCCAATTAGACAGGTCTGTGTCCATTTCTGGCACAAGTGACAGAGGAACAGACAAACCTGCACCGTGTCTCATGCGGATAAAACATTTTTAATATGCAGGACTTGGAAGCTGGTTAACCTACAAACTGATTCCATTAGCTTCATTTGTTGATTGTTGTGGATAAAAAACTTTATTCGTATCCTTGCAAAGAGGTGCATCACTTGTGCGCAATTACATATAGGTAGACCGGAGTTTTATGGTTATTTATACCATGAGACGAGCCGCATGTATTTATTTATTTATTTAGTTATTTATTTCATCGTTCCATGCACCAAAGATGAGCCCTCACAGACTTATAAGACACTGAAATACGAAACAAACAACAGCAATCAGGCAGAAACGAGACCATCTTGTCACATATTTTTTAATCAGGGTTGTACATGATGTCCTTTTTGTGTTCTGCAGTCTGTTTTATTTGATAGTGATGGATTGGTTGTGGTTAGTGTTATCAAAACCACCAGCCTGCCTGAGGTGGGACCATGACACCATTCTGCTCCCAGTGACTGATCACTGAATTTGCTATACCTATGCTAAATGTTTTCAAGCAGTCATATGACATACATATTCCTACTCTATGCATGGCCTCCACAAAATAACACTGCAGTCAAGCCAGCCGTCTTTCCTTTTTGAGTAGCCATGCCAGTCACACCTGCATTTCAAGAGCATTTCTTTTCCAGGCATTATGAAAAAAACAGTTCCGGTTCTCAAAATAACAGATGGGTTATTGACAGGCCATTAAAAATACACTTCAATACAATCCAGCACAGATTTTACACATCAACTGTAAGCTATTGACTTAAGATGCTAATACTTACATAAAAACATTAAAAATATTTGGAGTGACAAAGTGTTATTTAGAGGTGTGTGTCAACCTGCCAACAAAGTACTATGGTCCTGCACTGATATGGGGTCAATAGGTCACATGAACATGAAGCTATTGAGCTAAAATCCTAAAATTTACTATAAAAAAATCATTATAAATAAGTGGAGTATTGAAGTGTAATTTAAAGAGATGTGTGTCGGCCTGCTAACATAGTACCATGGTTCTGCACTGAATGGGGTCAATAGGTCAAATGATCACAAAGCTATTGAGCTACAGTGTGTCACAAAGTGAGTACACCCCTCACATTTCTGCAGATGTTTCAGTATATATTTTCATGGGACAACACTGACAAAATGACACTTTGACACAATGAAAAGTAGTCTGTGTGCTGCTTATACAACAATGTAAATTTATTTTTCCCTCAAAATAACTCAAAATATAGACATTAATAGCTAAACCCCCAGCAACAAAAGGCTCTCCACCACCAAGGACTCAACCTCCTCCTCCACCAGCTCACCCTCAACTCCACCTTCAACGCCACCACCACCTCCTCCACCACCACCAACACCAACACCAACACTCATCCACTACCAGCTAATCCTCTGCCACCACCACATTCTCCATCACCTAATCCTCCACCACAACCTCCTCCACCACACTACATGGTGCACCACCACCAGCACCATTTCCTCCTTCTCCACCTCATCCTACACCACCACTATTTACACCTCCACCACCAACACCTCCACCACCACCACTGCCTCCTCCACCACCACCTACATCTCCACTGCAACCACCTCCTCCACCGCCAACATCCTCCAACTAACACCAATTCTTCAATCAAAACACCTTTACCTTCCCACCACCTCTTCACCAACACCACCAACTCCACCACCTTAACCTCCTCCTCCTTCTCCTCCTCCACAACCTCCACCAACACCTCCTCCTTCTTCACCTCCACCACTACCTCATTCACCTGCACCACCACCACCTTCTCCTCCTCCACAACCTCCACCAACACCTCCTCCTTCTTCACCTCCACCACTACTTCATTCACCTGCACCACCACCACCTGCTCCTCCACCACATCCTCCTCCTCCTCCATCACCTACTCCTCCACCACCACCACCACCACATCATTCACACCACCAACATCTCCTCCTTCACCACCACCTCCATAGCCACCACCCCCACCCTCTATAGCCACCACCACCACCATCTCCTCCTTCACCAACTCATCCTCCACCACAAACACCTACACCACCACATCATTCACACCACCAACATCTCCTCCCAACCACCGCCTCCATAGCCACCACCACCGCCCTCTATAGCCACCACCACCACCATTTCCTCCTTCTCCACCTCATCCTCCACCAAAACCACTGCAACATCCACCAACACCTCCTCCTTCTTTACCTCCAATACTACCGGATTCAACTGCACCACCACCACCACATCCTACTCCTCCATCACCTACTCCCCCACCACCAACACCTCCAACACCACCACTTCATTCACACCACCATCTCCTCCTTCACTTCCACCTCCATAGCCACCACCCCACCCTCTATAGCCACCACCACCATCTCTTCATCCACTAACTCATCCTCCACCACCACCACCTCATCCCCCTCCTTTTCCATTAACTCCACCAACACCTTCTCTTTTTTAGTCTCCACCTGTACCTCATCCATCACCACCAAAACCTCCTCCACCACCTCCTCCTCCTCCTTTACCACCTCCACAGCCTCCACCACCACCCTCTATAGCCAAAACCACCGCCATTTCATCCTCAACCACCTCATCCTCCACCACCACCACCTCATCCCCCTCCTTTTCCACTAACTCCGCAAACACCTTCTCATTTTTAGTCACCACCTTTACCTCATCCATCACCACCAAAACCTCCTCCACCCCCTCCTCCTCCCCTACCACCTCTATAGCCATCACCACCACCCTCTATAGCCACCACCACGGCCTTTTCATCCTCCACTACCTCATCTTCCAACACCACTATCTACTCCCCTACGACTAACACATCCAGCACCACATCATTCATACAGCCACCACCATCTCCTCCTTCACCACCACCTCCCCCACTGCCACCACCGCCACCTCCTCCTCCACCACCTCCTCCTCCTACTCCACCAGGTCAATAGCCACCACCACTTTCCTCTATAGCCACCACCACCACCATCTCAACTCCTCCAACACCTCATCCTCCACCACCCCCAACACCTCCTTTTCCTCCTCCACAAACTCCACCACCTCCTTCTTCACTACCTCCTCCACCACCTCCTCCTCCACCACCACCTCATCATCAACCATCTCCACTGCCTCATCCCCCTTCTTTTCCACTACCTCCACCATCACCACCTCATTTTTCGTCTCCACCTGTACCTCATCCACCACCACGTCCTCCTCCTCCACCACCTCCATAGCCACCCTTACAAGCCTCTATAGCCACCACCACCACATTTCCTCCACCACCACCATCTAATCCCCTACCACCAACACCTTCATCACCAATTCACACCATCTCCTCCTTCACCACCACCTCATCCTCATCCACCTCCACATCCTCCTACACCACTTTCTCCACAAACACCTTCACCTCATCCTCCACCTTATCCACCAGCACCACCTTCGCCATTTTCCACCTCATACTCCACATCCATCACAACCACCTCCTCCACCAACACCTCCTTCTCCACTGCAACCACCTTCTCCACCACCAACATCCTCCACCACCACCTCCTTCGTCACCTCATCCTCCTTCTACACCACTTTACTACAAACACCTTCAGCTCTTCCCTCACCTCCACTGCACCACCACCTCCTCATCATCCTCCAACACCTCATTCTCCACCTTCACCACCACCTCCACCGCTACCACAGCCACCTCCACCAACTCTTTCTCCACTACCTCCTCCACCACCAACTGCACCACCACCTACATTGCCTCCACCTCATCAACCTTCCCCACTAAGTCCACCAACACCTCCTCCTTACCACCTCAACCAGTACCTCATCCTTGACCACCACCACCACCTCCTTCTCAACCACCACATCCTCCTCCACCACTACTTCAACCACCTCCATAGCACCCACCACCACCACCAACTCATCCTCCCCAACCACCTCCTCTTTATCTATATCCACCTCCTCAAACAACTTCTTACCTTCATCTCTTCCTGCAGCGCCTCCTTCCACTTCCACCATGGTCTTCTTCTCCTCCAATTCCACCACCCCCCCTTCCCACCACCACCATCTCCTCACCTCCTTCCCTCCACCTCCTCCTGCACTATCACCTCCTCCTGCACTATCACCTCCTCCCACTACCACTACAGTCTCCTTCCCCTCCACCTCCCCCTACTTCTCCACCACCATGACCACCACCTCATCCTCCCTCAACCACCGTTCTCTCCATCATCTCCTCTTCATCTACATCCCCCTCCTTTTCCACTATCTCCTCCAACACCATCTCCTTTTTCAGCTCCACCTTTACCTTTTCCACAACCACCACCACCTCCTCCTCCACCACCTGCTCCTCCTCCACCAACTCTATAGCCCCAACCACCACTCTCTATTGCCATTACCGCTAGCATTTCCTCCTCCACCACATCATTTAACCCACCACCACCACCTCAACCTCCACCAGCAACAACTCCACCACCACAACCCTCTATAACTACCACCACCTCCTCTTGGTTGATGAACAACTTCACTTGATCAACAGTTCGGGGTCTCTGCTGTCATACTTTGCGCTTCATAATTATCAGTGGGAGACAGGTCTGGACTGCAGGCAGGCCAGTCTAGTACCTGCACTCTTTTACTACGAAGCAACGCTGTTGTAACAGGTGCAGAATGTGTCTTGTCATTGTCTTGCTGAAATAAGCAGGGATGTCCCTGAAAAAGACGTGGCTTGGATGGCAGCATATGTTGCTCCAAAACCTGTATGTACCTTTCAGCCTTAATGGAGCCTTCACAGATGGTCAAGTTAGCCATGCCATGGGCACTAACACACCCCCATACCATCACAGATGCTGGCTTTGAGACTTTGACCTGATAACAATCTGGATTGTCCTTTTCCTCTTTGGTCTGGAGGACACCACGTCCATGATTTACAAAAACAATTTGAAATGTGGACTCGTCAGACCACATCAGACTTTTCCACTTTGCGTCAGTCCATCTCAGATGAGCTCGGGTCCAGAGAAGCCGGCGGTGTTTCTGGGTGTTGTTGATACATGTCTTTGTCTTTGCATGATAGAGTTTGAACTTGCACTTGTAGATGTAGTGATGAACTGTGTTAACTGACAATGGTTTTCTGAAGTGTTCCTGAGCCCACGTGGTAATATCCTTTACACAATGATGTTGGTTTTTAATGCAGTGCTGCCTGAGGGGTCAAAGGTCACGGGCACTTAATGTTGGTTTTGAGTCTTGCTGCTTATGTGCAGAGATTTCTCCAGATTCTCTGAATCTTTTGATGATATTATGGACTGTAGATGATGAGATCCATAAATTCTTTGCAACTGTATGTTGAGAAACATTTTTCTTAAACTGTTGGACTATTTGCTCACACAGTTGTTCAAAAAGTGGTGAACCTCGCCCCGTCCTTGCTTGTGAACAACTGAACCTTTCTGGGATTCTCCTTTTATTACTCAGTCATGACACTCACCTGTTTACAATGAGCCTGTTCACCTGTGGAATGTTCCAAACAGGTGTTTTTTGAGAATTCCTCAATTTTCCCAAGTCTTTTGTTGCCCCTGTCCCAGCTTTTTGGGAACATGTTGCAGGCATCAAATTCAGAGTGAGTGAATATTTGAAAAAAAAAAAAAAAAAGGTTATCAGTTTAAAAAATAAATATTGTCTCTTTGTGGTGTATTTAATTTAATATAAATTAAAAAAAACAACATTGCAAATCATTGATTCAGTTTTTATGTTTTACACAACTTCCCATCCTCATTGGACTTGGGGTTTTAACACTGATCTTATCATGGCTTTATAAATCATTAACAAAGTGCCTCTCTCAGCCCCTGGCTCACTTCCTGCTGAACTCTCAAGGGCATTATTTACTTCCTCAAACTTACAAATTATGTTTTTCTCTGTGTCTTCCATGTTATCTTTTCACCAAACCAAACCCCAAAATGTAACAACCTTCACTCTTTCTAAACCTCACCTGTACTGTTTCAGAAAGGGTCCACAGAAAGATAATAACATGGCAGTTTGAGTTTAAAGATGATTGAGCAGCTTTATTTACATAACAGTGAGAAACAAGATGTCCAGAGCAAAAAGAGAAAACGACAACAGTTAGTTACACACAGGAAATATCCACTAACTTTATTTTTGTCTCAGTTACAGACTGAATCTCAAGAACCATGAGGGTCAGCGGCTGATAACAGCTCAGCCTCCAGACCAACCAACTGCCATTTATACTTTGAACAAATGTAATTCATCACATGACAAATTAAGTTTTTTAAGCACATTTATTTATAAAGACATATAACCTCTGAGCAAATAACCCTTTGTACTTTCCACCATCAAGCACACTTCCCCCTCAGCCCCTGAGACTGAGGGTGTGGAGGAGCAGAGATGGATGAGAATCTCTTGAAGGAAGAAATTATAAATTTACATCAATCTGCCCACAGTACGACCTGAGCTAAAGCACTTTGAGTTTTAAGAAACCAAATGACAAAATGTTTTCATCTCCTCCAGAGGGCGCTGTCATCTGCAAACCAAATCCTTGCTGGACATTTTAGTAGATGTTGATCATGAAAGTAAAAGGACTGAAATGTGCCGTTTTTAATACCTACACTTTTTCACACAACTAAACCAACTGATGTGAAATTAAAGAGGGGTTCATATTATTCTCTAAATATTAAACATGACATAAAGTAACAAAGCTGGATGTTCAGACTAAACGTGCAGATTAACAAACAAATTCATGTAAAAGAAATCCCTGAGTCTGTCTGTAATCTGATCAACAGAGGGCATCATTATCAACAATGACATCATCACAATCATCATCTCAATCATATGCATCATCATCATCATCATCATCATCATCATCACCATCATCATCATATTCATCATCACCATATTCATCATCATATATATCACCATTTTCATCATACTGTTCCACTGACACAGAGACCTTCACTGGTAATATCTTCAGAGGAGGTGAATCGTACATATACATAAAAGGAAACGTGGCATGACTGAAAGTGTGTGTGAAGGTGTGTATGTGTGTGTTAGTGTCAGGATCAGAGAATGACAGCTTTCCTCTGTCCCAGTCCAGATGAACTCTGATCCTCTGAAAAAATCCTCTCACTGGCAGATCGGTTTCATATCCTGATGGGGTACAGGCCATGTATTTTTCAAAATAAAACTCTATTCTCCATAATCCAGAGTAAATGTCTTTCTTCCTGTCCCCAGACTCCTCAAATACACCAACTTTCCACCACCTGTTCTCTCCAACCTCAACGTCCCAGCTGTGAGTCCCTGAGTTAAAGCCCTCAGAGCCCAGGACACCATGGCTGGAATCCTTAATCCTTTCTGGATTATCAGGAAGTGGTCTCTTCTCTCCTTCTCTCACACAGGTCAGATCCTCAGACAGGATGAGGTCTGGAGCAGCAGTGTTTGGGTCCAGAATCACAGGACTGTAGGAGACCATGTCCTTCATCTCGTTCCAGATGTTGAAGCTCAGGTTGCCCAGGTGTTTGGCCACATCTATCAGAGCTCCTGAGGGCAGCTGTGGATCCTCCAGCAGGGGGCGCTGCTGGACTCTTTCCACTGCAGCCTTGTAGTTTTTCAGGAATGAGACGTCTTCAGCTCTCAGCTGGTCCTCTGTGGCTCTGACTGTGCCTGAAAGAGCTACCATCTCTCTGCTCAGAGCCTCCATCTGCTCCTTCATCCTCTGACTCTTCTGCTCCTCTTCCTCCCTCAGTGCAGAGATTCTGGCCTCCTCTTCCTCTTCTAGAAACTGCTGAAGCTTCTTGAACTGCTCCTTGATCTGCCTCTCTGTGTCTGCAGCCTGGGCCTTCATGTGTTTTCCTGTTTCTGTCCAGTCTTCTTTGACTTTTTTAAAGCTCTGCAGTTTTTTCTCTAAAGGTTTCAGAGATTTCTGGAGCTGCTTTCTGAGATCTTGAGCAGCTTCATCGATGGGTCTGAATGTGTGGTTGGAGTGTTTTTTAGAGTCTCTGCAGACGAGACACGCTGGCTGCTGATGGTCCAGACAGAACAGTCTGAGTTTCTCAGAGTGCAGACTGCAGAGAGCCTCAGAGTCTGCTGAAGCTCTCTGATCTCTCTGCAGTAAGAAGGCCTCACACAGGTTCTTTAACACCAAGTTACAAGGAGGTTCAGACCTTGAAGATCTTCTCTTACAGAGTGGACAGTCCTGGGTCTGTTTCTCTGACCACCAGCTCTGCAGACAGGCTTTACAGAAGCTGTGGCTACATGACAGGATGACAGGATGCGTGAAGACATCATGGCAGACAGAACAGCACAGATCCTCCTCTGAACAAGAAGCCATTTTCCTCTGAGTGAAGCAAAACTGAGGACAGGCAGACAGCTCAAACAGCTCAGACTGCTGAGGCTCCTCTTCCTCCTCCACAGAGTTTACTGAACTTACTTTCACTTTGACTGTTGTGTTTTCTAAAGCTCCGTATAGTCTGCAGTCAATCACTGGTTGAAGTGGCAGTTTTTCCACAATCCTTTTGGAAGCTGTCTTCTCTCTCTGGTTGTCGTCTCTTTTATGTCTTTAGGTTAAAGGTAGGTGTGTCCGCATGTCTGTCCGAACGAAGACAAACAAATCTTCATTTATCATCTCGCGCGTGCAACTCCCATCAAGCCGGCTTCGTCCAGGAACTCTTGACAGAGAAGCTGCCCCGTCTACAACATTAAACTCATTATCATCGGACAATCTATTGAACGAGTGATACACGGATTAGTAATTTCAGGAAGTCTTAAAGTTTCGTTATTAAATTTCCCCCAGTTATCTCTCGAATGGGAGTCAGTCTGCGGCTGCGCACAACAGCATTTCTACTGCGCACATTTTTCTGCGCATATTTTCTTCGCTTTTAAAGTGACAATTTGAAGTAGCGGGAGTACTAAATTAAAGAAATAAATCTATAAAAAAAATAAGAAAAATAAAAATGGAAATATAAAGATGGATAAATAAAGAAAAGAAATAATATTGCTTTATAAAGTAATTTTAATCAACAAATGAATCCATTAAAGGGCTAATAAAAGTAGAAATATGAGGACGAATAAAAATAAGAAGAAATGTGCTTATAAATAAAATAGAGAAAGAAATATTGTGGCTTTATAAAGGCAGAAAAAGCAAAAATGTAAAGACAAATAAATAAATTGTTTTAAAGTGCTTTTGTATTGCTTTTTAGAGGCATTTTATTGACTGATAACATTTTTCAAAAATGCTTTTGAATGTTTTTAATGTCACTTTAAACGCGACGTAAATATGCGCAGAAAAAATGCATGCAGTAGAAATGTCGTTGTGCGCAGGCGCAGGATAAATCCCAATCGAAACCTATGATCGAAACGCATGGCGGTTGGGAAATTTGGCAGCAGAACTTTCAGATTTTCTGAAGAAACGAAACCGTAAATTATGCGTTTGATTGATTGTCCGATCATCATGAACTCAAGCTGACGCAGACGAAGACGGCTTGATGGGAGCTGCACGCGGAAGCATTTAAAAAATAATGTTTTCAGTCAATAAAGTGCATCTAAAAAGCAATATTAAAGCACTTTAAAATAATTAAATAAATTCTTTTTTTAAGTTTAGTTTACTCTATTTCGGTCACTTTCAACAAAGAGGTTCATTAATTATATATATTATTATATATTATTTTTTGTTTTCTTTATATTTATAGTTTTATAAGCGTTTTATTTTATGATTTTTTTTTATTAATATTACTTTATAAAGCCACATTATTTCTTCTTTATTATTATTTATTCATCTCTTCATTTCCACTTTTATTTTCTTATTCTTTTATAGATTTATTTTTTGTTATTTGGAAATCTCACTTCTTCATACTGCAGATCTGGAGCTCTTGTGCTGTTTTTTTTTATTATTCCAAACAAACAAAATAAAATAAAATAAAGGAAATCAATTTAAGGGTATACAATTCCATAATACCATACAATCAATAAATTATGAATTTATTGAGCCCGAACAAAGAGCAGGAAGAAGCAGAAGCTTTTTGAGTCCTAACCTGACTTACTCTCCTATCATAGTAACTTTTATTACTATTCACCCTGAACCCCCCTCACCCACCCACACCCTTATTCACACACTCACCCATCCACCCATACAATCTGAAGTGTGGCAAATTATGGAGACGACATGATTTTGTATATGTATCCCAATACATAATGATTATCTGAATCCCCAATTCCAACAGTTCCAACAGAACAAATAAATAATAATAATAGTACAAAGAAAAATACATTTTCATGAAGATTGAGCAACAGCCTTTAAGCACCACTTGGCTCTCCAGTGATTCTATACTGTATTTACTATACCATACTATATCTATTAAAAAATAGCTTTTCAGTTTCATAAGTGTTGGACATTTTTGCTCATTTTCATGTTATTTTAGACCATTCACAGTGTAACCCCACAGGCAGAAATGTACATACTTTTAAGGGTACGGACACTGGGTTGCTTCAAATCATGCACCTACTTAATTTATACCCGTCGTCTCTGACCATGAACAATTCATTTAAGTTATCAGGTAGTAATTTATTTTTTGCTTTATAGACTATTTGTACAGTTTTAAGTTGTGAAGACTGGATTAGCAGCTTTTGTTTTTCTCTTTTCCCATGCAGTTCCTGGAGATCTTTAGGACTGTGAAGGGTTCGAGATGTAAGATCCTCCAGTTAATGGACCTGTTGTGATTACTGAGTCCCTCATTCTTATCTCACTGTGATGACCTTTAACTCTACAGGAGACAGGAACAAACAGTCACAGTAAAACTAGGCTGCACTTTCACTTTTTAGAAGAAGCAGCTCTCCTGATTTTTCTGTCTTTACTTGTTCAGGTTTTTATGAAATGACACATGAACAAAGTTTCCTAAACTGGTCATTCATGCTTCTTTTATTCTTCCACTGCAGCACATGTGCTGACAGGTAGCTCCTCAGAAACCTTTGATCTGACTCTGCTGCCATCTGCTGGACCACCCTGGCACTAGAGCCCCTCACAGTCCTCTCTGTTTGAGGCAGATACTGTCCTTTAAGTTAGCTTTTGTTGACAACTACAGTAAGAGTTTCCTCTCAGTGATGTGACACCTGTTTAGAGACTCTGCTGTCATCTACTGGACATACTTGGTACTGCTATCTGTGACTGATTATCACCTGTTTAGGACCCTCTTTCTAACTTTTAAACGTCCCTCTGGAATCACTGCTGTTTTAAGATGTGTGTCAAACACAAACAGTTATTATTATCTGGAAGTTTGTAATTTTGTATTCAATGACCAACAGTTGTTTTGAATTTCCTCCTGTGCAGAAAATCTAAACACCTGGAGGCCTTAAAACGGTCTGTTTATTGCTTCATCTTAAAGGCAAGTCCACATGAAGTCTCTTAAAAGTTTTTTTTTTTTTTTTTTGTTATAGACAGGCTGATATTTTTGTTTTCAGATTTTGGCACCATCACAGAAAGGATGCATTCGGAAAAAAGCTAAACACTTTTATTTGACCAGAGAACAGATGTCACATCTCTCTCTCTCTCTCTCTCTCTCTCTCTCTCTCTCTCTCTCTCTCTCTCTCTCTCTCTCTCTCTCTTTAAAGCTATAGCTGACTCTCTATCCTGCAGAAAGCTGCGTTTCTACTGATACCTTCAGAGGTCTGAAGTTACTGCTTGTGATACTATGGTGTTTCAAACAGATCCCAAAAAGTGTTTATATAACACAAAATAAAAACAAACTATTTAACTCTTATAACACACACATTTTCATGATGCGCTGTTCTCTTATTATTTGAATCTATGCAACGAAGGATTCAGGCAGTTCTGAAGGCAAAAGGGGGTCCAACCCGGTATTAGCAAGGTGTACCTAATGAAGTGGCCGGTGAGTGTATATAATCGTTAACTTATTTTATTTCAATTTCTTTGAATTAGGCATTCGTGCTATGAGGCTCACAAAATAATAATTTAAAGTAATATTATTTTTTGTATAATGTTCTACAATTCTACACTTTCATTTAGCAGAGACTTTTTTCCAAAGCGACGTACAGCCGTATATACGACTTCTGCAAGTATGCTATTAGGCTAATGATATATAGATATGTCTAGACAACTATACAGCTACAGGATGTGTTTGTACAGTCTGTGGCACAGGCAGGGGCAGTCTCTTGGACTTTTTTAAAAGTCTATAGTAGCCACAGGCTGAAGTGAAGGATGAAATACAGAAATTATCGCACAGTGTAAAACAAAACCCCAAATTCCTTTACATTCAAAAAGAGGGAAGAGAAAAAAAATAAAACATTTTCAGCACAATGTTGAATTATCTAATCCTTACAGCGTATACACCGGCCCTGTGGAGAACTGAATACTGAAGGAACAGCTCCGTCTCTTATCCTGACTGCTCTGTCAAAATCCTGCGTTCTGAAGTGCTCTCTGAGGAGCAGGTTGATGGACTAGCCCTCCTTTCTGACAGCTGTTTCCCACTGCTTACTCAGCTCTTTATTTTTGGGGAAACCTACATAATATGTGGAAAATTGGCCAAGAAATGAGAAACAATCAGAAAAGTGACTTCAGGCCAATTCAGTTGAATAGGAAAGACTTCTTAGTTATTTTGATGCTGGTTCCACTGTGAGAATCCACAGTATTATACGCAGGACTTAATTATTAGCATCAAAGTCAGCAAATTCTGTTTGTAAAATTACAACAAATAATCAAAATTATGTTTTTTAGCCTTAACTATGAAACGTATGGTGGGGGTTGTTTCCACACATTAATTTGGCTGTGCGCACATTTACTGCTTTAATTAAAGTGTGTACAGTTTCCAAAAAAAAAATCTCTTATTCAATATATGCTGGTGTGGATGAAGGCTAATTATATTGCCTGTTACAATTGTTGATATAACTTCAATAAATACCATCAGAAATGGCTCTCAGTTTCTGCAGTTATTTTTAGCTACTAACTGTTTTCTCCATATAATTTAGCTGATATGGTCTATATTATGTTTGAAACATTAAGGTTAATGTTCACTTCACTTTCCTTTGACTGATAATGACTCCCTATGATTGCAATGATGTCCAGCTGTGTTATGGGACAGCTGGACGTCAATTAATGATCAGCCACAGGGAAGTGTAATATCAGTGGGTAGAACAAGAGAGAGAGAGAGAGAGAGAGAGAGAGAGGGGCTCTGTAATCCAACAACACAATATGGCAAGAAGAAGAAGGCAAGCTGCCAGTAGGAGGAATCTTCTGGCAGTGCTTCTACAAAATGAAAATAATATAAGTAGCCCATAACTTTTTTGGGGTACTAGGAATGACGTTACTGAGATTTTGAAATGACAAGTTCTTAACTCACTGTGTATACTTATCTGTGACAATTATTGTTTTAGAATCCAGTTTATTTAGTCACAAACCAGAACAAACAACAATAATTACATTATACAGTACTTCAAAAGAACAGTAACATAACATGCAGGAAAAGACTTAAGAAAAAGTATTTCTTTCTGTATCAAAACACTATGTGACTTGTGAGTTTCTCCGTCTCTTGCAGCATGGGCCTAGAGGACCATATCAGCAGTTAAATCCCCACACTGCTGTTGTGCGCCTCTACCAGGGTGATGGGGACCTAAGAAAAGACTTCCGTCTGTCAAGGCAGACGGTTAACGCATTGGTCAACTCTCTGGGTTACAACAAGGACCATGGCTGGGGGAAAGACCTGGAGGTTGGAATCTATTTATATTGGCTGGCCAGTGCCACTTCTTATCGGGTCACATCAGAGGCCTTTGATGTCCCCATTACCACGGTGCACAATGTGGTCCATCAAACTACTGGGACCATCATCCGCATCATGGGCTAAGCAGTCTGTCCCCCTACAGCTGAAGAGCTAAAGGGCATAGGGGATGGCTTTGCCCGTCTGTCTGGTTCCTGTGCCTTCTGCCGAGTGGCTGGCAGTATAGACAGGACACACATTCGTATTAAGACTATCTTAACAGGTAACCCATATTGCCATTTTATATTTGGACATATATACATTTCTTATCAAGTTCAAAATCAGTGTCACCAAATGCCAATGTCATCTTCCTACAGGAGGCTTTTCTATTCCATTCAGCCGCAGGTGGTCTGTGATCGCAAGGGCCGCTTCTTGAACATTGTCACAGGTATATAAACTCAATATTACATTCACAGATTAAAGCAGTAAAGCTGTTACATAAAACTTTCTGTTTTGAAGGAACATCTCATGCAAAAACAAACAATTAAGACTGGGTGAACTTTTAAAGTCTTTGTAAAACTGCTGAACTTCACCAGAAATAAAGTTTTTGCAGTCATCTCCTTAAAAAAATGACATTATTAAATATTTAACATTGTTATTACTAATACTATCATATTTTTCATACTGCTCTTCCGAAGAGGTCCAGGGCGAATGAAGCCCTGTTATGCCATAAACTTTGGAAAACTGTCAGCATTCCCATTAAGAAGTTTTTTGTGGACTTAAAGAAATTTCACCCAACCTCAACAGTAGCAGTGTGAGTAGATCATGACTGAATTTTCTTCTTTGCTAACAAAACTCCCTTTAAAATACAAATTACCTTTCAATTGTCAACTGTGTACTTTCAAACTGAGCTTTCCAAAAATACATCTCAGGTGTTTGTACCTACATCTATCACATACCATTCACAGTACACCACCATTGTTCACAGGGCTTCCTGGCTCAGTGCATGATTCGAGGGTCCTGCGGTGGAGCTCCATCTATGTTCACCAGCTTTACCCTCCTCATGGCTGGTGAATCCTTGGGGGTGGGGGATATCCTTGCCTGGCTGCACCAATCAGCCTGATGACACTGTACAGAGAACCTGTACAGAACCCCATTCAGGCCAGGTGTGTGGTGGAGAGGGCCATTGGAATGATGAAAACACAATGGCGCAGCATCTTTTTTCAAAGATGGGAGGCAAGAAACAGTACCATGGTTGTATCCAGCTACATGATTGTTTCAACTACATTCCATTAGAGAAAACTGATTCAACAGTTTTCAGAGGAATCGAATGAAGACTACATTTATTTCACGGCCATGATGCGATTACATTAAAATTATTTATGTAGGTGAAGCCGACCTTTGTGCCAGCAGTGGTATCCACCTGTGCCATCCTCCACAATCTCTCCATGATGAATGGGGATCTGGTGGAGCCAGAGATGGAGGAGGGAGCCATCCACCATGATGCAGATGAATACCCTGATGGACAGATACCAGGGGACAACCTGAGAAACAGAACGGCTGCAGAGGTGTCTGCTCCTGGAGTTGCCATTCCTGCACTCCAGGATCATGACTATTAAACACTCTCACAGGGCATGTGTTATTAATATCTGATCCATGGGCTTTTTATTGTAAACTGCATTCTTTTCACAGTGAGCTCGCTGTTATTTTTCTCACGTCATGTGATTTTATTTCTAACTGCTTTTTGGACTGCTGCTTTTATGAAAAGGTATGCTAAAAATGTCATTGTTTTCATGATTATTTGCCTTTTTTGGTTAAAAATGTTCAGGTGGTGGTTGTACATCCAAACTAATGACAAAATAAATCAAATATTGGCATAAAAAAATGAAATTTATTGCAAGTGAAATTATTTAAACAGAAGTTATTGAAAGAATGTTTGCATATTATTTTATGATTCTCTCTAAAACCTCCAGCCACTCCCTTTGCCTTCTTTTTCTGCATCTTCCCTCTCTCTTCTCTCCAGCCACTCTCTCTCCCTCTTCATTCTCTCTCTCCCTCTTCTCTTTCCAGATGCTCCTTCTCCTTCCTGTCCTCTCTCTCCAGTGCCTCCTTCTCTCTAATCTGCTCCCTCTCCAAGCATTTCCTTTCCCTCTCTTCATCCCTAGCTGCCATTTGTTTTAAAAGTGTTATCCACTGTGGCTCTGGTCTTCTATTCCGGGAGGAATCTGCAACTTGGGAGGGAGGGGACACCACCAATGCATCCTGGCTTGGGGGTGTTATGCTTGGCCTCTGGCCTCATCCATGAGCATGTACTACCGCCAGGATGCAGCAGTTGCCTCTCCTCCCTCTGTACTGACTCCAGTACTGGGGGCCTTCAGTTCCTTCAAGAAAAACACACAACTCAGTCTTACACCCCAACTAAAGGTGGCCTATGTGGGGCCAACAAAAATCCACAAATAACCCATACAAAAAAATACTAAAAACACCTTAAACAGTTACAAAAAAAAATGGGATTTATTGATAAACAAGGAATTAAAGTGCACAAACAAAAACACCACAACAAACTCCCAAGAGAGGCAGCAGGGCAGCAGTCTCCAAACCAAAAATTCCTCTCCCTGCTGCAGGCAGCAATGAGCTTTGAAAGACTGACACCAGGTGAGCCTCATTGATAATCAGCTGACTCACCTGGAAACAAGCAAAGGGGAGAGACAGCTAAATAAGCTGGTTACTGGGTGTTACGGCTGCATTTTTTCCCCTATCAACATACAATTTTAAGGCATTGTAGTTCATAAACAACATTTGCCAGCAACAGCTTCCTTATACCAAACTTTTATTTTTGTTTTAGATTCTCCCACTTCCTCTCACCTTTCTGGGGTCTATTTTTCCCCATCAGGGAATGTTCTATAACAAACTCTCTATCAAAACAGTATAAAATGTATTTATGTAGTGGTTAAAACATGTATGAGACTACCAGTCATTAAAAGGAGCAAATCATCATGAAGTGCTTTAACTGTCTTTGTTTTTCAGAGATTTCCAATGCTTCACCATTTTGGAAATGAGTGAGGTGTTTCAAATGGATTTTATGTTTCTATTATTTCAGCCAGAAAACTGGAATTGTCTGAGAAGTCAGAAATGAATCCAAAATATCACAACCACTGAAACACAGTATTCTGTTCAGGAATGAAAGTAAATAACTGTATTCGTCAATCAAACAAATAATGTGTTTTACTATTATTTCATCTTTCTTTTAAAACAGTACATTAGAAAATTTGTTGATAACAATAATTATATGTAAGCTTTTACTTTATATCATTCTGCTTTAAGAGTACAATACATTTTTGAAGCAGTGTACATGTATGTGTGCATAGCGCGTGTGCACGCACACACACACACACACACACACACACACACACACACACACACACACACACACACACACACACACACACACACAGGCTGTATATTAACTTACTCAAATCCTTTTTGTGTTGCGTTGCGGCGACCACTGAATAAACGCTTGTCGGTGATCTGCCAACAAATTAGCGCCTCTGTGTCTTGCTCTGTCTCTGAAATGTATGCAACATTCTACAAATGTACTATTTTACAATTCTACATTTAAACAATTTCATTAAGCAGAAGCTTTTTTCCAAACGACGTAACAAGAATTTAGACAGGAAGGAAAACAAAGTGCTTCAAGTCTGACTGGCTGCAGGTGGTGCCATCATGCCAGGTGAAGTTAATTAAACTAATTTCATATCGATAATGCAGCCCACCGTAAATGTAGGCCGCCTAACATTCAGTGTCAGCTTTACAATGCCAGTGTACATACAACGGTTTATTTATTTCTGAGTAGGTGAAAATAACTGTGACAGCAATATTGTCCTTTAGACGATTCACCCAAGGTGTTTGAGCTGCTCTCCATCTCTAACGGGGAAATATCGCTTTGTATTGTGGGAAACAGTATACAACGAAGACAGGTGCGATGTATATAGAGAAGTTTTTCCGGATCAGCATGAACATCCGGGAATTTTTAGTATACTGCAGGTTTTTTAAGTGTTGGCATACTGCCTACTACATACTGAAGTTCTGCAAAATCAGTAGGCACTGCTGGGGTAGTAGGCGGTTTGAAAAACAGCCTCTGTCTATGGTTGGGCCATCCTGTGACTGAGTTCAGATGAGGCTGGGGGTCAGTGGGAGGTCCGTTTGAAACCCATTTTTCTGCAAGAAATCTTAATAAAAAATTTCTTCTCTCTCAGGTGTCCAGGTGTTCAACTCCAGGTGGATATTTCAGTTTTCCCCAAAATTTCTACTTATTAGCAGAGCTGACAGTAGTCCAGTTTGTTTGTTTGTAAATGAAATAATCAAAGTTCGGCGCTCTAAGGTGACCATGGTCAAAGGTCACGTCTCTGTTGCCATGGTTTCATTGCGTGACTTCAGAAATAGACCCCTTGCGAGTCAATGTCATCGTAAAGATGGGCACACATTTTGGCAATTGAAGAACCATTTAGCTCCATTCATTCAGATGAGTTCTCATTCTTCAAACATTAAATTCAAACTGTGAGCAGCATAAAAATGTCCGGTTGTCAGAAATGATACTACATCATGGAGTCAACTTCTATGGAGTTTTGACCATTACAGAGCAACAGGTGTTTTGGAGTAAAGAGTGACTGTACCAACTGGAGACTCTCAGATGAATGTGTCAGTGATGGTTGGCTGAGAATCTAACAGGGTCACACTTTACACTGAAACACCAGCGCCGTCTGCAGCTGTGTTATTAAATGTGTCTTCTTTATCCAACCTCAGTTAACCAGGTTTGATCACAGATAATCAATATTTACTGCTGGTACTACTGATGACTTTGGATAGCTACTTTAATTTTTAAAATAAAAGAATATGAAAAATAAAATATATAAAAAAATAAAGCACAAAATCACAACAGAAGTAATCTCAAGACAAAACATTAACAGGTGTAGACATTTGATTTTATTTACAGAGACCACCATCAAAACAAGAAAAGAAGTCTCATCTCATCTTAACTTAACAGGAACTCAGAGCTTTCACAAATTCGCAAGAAAAAACCTCAGGCAAATAATAATACAAAAAAAAAAACCAACATCATCCATCTTCTATACCGCTTATCCTGCTCAGAGTCGCGGGTGTCTGGAGTCTATCCCAGCTGTCTTAGGGTGAGAGGCGGGGTACACCCTGGACTGCTCTCCAGCCAATCACAGGGCTGACACACTGAGACAGACAACCTTTCACTCCCACACTTAATTTAGAATAACCAACTGACTTAGTGAGCATGTTTTTGGACTGTGGGATGAAGCCGAAGTACCCAGAGCAAACCCATGCATACACAGGAAGAACATGCAAACTCCACACAGAAAGGAAGACCTTGCCCAGATGGGGATTGCTATGCTAACGGCTGTGCCAACGTGCGCAGCAAAAAAAATTATATATATATATATATATATATATACAAAAATAATAAAGGTACAAATATAAAGACAAATAAAAAATAAGAAGAAATGTGCTTATAAATAAAAGAAAGAAAGAAATAATGTGACTATATAAAGCAATGTTTAGTAACCCTTCACAGCATGGTACAGATTTTAATAACAAGGGTAATTATAAAAGATGACAAATTATCCCAAAAAAAAACAATAAGTCAATTACATCATTTAAGCTTGTATTTAGGCTCCTTTAATTTACTTTTAACATTATTTTCTGCTCTCACCAACTGTAAAAACAAATATTCTCTTTCTCAGGGGGAGCATTACTGAAGTATTTTGATGGTAGCTGTGGACCATCATCTCAGGAGGCTGACACATGAGGCCAGAGGCCTGTATTACGAAGCTGGATTTTCTCTTAGCGAAGTAACTTCTGGGTTAACCCTGGATTTTCTGTACTACGAAGCTGGTTCACTTCTTACCAAGATAAATCGCCATGGCAACTTATGCTGAAAGGCTAACCTGCTCCGGAGCAGGTTTAGATCTTGATAAGAGATCAGCGAGTATAAAAGCGCCATACACTGACCAATCATTTCTCTTGCCTGCCCATTCATTCAAGATCCCGTAGACGTTGGTGTGCAGATCGTGAGAGGAACGCTTCGGAGATAAAGAGTTTTTAGAGATATATGCAACCCTTTAGATTTCCCCGATGACATCCTATATGAAAGATATAGATTTTCATCGGATGGACTGCGCTACATTTGTCAGCTGCTGGAGCCAGATGTTAAAAATGTAACTCATCGCAGTCGGGCGCTCACCGTGCCGCAGACTGTATGCCTTGCATTGAGGTTTTTTGCCACAGGTAGGCTGGCTAATCAATCACTCAAATTTATTTGTGTTTTGGTCAATATCACAATTAACAATACGTCTCGATGGGCCTCACAAACTGCATGTGGCTGATTTAGCCTTTTCTTGTAATTATTCTTATGATGTCCACGTGCGATGTGTCGTAAGACGAGACATGAAATTCATTCATTTATTTATTTATAGGTACCTATATGCACACGGTAGGCGATGCAGAAAACATCAGCAAAAACACTTGCTGCGCTGCTGTTCATAAGGTGGCGAGGGCTCTCTCAGACCTGCTGGATGTGTTTGTGGTTTTCCCAGCCACATGCCCACACATTCACTCAAAGAGGGGTTTTATGCGATTGCAGGTAAGATAATATAGGATTAGTGAAATACACATACTGTACATCTTATGATTTAGGTTTCCTCAGCTGTATATTGAATGCAGCATGTACCTTTCACAGGGTTCCCTCGTGTAATAGGAGCCATAGACTGCACGCATATTCCCATCTGTGCAGGTCTGGGAGAAAATGTGGCAGACTATGTGAACAGGAAGAACTTTCACAGCCTCAACATTCAGGTAAAGTTCCCATAATCCAGAAAGATTTGCTGTGGACAAATGCCTGCCAGCCATTCTTGATGACCCCCTATCCTGACCCTGGTGCAGGACCACAAACAAGGTTTAATGTGGCACTTGCAAAAACCAGGGTCAGGATAGAGAATACCTTTGGGGTCATGAAAGCCCGTTTTAACTGCCCGAGAGGGCTCAGGGTGGCACCCAAAAGAGCATGCAAAATTATTGCTGCTTGTGTGGTCCTCCACAACATTGCAGAAATCAGGAGAGGAGCCCTCCTGTTGACCCCCCTCCCCCTGGTGTGGTGGACCCCATCACCCTCGATTTCCCTGCAGGGATAGCTGTGAGGGATGCAATAACGCAGCAGTTTTTCACTTAAACATTTTAATTGCCTGTTTTTTTTTTCTGGGTTTTTCTTCTTCTTCTCCCGTGATTTATATTCTCTATTTAAAAAGGTATGAGAAGTGCTTGAATTTGACCTTGTAAAAAGTGTACAAACCGTACATACAACCTTAGGTACGAACAACCGTATGTACATACAACCGCACAACCATACGTGCATACAATCGTACAACGGTACGTATATACAATCGTACAACCGTACGTACATGCAATCGTACAACCGTACGTACAAACAACCGTACGTACAAGCGTACGTACGACCATACATACATACATACGACCATACATATATACATACAAATGTACAAATGTTCTCCTCACAGAGCAGAGAGATTTAAGACTCTAGTCTGAGTTTACATTTATTTGACACAAAATTATAAATTTGACAACAAAAACACTGCAAAAAAAAAAGTACCCTTCCTTCCACCACCTGTGTTGTCTAGCATCTTAGTCCCTTCCATCAGAGATATGAAATGAACAGAGGAAAGTTTTTTTTTTTAAGAGAAATGAGACGTCCTTTCCTCCAGAGCGTCACATGAAGTGAAACGTGTTAGTGATGACAACGTCAGCTGATCAGCAGTGGATCATCTTATTAATAATAATAATAATAATAATAATAATAATAATAATAATAATAATAATAATAATAATAATAATAATAATGATAAGCAGAGGAGCTGAAATCTCTGCTCCCCATACTGCAAATATGGGCAGTGGGCACAGATGAGATGGAGGGAGGAGGAAGATCTGAGGGCACGGGATGGAGTAACAACTTGCAGGAGGTCAGAGAGGTAATGAGAGGTGAGGTTATGAATAGACTTGTAGGTGTTCAGAAGGATTTGCAAGTGATTCTTTGATTGTCAGTCAGCTCTAACAGCTGTTTGAATGTCAGCACTGTCACGTGGTGCAGCAGCAGGAAAAACATGAAGGGGTGGACCCAAGTGCAGATATAACAAGGTTTATTAAACTAAACTCCAAAAACCAGCAAAACAAAAAATCCACAAAGGGCAAACTCAAAATCCAGAAAACACCCGAACAACACACAACACACACAATGAACTGACAAGGTACTCAGGAAGCACAGAGACTAAATAGACAAGGAATTAATCAGACACAGATGCGCAACAAGACACAGGTGATGCACATGAGAGGCAATCACACAGGAGGGAAAAAAGGTAAGGAGGGCACAAGAGTAGAAGCACCAAGAAACAGAGAAAACTAAGGATGTAACAAAACCACAAGACAGAAACGTGAATAGAACTACAAACTAAAATATAAAATGAAAAAGGGAACACTAAAGACTAAATAATGAAACAAGACAAAAACACACAAGGGAAAACACAAGAAACACTAGTAACAGCCCCCCCCCCCCTCCCAAACACTTTCACATGAAGAAAACCTGACCTCTGTTTATTCTGGGTCCTGTTTTTAGAAACATATGGATCACTTTACCGGAAAATGCATCAATATTAGATTATTTCTTAATTATTCAGCCTTTATCTAGAGCGTATCTGATCGTGAACTTTGAAACTTATTAATATAACCTAGTTTATGATGTTTCAGGAACACTGGATAGTAATCATTTATTAGATCTCAGGGAAAATAGAAATCGTGTTTGTCTTTACAAACCTCATGAACATGAATGAAACTTTATTAACTGTGAAGGAAATGCAGCAATGCATTTTTTTTCTGACAGTTTTTTTCTCCCAGAATTAAATTCTCAGTGCTAAGTAGCTTACAAAAGTCCCCAGTTTACCCTAAACACATCACTGTAAAAACAAAAAAGTTGTCTAAACTAAAATTTTTAAGGCAACTGTCTGCACTGGATTTTCAAGTTTTTGAGGCACACTAAGAATTTTACATTTAAACCAAGTAAGAAGCTTTTGTTGAGATAACTTAAAATTTTGAGTTCTTCAAACAAAAGAATTCAGAAGAGTAAACACAGGGCCAACTTACACTACTCACAATAAGTTAGGGATATTGTTATTCACATGAGTGTTTTTCCTATTTGGTCTGAATTTTAATTACATCAGTAATAGTTCCTTTTGATATTACTATTAATGAATGAGAAGAAACACCATTTTGATTAGTTAGATGTTCCTCCCCTTAACAATTTAGACAATAACAAAAATTGCCCCCAAAACTGACAAAGTCAGTCGCAGGTGTTTCCACCATTTGCTGCAGTGATAGCTTGACAGAGACGTCTCATGCTCCTCACTGGCCTCATGATGTTGTTCTGAGGAAATGCATTCCACTCCTCTACAAGTGCTACATGCAGTTCTGTCAGGTCACGTGGAGGTTGGGTACGAGCATCCAGTCTCTGCTCAGCTGGTCCCAGACGTGCTCTATGGGTTCAGGTCAGGGGACATTGCTCGTCATACCATATGAGGCACTTCGACTTCCTGAAGTCAAGCTGTGACAGTTCTGGCACCATGTGGTGGAGCTTTATCATCCATGAACAGAAAGTTGGGGGTGGGCTGGTGGAATTGGGGGATGATGATGGGTTCTATGATGTCTCTGAGGTAAGAACGTGCGGTGACTGAGCCATCTACAATCACCAAATCTGTTTGGAGCTGACTGGTGGTGCCTGCTCAGACTGTTGTACCTCCTCCGCCAAAGCCACCCCTGGGGACCATGCTGATCTCGGCGTATCACTCACCTTACCTTCTCCAGCAACGCTGACGACCATCATTTCTGTTCAAGGTGACCCGACACTCATCAGTGAACAGGACAGTAGACCAGTGCTGCATTGTCCAGGTCACATGGTCTTGTGCCCACTGCAAACGGTCACGGAGGTGTCTTGTCATCAGTGGAGTCATCTGCTATAGTCGTCTGGCTTTAAGTCAAAGTGGTGGAGTCGGTTGTGAATGGTTTGTCTTGAAACCCTGGTACCCCTCACTTCTCGTAAACAGGCCTGCAGCTGTGTGACAGTTACATAAAGGTGTCTGAGTGCAGAGGTCCTCAGGTACTGGTCATCATTGTGGTCCATCAGGTGGTGCTGCTTGTCCGTTAAGTGACGTGGTGTGTTCAATACAACTTATGAAGTTACAACTTTACAAATTTACAAATACGAATTTAATTTTGTTTTTGTAATTGTGTTTACTTCATTATGAATATGAATCTAAAAACGAGTCATATCTGTCAAATCAGATCAGTCAAACAAAAATACTCACCTTTATGGTGATAAAATCCACACAGGACAGGAGAACAGGGGAGATTGTGGCACATGTGGGAAATTGTTGTGTAGATGAAGACCCCCTGTAGGATTGAGTTGGAGACCCTGTTCATTGCTGAAGAACACTCAAATAATTAAGCTCCAGCCTCGAGCCTATAATTTTAAGTTTTGCCAACCCAACTTATGAAATGAGACCAACTTCACTTAACAAACTTAGTACAGCTAATTGAGATAACTACTCTGAAATAGTTTGCAACCCAACAGAACATTGTTCACATAACCAAAAAATAATTTTCAGGCCAATAATTTTAAGTTTTCAATTTTACAGTTTTGGCAGCAAAGATTTACTAAAGTATCTTTACTGATACATCAAGGCAGAAAAAGGTGCTTGACAGCAGGGGGGCCGGGGCCTCACATCGACCGCTACCTCTGGGATCCCCCAGTCCCAGAAGAAGAGGAGGAGTCAAACACACTGGAGAGCCCAGTTTACCACAGCCTGCAACCGAGACTATTGTTGTGTCCCAAATTGTGCACTTTTGTAAGTACTCTAATATGAAGTGCACTGTGTAAACTCTGCACTAACTGGAACAGTGCACAAAATCTTAAAGGGTAGTGTTGTCCCAAATCAAACACGATTTGGGACACAGCATAATATTGTCAGAATAAGATCAAGCTTCTCTAAAGATCCCTTCAAGTCTGTGAAAAGTATTTTCACTCAGGAGAAAAGTAGCAAACTCACAACATCAAGGAAAGATCTCAAAGTTCACCTGATAGTTTGATAGTTTGAATGCCGGTTATGGAGTGGATGTTGTGGATGCTGAAGAAAGGGGGGAGTTGGTGGGCCAGTTTGAGCGCTTTGTTTTGTGTGAGGTTGATGTTATTGAACTGCAGGTGGTGAACTCTACTGAAGATGATGCACTGTGTTTTGCCGGGGTTAAGAGATATTATCCAATGGTTGGATCAGTCTTCTAATTCATTGATGCATTGTTGTAATCTGGTGGCGGCAAGCTGTGGCAATTTCAGTAAACAGACCATGGTCCGGTTAGACTGGAAGGTCAATCATAGTAGAGAAGTATATAGGGCATGGTACTCACTAGACTACTATACAGAACATGGTCCCCAATGGGAGAGGCAAACAGACCATGGTCTGGTTACACTGGAATGTTGATCATGGTGCCTATTAAAGAAGTATATAGGCCATGGTACCCATTAGACCACTATACAGAGTATAAAAGAGGTGATGGTTCAACTTTACTCCATACTTTGACCCAATTCCTGTTCAAGTGTCATATGGAAGACAAAAACCACTGTTATTTCTTTAAGGATGAATTAATACATTTCACTGGTTTTAATACATGTTAAAAGTTAAAGTATAGCAGTTTTTGTGGTGACCTCACTTTGAGCCAAGCATCCATTTTTTTTTTACAGTCTGTGCCTGAGACACAGAGGAGCTTTCTAACCCTTCAAAAGGAAGATGTGAGCTTTGACACATGAAAATCATCTACATTTCCTCTTCATGTGACAGAGTGAGACTTCAGAGAATATAACATCTTTATTACACAATAAATACTTTTCTTTCAGAACATCTGAACAACACTGATCATAGCAGGTGTGCTGTGAGCTGGATCCTGTTTGAGTGTAGCACCTGCAACATTAATCTCAGTGTGCATGTACAAAAACTCACTGTGCAAATACTGTCTGAGTGAAGAGCCTGAAGTAGAGAGGTGTGTGCTGACGCTCCCCATGAATCTGAGTGAAGACTGTTGGACATGTTGCTCTGCTCAAGGTTCGTCCTCTGGAGGAGTTGTGTGCTGTCCTGCAGCAGGAGGAGAACATCTCAGTGGGTTTTGATCTGAAAGTTTCATATTCTTGGGAGGAAGTGTGTCATAGTCATTGTGGGGCTGACCCTGTTCCCTCTTTTGGTCTTCCCGGTCTTGCTGAGTCCAATGAACATACCGGGGTGTGTGGCCGACTCGTAGGCGTTGTAGTTGTTGGGGAGGAGCTGCTCCTTGAACTTGCATTCATCGTTGTAGTGTCCCTGCGGAGGAGGAGGAAGAAGAGACAGTGTTTATCTTTGGTTAGGTTTAGAGACATCCTCATAAAATCTAAATTATTTTTGAACACTGAGGTTTTCGCACAGTCCAAAACTGTCCCTTCAGCAAAACCTGAAATCCAAGCAAGTATTTATCTTATTTCTCATAATGAGCTTCTGATTGTTATAATTATTTATTGGTTACAGAGGTTGTTTACGCTTGTGTTATACATACATATGTATGTATGTGTGTGTATGTCATTTTTTTGTGCGTGTCTCTATGTTTGTGGATATAAGTGCAAAAACCTACTGTACGGTGCTGTATGCATGAGTGAACATGTTGGGTGTTTAGATATTCATTTGGATTTAGGAAATGTATTTGCAGGCATATTTAAGTGTAGATAAGTATATATATTAAGTGTATATCTTATTTAATTAATGAATTTATATAGTATTAGTGGCTGATTTGTATTTATGTATTTTGAATACATAATAACAATAAATAAAAATCATTATATGTTAGAACAATTTTTTAATGTTGGTATATATTATATTATATTATATTATATTATATTATATTATATTATATTATATTATATTATATTATATACATTAAAGGTCAGCTGACTGGATTTGTATTTATCAATTAAAAGTGGAGAAGGGGCAGAAATTAATAATTTTTACCTCTTTCTGCTCCGTTTTGGTAATTAAATGAAGTTAAATCAGTCACTGAAAAAACATGAATTGATTGTGATTCAACATTTTGTTTTCAAAATTGAAAAGTTATCTTTGTTCTGAGTTTCTGTTTGTAATTTCATTTTGTTTAGATTTTCTTCAGTTTTCAAAATAAACATTTTTTTTAATTTATTTATTTATAATAAAAGACAAAAAATGATGCCTGAATTGAAGAGTAAAAACAATCTGTCATCGCAATTTAGTTTATTGCTTATTCTTATGAAGCTTATTGGGGTGAGATTTGAGCTGCATCAGGTTACATTGTCAAAACTGCAAAAACTGAAATCCCAGCCGTGTTTTTTCAAGTAAAATTCTTTTTAGACAATATTTCCGCCACATTTACCTGACAAGTCCAGAAAGTGTCTTATTTCAGGATATTAAATTAAAAAATGAGGCCTGTGTTGCTTATAAAGTGTAAACAGATGGGGTAATAAAAATTAACTCACCAAGGTTCCAATAAGAATAATGTCTTAAAACAAGAAACTCAACAAGGTCCTTATTCCTAATAAAACATCCAAACTGTCCTTGACTTGGTCCTTGTGCAGTCTGACCTGTCTGTGATATGATACCAGTCTGTAAACACTGCATCAGGTCAGGCTCTGTCCTCATTCAGTGTTATATAATAATCTATAGAAACAAACACACCCACAGGTGGAGGTCTGAGCTCCAAGCTAAAGGTCAATCTAAACCCCCCACCTCCATGCTGACCATACCCCCCACCTCCTCCTGTGTGGGGGTCTGCTGCTCTCTGACTGTGGGGATGATTCAGTGTGGGATGACTAACTGCGGATTGGTTTGAGGGTCAGTTCATCGCAGTCAGCGTTCACAACAACTACAACTCCAGCTGACCGCTCCAGCAGGGAGGCGATGCCAACAAACCAAACATAACACCGAAGACCTCAAATTAACTGTGACTGAAAAACACTGTCTTTTATATGCTCTCTCTCTCTCTCTCTCTCTCTCTCTCTCTCTCTCTCTCTCTCTCTCTCTCAGCCTGCTTGTTGTACCTACGTTCTCTAAACTTAGTATGGGAGGAGGAGCCTTCATATAAAGCTTATGGTTAGAACTGAATCAGGTTTTTGTGTGTTTCTGTGTCTTATTGCCTGCAGCATGTCAAACTTCTGTTGGGATGGTAATAAATTGGAAGTTGAGGTGAGTCTTACCGAACCGTAGAGTTTCCCTTTGTCGCTCATTGCGATAAAGAGTCCACTCCTCACCCCGAACAGAGTCACCACTCCTCTCTCCACCGGAGAAATTTCCAGCAGGCCTGAGGTCAGAAAAATGAGGCAGAGAGTGGGTAAGCTGTTGACGAGTTTCCATCTTAGAATCAAGACTAGTATTCCAAACGTCTCCAGACAGTGACACCACTTTGAAGTAAGAAATTGATGCAACCTCTGTGACCAAAAATTGTTATAATCCAAACAGATGCCAAGCAGACAGCTAGCAGCTTTAATCCTTAATTTGCGGCAAACAGGGATGACTAATATGAAAAATTCAGTCATTCAGTGATCATGAGGAGAGAAGTGAGCTGTAGAAAGACAACTTGTCTTTGTACAAGGTTGTAAACATGTTTCTTTCTGCTGTATATCTGGACTTTTTAACATGGAGCTCTGTGGGGACTGACACCTGGCAGGAGACTGCCTCCAGTGGACACTTCAGGAGTTGCAGTTTTTATTAATAACCTGATATGCACTTCACTTTTTGAGAGCAGACGTTGCTCCTGTTTCCACCTGGACACCAGTGTCACATAAACTTTGCCCCTGTTTGTGAACTCATGGAAATGAATAAGTGGATAAGACACACCCCTTTGAGCTGTTTGCCTACAGCAAGATTAAGTTTGTGGGGGCAAAGTGTCAGGGCACTCCTTGGCTGTTAAGGGGACGAAAACTAAAAACAACAAGAATACCTGCACATTAAGCTGCATACGTGCTTGCACACTACCCCATATAGTTGAAATGAGGACACTGGGAATAACTTTTTATTGGCAATCTTTTCTATTGTTTGTTTTAAAAACATGTATAGCACTTTTTTTTTTATGTTGACAGAGTAAATCGCATGAAAATCAGTTCAGAAATGAGCAAGTTATGATTTATTTTCAATATACATGCATTATCTTTAATGAGAACATTGCCCCTACTAAGATGGCTGTCGTGTAGCCACGTTGCTTAGCGCTGCGACATCTAGCCTGCTATGGGTGCATTTCGAAGCATTATGGTGCGTTGCAGTTGTACTCAGTATTTCCAATTTCAAAGTGGGAAATTTGAAATAAAAAGCCTCCTTAGGACAGAATTTCCTACTGGGAACTCAGGGGATCCTCACCAACCCTGAGCTGACAATCAAAGATGGCTGCCAGCAGTGTAAACAGTAAGTGTCACACTAAGTCAGCAATATGAGTAGTGTCATAGTTTATATCGAGAAATGCTGCAGCAGTGTTCTTTATGTGGTATGTGCAAACTTCAACACAGGGCATGCTAACAACGGCTAAAAACAATAGCTTGGAAGATCGGCATCAGACATGCTGTTTTCATGTTTTTTCAGTGACTGTTTATAAAGAGAAGAGATAAAAGTAGTGTGTGGTGAAACTGTGGATGACTGTGGTTGACCTCTGGGTATTTTTTTTAGATAACATTAGATAGTACTTTATTAATCCCTTTGGAAAACTGCTCAGATAAATTGGAATTCCCAAAGCAGTTACAAAAAGTAGATTAAAAAGATACATAAAAGATACATATGAACAAAATTATAAAAACATGGCTACTCGCTGTCTACAAGCTACTTGCCACTGCTCCTTCCTTTTTTTTTTAACTGACCAGTAATCAGATGGGGGTTTGATGTTTACATATTGACCTACTGTTAAGCCAAACACAGGCATCCATACTGTGGACAAAAATGTTTTGATCCAAATGATCTTTCATGTCAAAGTTCATGAGGCAAATCAATGTGATGTAAACCATTTCTTTTCTTTTTCCCAGTCTATATGGACAAGGACGCTCAACCTTATATCAATCCAGTCAGAGTGACACCTTTTCCTGGCCCTTTGTTCCAGAAAGCTCAACATATTACACCAACACAGACCGAATCATTGTGGCTCTGGTTATGGCCGATGACAGTCACACCACAACAGGTCAGATAAAGTAATAATAGTAAGTTCAGTAATAGTAACAGTCATTTTTATTATACAATGTGTGATAACCTATATATGTTTTGTAGAGAGAGCTGCAAGAAGAATGTTGCCACTATAGGTTCATCACCATGTGCTGCCCTGTCTGCAAATGAAGGCTTCAGTAAGGATCAGATGCTGTTCTTTATTGACCTGATGTGTCAGCACCTTTAGAGAAACTGTGAAACAAAATTGTTGAAATGTTTACTTTTAATTTCATTTGCATCTTTGCACAGAATATATATATATATGAAGCTGTTTAAGGTCAACCAGACACTGTGAACCTTCCTACAGAACTCAATGGGGCTTTGGAAGACAACTCTGGAAGCCAACTCAAAGCCAGTGGGCACAGGTGGGCATCAAATGCGGCATATACCAAGGAGATGCCCTGTCCCCACTGCTGTTCTGCATAGGCCTGAACCCCCTCAGAGAGATCATCACCAAGAGTGGCTACGGATTCTGGTTCTGAAGTGGGACAACCATCAGCCACCTCCTCTACATGGATGACATCAAGCTGTATGCCAAGAGTGAGTGGGACATCGACTCCCTGATCCACCTCACTAGGGTCTACAGCAGCAACATCAGACTGTCATTTGGACTAGATAAGTGTGGATGAATGGTGTCTAAGAGAGGGAAGTTGACCATCACTGAAGGGGTTGAACTACCAGAGGGTAACATTGCAGATGGTCAGGACAACCTGACCAAATACCTGGGAGTCCCACAGGAAAATGGTAACCATGAGGAGATGGTCCTGAGGGCAGCCATAGCCCAGTACCTACAGAGGGTGAGACAGGTCCTGAGGAGTCAGATAAATGGGAAGAATAAGATCCAGGCCATTAACACCTATGCCCTGCCAGTAATCACGTAACCCGCTGGAATAGTATCCTGGCCATTGGAAGAGATGAGAGCCAGTGATATCAAGACAAGGAAACTCCTTACAATGCATGGAGGGTTTCAACCGAAGTCCAGCACCCTGAGGCTGTACACTAAGCGGAACGAGGGAGGCCGAAGACTAGTGAGCTTTAGAAACACTATTCAGGAAGAAACAGCTGGCCTCGAGGAGTACATCAGGAAGATGGCTCCCAGTGATGACCTGCTAAGTGAATGCCTCAGGCAACAGAAGCCCAGTAACAAGGAGGAGCAGGAGGGGCTAACATGGGAAGACAAGCCCCTGCACAGCATGTACCATCAGTGGCTGACATCTGGAAAACATACCAGTGGCTGGAAAAGGCTGGACTGAAAGACAGCACAGAGGCCCTAATCATGGCTGCACAAGAACAGGCCCTCAACACAAGATCAATAGAGGCTGGGATCTATTACACCAGGCAGGACCCCAGATGCAGACTGTGTAGAGAAGCCCCTGAGACAGTGCAGCACATCACAGCAGGGTGTAAGATGCTGGCATACATGGAGCGACATAACCGGGTAGCTGGCATAGTGTACAGGACATCTGTGCCTAGTATGAACGGGAGGTCCCAGGGTCAAGATGGCAGACCCCTCCTAAGGTGGTGGAGAACAAGTGAGCTAAGGTCCTGTGGGACTTCCAGATCCAGACCAACAGACTGATGGTGATAGCTAATCAGCCTATCATAGTAGATAAGGATCAGAACACAGCCATAGATGTAGCAATACTGAGCGATAGCAACATCAGGAAGGAGGAACACAAGAAGCTGGAGAAATAGAGAAGGGCTAGAGAAGATGTGGAGTGTGAGGGCAACAGTGGGGCCAGCTGTGATTAGGACACTGGGGGCTGTAACACCCAAGCTGGGTGGATGGCTCCAGCAGATACCGGGAACAACATCTGAGATCTCTGTCCAGAAGTGTGCACTACTTGGAACAGCTAAGATCCTGCACAGAACCCCCTCAGGCTCCCAGGCGTCTGGTAGAGGACCCAAGCTTGACGGAGACACAAGAACAAGGGTCCCACACAGGGTGGGCGAGGGGGAGATTTTTATTTTTTGTATATATATATATATATATATATATATATATATATATATATATATATATATATATATATATATATATATATATATATATTGTTCACGCCAGCCTTAAGAGTTGTTGAGTTTCTGCGGAATGTGCAGTGCTATAGCTTCTTACAAAAACTACTGGATAGACTTTCGTTTCTTTGTGGCCTTGACAGAAAATGTAAATGTTTACATGATTTAGAACATGATTCATTTCAGTGCCATAATTAACACATGGAAGATGAAAGCTGGGAGCCATGTGAAAATGGATCGTGGGCCATGATCGGCCCCAGGCCCTGACTTTGGACATACCTGGGTTACGTATCCGTGAGG
Source organism: Labroides dimidiatus (assembly GCA_030710495.1). NCBI lineage: Eukaryota > Metazoa > Chordata > Actinopteri > Labriformes > Labridae > Labroides > Labroides dimidiatus. The sequence goes on along the minus strand of CM061150.1, from coordinate 26,685,171 downwards.
TCAATGTGATATCCCCAATCGATCTTTCATGGTTCCAAAAAATGGTCCTGTTCTTTGAGTGTTTCACATTTTTTTTTAAGTGAATGTTCCTCCTGATGCACATGAGCTTCTTTTCTTTACTCAGATCTTCAAAAACTGAAATCCAAGCAAGTGTTAATATCTTATTTTTTAGTAAAATTTGTCTCGTTCTACTTGATATGAGCCATATTGAACCGACAAATTCTGAAACATGTCTTATTTCAAGATATTAAAAGAGAAATGATCTTTGAATTGCTTGTCACGAGTAGAGAGAAATCTGCCAATGGGGTAAGAAAAAGTTGCTTGTCAAGTTTCTTGAAATTAGATTAATGTCTTAATACAAGAAACTAAACAAGGGATTTTTCTCTTGGCCCATTGGCAGATTTTTGTTACTTATTTCAAGCAATTCAGACCTCATTTTTGTCTGTAAATAACTTGAAATAACACATGTTCCTGGACTGGTCTGGTAAATGTGGCTCATATTAAGTCAAAAAATACTTTTTTACTAAAACTTGGACAAAAACACTTGCTTCAAGTTCAGTGTTTCAACACAAACTCAGATTACAGCCACACAAACATCCACAATTACTGACCCTGAAGCAAGTTCGGTAGTTTGTGAAAACACCTTTTCTGTTTCTCAGTATGCATCTTTCAGCATACTTCTGGACTTACAGACTTTGAGCCGCATCAAAACAATTTCGGCAGAAAATGAGCAGGTGTTTAAGCATCCTGTTTATCTTGATATTTTAACTCCACATTGATCTGACGAGTCATCGTTTCAATCATGAGAATTAAATGATGGCTTTTTACATCCTTCTTGGTTTTAAAGTGTCTGTCTGTTATCTGAATGAATTCTAACCCCACATGTCTCAGTTATTTGTTAGATATTGACATAAACAGCTCACACAGAAGAATGTAAAAACTTACTGTATCTGCTCTCCGTGTGCACACCTGTGACCTTCCCACTGGGTAGGACCTGGATGTGGAAGCCGATACCCACGTTACAGTACAGTCTCCTCAGCCTCTTTATGCCCAGCAGGTACTCCCCGTCCCTGCCCGTTGTGTCCCTCTTGTCCCAGGAGCTGCCACTGGTCCAAACCAGGGAGCCCACACTGTGGACTGTTTGTCTCCTGCTGCTGATGACTGGGACAGGAGCGAAGGAGCTGCACAGGAGGATCCCGTAGAGGAGCAGAGGGAGCCTGGAGGAGGACATGCTCTGCTGTGGTTAGATGTCTGGGTGTAGCTGACTCAGTGTGGTGAGGAGAGACGATCACAGACTCTGTCCCATGAAGAGGATGTCTGACCGTCTGAGCTCTTTGAATCCCAGAGAGGAGTTTCAGAGTTCATCCTCAAAAAGCCATCAGGGTCCTGTCTGCCAGAGAGTCGCTGCTGTTTCCTCATCAGATACTTCCAGTTCACACACACACACACACACACACACACACACACACACACACACACACACACACACACACACACACACACTTATATGTGGTCCATACTGCATCACTGACCACCTGCTGCCATGTTTGTCTGTGAGTCACAGATGCACACAAAGTGAGGACTGCATTAAACACAAAGTGACAGAAAACACGGAGGAACACACAAATACATGGCCCTAAGAGAACATGCAAACAGGCCTGGATCAGATCATCAAGACCAGCTTGGGCTCAGGGGGGCCGCTCTGCAGGTTTAAATCCATCTCCTTTCAGTGTAAGAAACATCAAATACAAACCTTCATCTGATGGCTGTAACTCCAAACTTGTTGGAGGAATTAAGTCTCCCACCTGGCCTGGGGAAATCTCAGGATCCTGCTGCCCCTGAGACCTGAGAAAGGGTGGTGAAGTGGCCTACAGCAGACATGATCAAGTTAAGAGGTCACATTGCCTGAGGCAGAAGACACAGGCCAGGTTAAGGTCTCCTAAGAGGCTGATTGGAGGCCTGTCAGCGTCGAAGGGAGCAAGTCTTCCCTGCAGAGTCTCTTGGATACCAGCCTCTGTGCAATGAGGACAACAGATTGTTTGAGACACTGAGGAGCTGAGGTCTCTGATTTGGATAGGAAGGCAGTTCTGGGGGTACTGGATGGGGTCTTTGAGGCTGTGGTCGGTGTGGTGATGGGTCATGAGGCAGGGGAGCTTTTGAGGTCCAGTGAATCCACGAAGCTTCAGTGTGATCTGCTGTGAACCGCCGTTACTGTATTGATGTAAAGTCTACGTGCAGCAGTGTGACCTGTACCTGTAGGGAGCTACCGTGGTGCTGAGACACAGCGCCCCCTGCTGGCTGTGTTTACATTCAGTGAGCTGCAGCTTTGTTGAGACTGAGAAAATCTATAATTATCCAAACGCAGCATCACATCAGTGACTCCAGCTTCTCCTCTCAGCCCGTCACTACCCCGCCCCTCCCCTTATGGCTGGGGGGACACCCGCTCTGATGTCACAGTTCGTGTCTATGAATGGTCACCCGCGTCATGGCTACAGTGGGGTTTCCTCCTGGGGGCGGGACCAGTCCTTCACATGTGTACACACACCATCTATCACTGCTCTCTCTCTCTCTCTCTCTTTCTCTCTCTCTGCACTCTGCACCCTGCCACGAGCCCCATGAGCGGCACTCTGACGCACCACATGTCACATGATATCAGGCGTGCTCTGCTGCTGCTCCCCATCCTCTCAGCAGATAGAACAACATGTGTTGGTATGAATCACACTGTTGTTTGTCTTCATGCTGGACTTGTTTGTGTGCTGTCCAGCTGCAGAGCATGCAGAGCGGAGCGAGCCTCCTTCAGGAGACACATGTACACCATGTTTAAAGATCCCCCTGTTCACCACCAACATATGATCTCTACTTTGAGAAGACACCAGCAGACATAACTGTCATTTGTTGATGCTGTCCTGGCTCTACTGCCCTCTGTGATCTTCAACAGAATACAACAACAGTCTCCTCTCTGCATAGAAGACTCCACTCTCACTCACAGGCCCTGACCATCATCCTTATTTCTCTTCTGCATGATACCCTGCCTCATGGATTAACAAGAAGCAAATCTAAATGGAGACTAATAACCCTTTCCATCAAAACAACCAGGTGCTCATTGGTGCTACTTCGTCAGTAGTATTTTGAATGGACAGCGTGGCGCCCCCTTTTTTACCACTGTATGGTTTTGAAGCCAAAATACCCCCGTCAGAGGCACCGCCAATGTGCAGCCAGAGTCTGCACAGTAGAGAATCTGAGTGGAGCTGGGTGATAGATAAAAGTTTTTTTTTTCTTTTAAAACTTTAATCGCTTCTTGTCTCTCCTTCAAGAAATATTTTACTATTCCTGAAAAAAAAAATACACAAGAACAACATCTGTTGTTCATCATGAAACGGGACATTAAACCATGTTCTTAACCTCTAAAAACAAATGAAAAATAAACATTTCAGAAAAAAGAGGACCTCAACACAAAGCAGCCCAATACTATCTAAATATCACCACAGCATACAGATGAAAGAAACATTTGTATGAGGTGTATCAGTTTTTTAAAGTTTGACCACAGCCCATCTGGAATGAATAGAGAGGCAGAGTTCTCCACCTGTGCTGCAGCCAGTCACCAGGGGGAGCAGTTTTTGTGGTGACCTCAGTTTGAGCCGAGTGAGATTACGTCCATATCTTTTTTTTTTAACAGTCTATGGTTCTAATCATGTTCTCTCCTAGGAACTAGTTTTGTTTCCATCAGCAAGGAGCCAAGTTGGAGTCACGTTATTGCGTCACATAAAGTGTCAGTATGTCACTACATACATTTACCCAAGGACACTTGGCCATACGTTGAAGCCATAGTAACCCCAACCCCCAGCCCCTGACATAGTCTGTGCTTTGCTCTGGCCCAGCAAAGTATTGCTGCTTACTAAGCACAAGTTTTCAGTACCTGGAGCTGATGCTTTGTTGGTGGAAACACAAAGATCCGGTGGAAGGGCAGTAAGAAAGCGAGGCCACACAAATAAAGGTGATGCCATAGAGGGCGAGACACGCTGACAAAATCCTTTGTGACAATACAGTTAGCTTGTTGGCATGGAAAAGATGCAGAAGGGATTCAATATGAAAGAAATGGTGGAGAAAGTAAAAGAGCTGGGAACCAAGTTCATTAAGATTTTCGGAACTCTCGAGACAGAGCCGAAAGATTCCAAGGAAATCTGTGAAAGGGTGAAAGGATGGGTTCAAACATTTGACCCTCTGATAATGATGGCAGGGTCTCCCATTGCTCCTTGAAAAGTTGTCCAACTCATTGAAATGATTGCTGGTACTCTGTTAGTATCCGTAAAAGTGATGAGGAAGTTTGGGGAAGTGGTGGAGCCTGCAGAGAAAGTCATAACAAACACTGAGACTCCTGAGGCGAACAAAAAGTTCCAAGAATCCATCATCGAGTTTGCTCATGAGAGTCTGAGGGTCAAGAGTTCAGTAAGGTTGAAAAGTATTTAGGACATGTGCAGAACATGATTCCCGATGAGTCCTTGAGTTTTTCTTGTTAATGTTTGTGGATACGTTTTTTTGCCGAGTCATTTTACTGCAGTGTTTCTGGTGCTTTTATTTTTACTCTAACAGCACTTTTTATACCATGGCTGTGTCTCAAATCATGTACCTCCATAAGTGCACATGCATGAAGTGCACTGTGCACACTCTGAACTTACTGGAACAGTGCATAAAATCTTACAGGGTAGTGTTGCCAAGATTTACATTAACAATGAAAAGTAATAGAATTAAATAAATTAAAGAAATAAAATAAAATATTATGTAAGTGATAATGTAATGTACAAATAGTTAGTTTCACCAGCAGGGGACAGTGTACAGCAATAACTAACATTAAGGAATGATGAGCTTAGCTTACCATAGTACTTTGCTAATTTTAGAGCCTGAAAGAGTGGCAGCTTGTTACAGCAGCTCTTTCTTTGTTGTTGTTGTTTTTTTGTCTCTTTTTATTCTTCTCTTTTTAGTTATTTTCATATTTTGAACATGTCATTATTTTTTTAATTACTTTTTTATGGCTCATTTGTTGGCAATTAACACCAAACTGGTTGCGTTTGCAGTAGTGTTTTTACCTTTTTTTGTTCCTATTTGTTTGGGGTTCCTACGTGTAACCATGGTTGCATTGTTTATACACAAGACTTCAGCTGTTAGCAGTCCGTAGTATGTCGACGCTAACTGGTCCAAAGTTGTTTGCGAGCTGAGGAGAAGGAGGTAAGGATACATGCTGGTACTGCGGTGTGAGCTAAGAAGAGCCAACATCAACCCGGCTTCCCATCATTTGTTTTGGAGAATGTTAGATCTATCTACAATGAGATGGATGAGCTAGCCATGCTAACCCAGCACCAGAGGGAATGCTGGCAGAGTAGCATCATGCTATTCACAGAGACATGGTTAATGGAGCTAACACCGGACACAAACACTACATTGAAGGATTTCACCTGCTGTGAGTGGACAGGATACAGGAGAACAAGACTGAAAAAGCTGGGGAAGAAGACCAGATCAGTCCTGGATCCTGTGGACCCTGTCGAGGTGAAGGCTGACAGGAGGATTATGGCTAAGCTGACGTCTCTGATGGACATTTTTTTTCCCCTAGTTAACATGTATTATATTTTACCTTTTATATATTGTTGGACTTTTTGCACTTTACACTTTGTTTGCTGCTGTGACTCCTGAATTTCCCTTTGGAGATCAATAAAATATAATTATTATATAATATGTTTATAATTATATCAATATGATATTATTCTATTCTATTCTTATGTAATACATGGTAAAACATGACAGTATTTAAATATTTGAAAGTAAAATATGTTTTGATAATAAATAGATGATATTATTGACATTAGAAATTATAATAAAATGATTTAATAATTTTAAAATATATAATTGAAGACTCATTTTTAGCATTAAATACATTTCAAAGAGGAGAATTAGGTAACTGTGCTCTGTTCCATTTCACTCAGCCTGGATACTGAAGCTGACGTTTGTTAGTGCCACCAGCAGAGGGCAGTATACAGTAATAAATGTGTCCGTGCGTCTGGTTTCTCCTCAGTGAGGAGAGGAGTAGGACCCTTCAGCAGCACTATAACACAGATCTGCTCACAGCCTTGTAACCCTCCTGAGCCTAAAAGAGTGAGCACTGTTAAAGATGATTTTTACTTTGTCATGACAAACACAGCAGCTGATCCAATCATGTCTGTTATTTTGCAAAATAACTGCTCCTCATGCTGTGCTCTCTTTTATTCTGAAATCTCAGCAGGAAGTGTCGAGGACAGTTTAAAGGTTAATATATGTTTATGTGTTTGTTAATCGTAAACTGGATTTTTTATTTCACAGATTTCTTTTCACATTTTTAATCTCAGTCTTGCAGTCCTAATATTGTCAGTGCTGCACTTACTCAAAGTGACCACCAGAGGGCAGGACTCCTCCAGGTGTGATTCCCTGTTTTCTTTTTACATCAGTGTTCTCATCACCGAGATTAATGTTCAAATAAAACTGTATCAGTAATCAAAGAGTGATAATACTCATTACCACACCTGTAACATATAGACACCCCAGTGAACTGCTCAGAGTCTATACAGTTTATGTTTCTACATGAACACAACTTTAAGAAGTTGGATAGTTCAATGAAACATCAGAAACACCATCACCAACGTACAATAATGACTATTTATTAAAATATAGAAATTATTTTATTTCAAATTAAGCAAAGAGTTCTTCTGCCCCTAACAATAAACTAACTCTGCCAGCAGATGGACCCTGGAGTTCTTGCAGGGGACATCAGGACACACTGCAAAACCGAAATGAAACCAACATTTTTAGACTTATGTTTGTAAAAAATGTCTTATTAGACTTAATATGAGCCTCATTCACCTAGCAAGTCCACAAAGATGTCTTATTTAAATATTAAATGACAAATATGATGCATACATTGTTTATAAAGTTACATGACAAGCAATCCAGGTATCAATTTTATCTTTTAATATCTTGAGTTTTTGCAAATAAATAAATAAATAAATAAATAATTATAATAGTAATAATAAATAATAAATAATTAACTGATAATGAATGAATGAATAATTTCAATGAATAATGTGTTAGTCTGATTGTTAGTTTATACTATAAATATACATCAGACACCTGTCTCAGCACCTTTTTGTTTACGATCCAGTAAATAATTTTGAATCTCACTGCATGTTTTGTGTATTCATCTAAAAGATAAAATAAAAACACCTGTTTACTGCAACTAGAGTTGGACTCTGATGATCTAAAGGAACAGACAAACAAATAATCTGTGTGCAGAATGTCTCCCCTGTCCTCTCTACTTTCTCTGCACTAGTGGAGCATTTGGTATTTATTTTGTTTTATTATTATTTTTTTAATAGATTTTACTGAATTCTATTTATTTAACCCTGTAAAGCCCAACCCATTTTTTTTTGGCACTGAGCTATTTTTATAGGGTGCTTTTAGGCACTCTGCACTTGAAGCATGGACTCTGCTGCAGCAGAATCTGGGTTTGTGTGAGCTGGTCTCTGTAAATATTTTTAACAGTGGACTGAAGGTGCTTGAATGCGATACATCAGCTTAAGGATGCTCTGACTTATGACATACAACGATGTGACCAGGAAATATTGACTTTTTTTTTAAAATCATGTCTCCTTTGTCTGTAATTTGCAGTACCAAACTCTTGTAATAGAGATTTTTTTGTTTTAGTGAGAATTTCTTGGTTAAATAAACACATTTGTAATCCTTTTTATTTTTGCACTGTTTGCTTTTTAATAGTTATTTAAAATACCGAGAGGTAGTGAGAGTGACAAACTCAGTTGTCTTCACCTTAAACCATATACTGTATAAAATAACGTAGCCTTGAACTGAAGTTTTATCTCATGTTAATAAAGATGGACAGTCCTTTGAGATGTCGGAGCAAATGATTCATAACAGCTTGTTAAGTTCTGCAGTTGATCCTCTCCCCCCAGGTCAGGTGTTCTCCTCTCACCTTGCAGGTTGCGCAGAGAGCGGTGACGTCATGTTTGAAGTCTTAATTTGAAAGTGTGACCGGAAGCAGGTGTGTTAGTAGGTGTCGTGCCCGCTCTCTTGACGCAGCAGCTCCTCCGGTAACGCTGCCTGCCGTCACCGTAACGTTACCTGGATGAGACGCACCCGCATCCAGCTGTGTCCCCGCTATCCGCACCGGAGCGTGCCCGGCGCGAGACAGGACAACGGTTACCTGAAGCGACCGGGCGTCTCGTGCCAAACCGTTAACCGTGACCACCGGAGAAAACACTCACAGCTGTCCCCGGAGACCCGCTCACGGACGGGCAGAGGGGGGCTGCGCTGCATCTGTTGCCTGGGTGAATCCTCCAACACGTTAGCATCAGGCTAACGCTGCTAGCTGAATTCACAGGTACATGACGGAAAGCGAGCCGTTTTACACCGAAAATCACAGGTGTCATCTCGTGCTCCCGGTGGACACGGCTCCTAGTGAGTGCTTGGTGAATCCTGGATTTGGTTTGAGGGTGAAATTTTCCGTCCCAAGCACGAGCCGTACCTGAAAGGTGAGGGAATGGGCTTGATGTAAGGCTAAGAGGAGTTAGCATGTTAGCCTGATGAAGGCAGAGTAAGCTGAGAGCATGGACATCCTCACACACTGCTAAAGGCCCACAGCTCCATGGAGTCCTTCCTGCAGATAGCACCTCACTCCCTGGCTATAGTGCTGTCCAGGACCGGGGCCGGGGCTGGGGCTGGGGCTGGGGAGGCGGGGGGAGCGGGCGGAGTGTCGGAGAGCGACGAGCTGCCCAGGCACCACACCGGATACGAGATATTTGCGGATTTTAAAGCGGAGAACACGCAGCAGCATGTGTGGAACCAGAGGATCACAGAGGCCGTGTCCGAGACCTTCTTTCTGGGCTGGATAGACGAGCACGTGCTGCTGATCCAGGGGAAGGAGGACCACCTGGAGGTGCTGAGGGAGGGATGGATGCGGAGGTCCCTCAACCCGCCGCGGGGATTTACCATCAAATACCTGGGTAAGGCCTCAGAGCAGGGGCGTGTCAAGATGCTGTGTGTACGGGGATTGGGGGGAAACTGGGGCTATGACTCATACAAGGGGAGGCCATTGAGCACCACCCCCTCTCTCCACACACACAGACATATTGTCGGATCTTGTCTATTTACTGTTTTGATGTCCATTTGCATGTCATTAGTCAATTTAAGTTCAGTTAAATTCAAATATTATGTTTCTGTTAATCTTTATGAATCACAAAATGACAACAAACGCATCCCCAGAGGTGATAAGTTTGTCCAAAGCAGTTAATGAAAGAATGCAAAACATTAAAAACAAGGAAGGCAATAGACAATCACAGTTTAGGTCCATTTGGGGTTTCTAGTAGGATTTTAGGGAGGAGGAGGGTTGGCAGTCCTCCCTCTGGACTTACCTCAGTGTTACCTGTGTGAGATTGTGTTTGTGTTTTTGCACACCACCCCTCACCTGTTTGTGTGATACATCAGGTAGAACCTGCTGGTGCACTCTTAATTAGTAGCTTCATCTCACCTTCAAGCGCTGGGGTGGAAATTGTTATAACTGCATGTTTAGTCTGTAATCAAATGCAGATGTTTTTGTTAAAGTTGGGGTTTTTTGCACATCATTTATTCCCCTTTAATGTCTGCACACACACAGAAACAGAATGTTGATGCTTTATTTTAACACATGCACTGCAGGTGGAGCTTGAGATTGTTGTCTGTAGATGCTGGGTTATAATGTTTCTCATCTCTGCATTGAAAAAGGTGTGAGACACCTGCAAATCTGTAAAAATCTGACTGTAATTTCCTAAATTAGAAGTTATGTTAAGACTTTGTCATCACCCAGGTTGAATGTGTTGTCAGCAAAATGAGAGGTTGACTGCCTCACCTGAACCCTGGAGAACCCCTGTCCCCACCCCCATGCCCTTGGGTGGTCCTCCTGTGTCTGTGCTGAGCTCCATGCTGTTCTCTTTAACTGTGTAGAGCTGAATTGTGAGTCACTCTATGTGTGTGTGTGTGTGTGTGTGTGTGTGTGTGTGTGTGTGTGTGTGTGATAGATGGACTGAACTTATCAGAAACTTTGAGGCCTTTTTTATCCATCCCTCAGTCTCTTTAGCTTGTCTCTCTCTCCATCCATGATGGTCAGTGTCTCACAGATGTGTGTCAGTTTGTGCAGCCTTTAAGCAGTCCACTCATTCTTCTTTGGGCTGATGGTTTAGACCAGTGTTTCTTAAATTATTTCAGACCAAGGACCACTTATCCTCCCACAAAAACCTCATGGACCACCAAGCTAAATAGCCCCGAATCAACAGCTCAGATAGCCAACTGATGTAATATGAACTGGCATCATACATGTACTGGTTAAGCACTGGTAGCTTCCACAGTGTCCACAATGCTCATTGCTGCTGAATCATCTTGCTGCTGCACCTTCTCCTGGCCAGTGTTGGAGGTTTTCTCTTCCTCATTTGTTTTTCTTTTTACTGTCGCCGTCTTAAGCCACCACTGACCATTTTCTTGGGGGATGGGGAGATGGGGTGGGGGATTCCTGGTGATTTTTTTTTCATGTTCCATAATAAAACAATATTTACTCACTGTCAAGGCAGACCACTAGTTGGCACTGAAACCACAATTTGAGAAACACTGGTCTAGAGTACAGCTTTGCCTTTACTCTCTGAACTCACAGCTGGTTTTTGGGTTAAGGTTTGCGTCAGTCTGGGAAACCGATAGCTTCTGTGTGTAATTTGTTGCTCAGTATTTATTTTCAACTGGCATCTGAACTCCAGCTCTACCTGAAACTCTCTGCTTTGCCTTTTTTTTCTCCAGTGAAAAAAAGTTAGAAACAGCCTGTGTAGGGCTTGGTATCAATCAAAAAACTTTCAATTTCTGTAGCGATACAGATACCTTCACTTCGATACCAGTTCCTGAGTGGTACTTATTTGGATACCAATTTTTTAATCAATTCTAACAAAAAGAAAATTTATTTTTTTTGTACATGTTGGTTCGAATCTTGAGTTTTATTTTTCATCCACATCTAATTTTCTACTCCGAGCAGTTTTTTAAAAAAATATTTTCTTCTTAAAATAAAAATGAAACAAGTAATTTCCAGTGTTAAATAACAGGTGCAAACAACTGACAGCTCAGTACTGAGTACACAGTAAATGTGTTAATAACTAAAAATGAACTTTCTTCTATCCATTCTTTTTTTTATTTTAAAATAAAATCCTTCCTCCTTTATCGGGCTTTTGATCGGCAAAAGTGACCTAAAAGAGAAACATTAGTGCGATTCATTAGCACACAGTCGTCTGCTCTGGCTGCAGCTTGGAGGGTCTGCTGTGAGCGGAGGAGTCTGTTTGGAGAGGGGAGGGGCTCAGCGCCCGCTGCTCATTGAGAAGCAGCGGCTGAAGATCAAAACATGCTTTCACTCCGTCCCAAAACTACAGAAAAGTCTCAAGATTTGTCGATTTTTAGAAAAAAAAAAGTCGCTAGAGGAGTCTGAAGGTCACTAAATATAGCGACAGAGTTGCTAAGTTGGCAACACTGTCCTGCATGCTGCAACCACGTGTAACATTACAGCCAATCACCAGCAGCATTATCAGATCATGATCACATGATTAACCCTTTGGGTACTGAAATTTGGTACTGAAAGACAAGGCATAATTGGATACTCAATACAACCGAAGCATTTCAGTCGGTGCCATAAAAGAACCGGAGTTTAGTACCCAGCCCTAAGCCTGTGGGTGGTTTTTCTCTCAGAGCTTTGTAGTCATGAAACAACCTTAGAGTTTGACCTTTACAGGACATGTCTTCGGCTTGCTGTTAGCGCTGACTTATCTCCCTATTCTATTTGGCTCTGTTAACATGTGTTTGCTATTGTTACACTGCTTGCTGTTGTAGTGTTGGTTACATCTTGTGGTTCCAGCCTTCATAAAAAGGTCTCTCGGTTTTGGAAACAGCTGAGATGCAAGATCAGCTAGTTTTGAAACTGCATTGACTGGCTGAACATGGGTTGATCTCTGACAATTAAAGGGCGAAGATGACAGAGATTGAAAAATACAAAATCTTGCAAAAAGTCCTTAGTTCCTCTGGAAAGTTCCTGTGGTAGAAAAGCACCTTTTGTTGTTGCTGCTGTTCCCACGAAAGCTTTAAAACTTCCCTTTGTTTTCTTGTGCCTTTTTTGGAAGAGAAAGCAGTGGAGACTAACGGCTGAAATACACCGGTTGCGTCTGTGTTGCAGCTCCGCTCCGTCAAGGCGCCGGATCAGTTTAAAATCCATTCAAGTCAATGTGTCAACTTACACTGGATCCGTTCTGTTGCGGTTTAGCTGCGTGTCTGGTCCGACAGGTCGCAGCTAATCCGCAGCCATCCTATTTCTGCCGGATGACGGAGCTGTGACGCATAAATTCAGAGTAGAGAAGATCGAGCGGGACAGGAAGTAGTGCACGGAAACTACATAAAAAAGAGCCTGAGACTTTCAAAATAAAACAAACCGTGTCTAATCTAGATCATATTTAGCTTGATTACAATAGCAGCGCTTCACAATGAGCAGAGATACGCGAGTGGTCAACAGGTCAGAGTTAACCCAGGTGAAACAGTGAATAACATGGACGAGGAGAAGCTTATCATTGAGGTGGAAAACCACAGAATAATTTATGACCCAACACATCCTTTTTATAAAGATAATCTCAAAAAGGAAATGGCATGGAAGAGTGTTTCAAGTGTTTTGGGAGTGAATGGTCAGTAGTGCACCGTACAGTATTGTAGTACTACTGTTTGCTTCAACATTCTCACGGGATCGTGAATTACCGCGAGAAGTACGCGGTCTCGCGACTCCAGCTCTGTGGCTTGCCGGACTCGCGACGCAGCCGGTGTAAGTTGACAAACGCAGTCAACACGCAGCGCAGCGGAGCTGCAACGCAGACGCACCCGGTGTATTTGAGGCGTAAGTGCAACTTCCAGTACTGAGACGAGGAAAAGCCAAGTGGAATAACAGACTTTGTGCGGGCATGTCCTTAAAGAGCTACATTTTTTACCTTTATTTAACTCGATACAAATCCTTTCAACTCTTTTACCAACTCAACTGTTGCTAATTTGTTATATAAAAGATTAAGTTTGTAATGTCTGCGGCCCAGATGAGGGTGTGGCTTCACAGTAAGAGCTGTGTTTACCTGAGAAGTCATGCTGTAAGAAAAGGTGTAGGATTGAGATGTGTCTTAAATGTGTGACAGAGGAGAGGGAGAAAAAACTCTCTCTGTCTTTGTCTAGAGTTCAAACGCTTGAAAGAACCACATCATGTTTTCATTTCCCTGGAGTGTGCAGTATGTTACAACACCTTCACGTATGAGCTCACTGTCTCCTCTCTGTGCTCACACTCCTATCTCTGGTTGCAGTGTGTCTTTGTATGCATGTGTGCAAGTTGTGTGAGCAGGTTTTCTGCTCTGATTCAAAAAAAGAAAGGCAGGAGAGTACTGAATAGAAGTCTTATTCTCCCCATCACCAAAGGCATTTACACACACACACGCACACACACACACACACACACACACACACACACACACACACACACACACACACACACACACACACACACACACACACACAGATAGAGTATCAGAGTGTGTCCTGAGCAGCTTTCTGATTGGTTGTTCTCTGCAGAGCTTGTACAGACAAACATTCAGCAGTCAGGTTTTCATCAGAGCTCCTCTCTGCGTTGCTGCTGTTCGGACTGAAGGAAAAAAGAAGTTATGTCACCTTCCACAACTCTTCATGCTTGATTTATGTTTATTAATGTGTTTGGATTGTCTCACTAACTTCCTTAAGGTCTAACTTTAGGCTTTAGAGAACAGATTGAACTGTTTTTTTATTCTTTAATTTAGTTTTTGTTGTTTTTTTTATGTATTCTCAAAGTTGTTTTTTTAATTTTCTACTTGGATGAGAAAAGTGCTTTTATTTTGAAAGGACACAATGCTACTTCCTCAAGAAACCTTATTATCTATGTCTCTAGACATCCAGTGTGGAGACATAACTCACCACACATCAGGAGTAGAGAGAGAGATTGTCGCCTACTTTTTAGGATATATATCACTCCTATGTGTACAAAGAATATAAATGTGAAACTGAGAGAGATCTTAGTTTGAACGTTTTTGCAGAACAGTTAAAAAAAAAAGGAACAGAACATGGCACTTTTTTTTAGTGTGTGTGTGTTTTTCTACAAACCCCATCCGTCTGCTTTTGTAAGCAAATTATTTCAGCTTTTGCACTTTGAGTGCTTGTTTTATTTGCTGTCAGTCCTTTTGGAATAGGAACCTATTCTTTAGGCTTTTACAGGGAAATGATTGCAAACTTTATTTCAAGAAAACACAAAATATTTGAAGCAAAATTAAACATGTTTATTTTTCAGGTGTTTTTCCGTCTTTAGTCAGAGAGGACAGGACATGCATAGAGGAGGTAACTGGAAGAGAGACACAGGTAAAACTTGAAGCTGGGCGTGACGTATGTCAGGCCACACTTACTGTAGGCCCCTAGTGCAATATTTATACACTGCTGTTAACAAGAACATCTACAGTAATCTTCATTCTGTTAATTAAGAGCAGATGTCCACATGAACATCACCTTACAAGCATCAATTTTCACTCCGTCTGGTTTGTGACTGACTGGCTGGAGAAGTAAGACCAGAGTTGGTTTGTCTCTGTGTTGTCACTCATTGCTTCTCATGCTCTCGCCTCCTCGGGAACAGCTCTACACAAAGATTAACAGACCTGGTTAGTGTACAAGCTAACTGTGGCTAGCAGGCTAACATTAACTCATACCACCACATGGGTTCACATATATGTTCACAAACCCAAGACAAATGAGGATAAACTTTTCACAGTGTGTGTCCATCACACTCAGTATCTTATTCTGTGGTCTCTGACACATTGAGGCTCAGACACACACACACACACACACACACACACACACACACACACACACACACACACACACAGTGAGGAAGAAGAGCAGACAGAAATGGGAGGAGCCAGACATTATGTTTTATAGTTCAGTTAAAGTGAACTCATTCTGACTTCCTCTGTGTGTGTGTGTGTGTGTGTGTGTGTGTGTGTGTGTGTGTGTGTGTGTGTGTGTGTGTGTGTGTGTGTGGCTATTTGGCTCCGAGGTGCAGAGACATCTCCTAACATTACTCAGCAGATCAAGTTACTACAACTATGTGGCGTCTCTAGTCTTACTAGCATGCACACACACTCACACACACTCACTCACACACACACACACACACACACTCACACCTGGTCGTGTTCAGGCAGATAAGATGATTTTGAGGTCATTGAGCTGAGTCTTTCATCAGGAGAAAAATTACTCTTAACTATTACAGACCTGTGTGTGTGTGTGTGTGTGTGTGTGTGTGTGTGTGTGTGTGTGTGTGTGTGTGTGCACTCACGCCTGCAGGTGTGGGGTTTTCTTGCCCTCTCTGTGTTTT
Organism: Labroides dimidiatus; assembly: GCA_030710495.1. Lineage (NCBI taxonomy): Eukaryota > Metazoa > Chordata > Actinopteri > Labriformes > Labridae > Labroides > Labroides dimidiatus. Next base: position 26,669,666 of record CM061150.1, on the reverse strand, counting down.
GTTGGTTTGACTCCTTCAATAGTTTGTCTTTAATTAATGTCATTCCAGAGTCAGAGCTGTGTGATGTTCACTTGCACACTAACAACTAGGACCACCCTGGCTGCAGGGACTAGAGACTTCATTTTATTACTTAATCAAAGATAATTTTTTCTTGCAATGAAATAAATGCAAACGCCACAACACAGACACGACAACACAAACTCAAACCCTACAACACTAATGCAAACGCTACAAAAAGAACATAGACGCAGCAACATGAACGAAAATGCAATCACAGGAATGCGAACGCTACAAAACGAACACAACAACACAAACACAAACACTTCAACACAGATGCACTTGCTACAACAATGCAAACGCCACATCATGAATGAAAACACTACAACAAGAAGACAAATATTACAACATGAAGGCAAACACTACAATATGAACACAAACAATTTTATAAATTATATAGATATCTCTATATACATCTCTATATATACATTTATATATATCTATATCTAGGAGGTCAGCTTTGGTGTTTTTTCTAATGGCAGTTTATCTCAGCAGGAAAGTTGTGAAAGTAGGTTTAACAATGTTTTCTAAATGCCAACATTATGGCATGAATGATTCTGAAAGCTAAGTTTTAGATGAGATATTACCGGTAAATGTTATAGAAGTATAAGTACCACAAAGGAGATCACACAGTCAGACCCCTACAAAGTTATTTTTTATAAAAGCTGAAGTTAAAAAAAGACAACAATGTTTTACTTCCTTTCACAGCTTTTCTGTTTCTTTTGAAGTAACCGTCTGTTAGAAAACTGCTAAAGTTGACTTCTTATAACTTCCGTTGTGTTGTTGCTTCTGCATTCATGTTTTGCCTTCCTGTTAACTTTGGTGCTTTTTTTTTTTTTTCCGCTAAGCGTCTTTAATTTGCAAATTGTCTGGCACCTACCAGCCACTGTAACATTTCATAATACATGGCATGTTTACAACAGTAGTGTACTGCGTGTCCACTTTTTTTTGCCTTGAAATGCCGTTATACACGATAAAAATATCTATAATTACCTCACATCGTTCATTTCACTGCTAAAAGAAACATTTTATGCCAGTTACATGAGCCTTTCTAATGTGATTTAGAGAGATTGTACATTTGTTGTATAAAAATAGTTAGTTTTAGTTTTAATCCCTTAATATAAAAACTGTTTGTAAAACGAGTTAAACAAACATTACTGAATGTTTTATTTTCATAAAACCCATAATTTTCATCTCTTGTATGTTTACATGGCTCTTTTTCCGGTGATGTCATCATGAATCTGTTTGTAATGTTAAATCCTGTGTGGGTCTGTAGGCCTGTTTGTCCACTAGATGGTAACAGTACTCTATAAAAAGTGGTCTCAGTCTGCTCCAGCCCTGTACACGTTTACACATTGATTGTGTGTGTGTGTGTGAGAGAGAGAGAGAGAGAGAGAGAGAGAGAGACAGACACAGAGAGAGAGAGAGAGAGAGAGAGAGAGAGAGAGAGAGAGAGAGACTGCATATGTCACTAGCAGCATCACAGTATGTGGGCCGTGCTGCCCTCTTCTGTCCATCAGTAGAATAGCATGTAAAAAGGCTGGAATCACAGTCGTGTGAGTAGGCATGGCTGTCTGCTGGGTGTAGCGTGTTGTTTGAAATGTGCCGTGTGTTGTAAGTCCAGGGCGTGAGGGCTAGAGTTTCTCTGAGACTATTTTCATTACAGCCTTTTGGCTGGAGATATTCTAGATTTCAAGCCATATTAAACATCAGACATGAGCTCAAAATAACCATAATAACATTTATCATCATAAAAACACAAGAAAGAGAAACACCATAACAACAAATCATTTTTAATATTTCAGATATAAGCTCCCCATATGCCATGGACTCCCACTTCCCCTCAGTCCGTCTTAAACGGGCTCAGGTCCAGAGAAGTCTCTGGTATTTCTGGATCATGTTTCTATCTGGTTTCCTCTTTGCATGGTACAGTTTGAACTAGAGCTGCAACTACAGTATTTTTCATGATTAATTAATTTATCCATTATTCTCTTTGTTAATCGAGTAATTGTTTGGTCCATAAAAAGTTCAGAAAATGGTGTAAATGTCAACGTTTCTCAGAGTCCAAGATGACATTATCAAATGTCTTGTTTTGTCAACAAACCAAAGATATTAAGGACTGTCATAGACGAGCAAAGAAACAAGGAAATATTCATATTTATGATGTTGAAATCCGAGAATTTGGACTTCTTTTTCTTAAATAATTACTTAGAATTATTAATCAATTATCAAAGTAGTTGATGATTTAGTAGATACATTCATTTAATTGATTTATTATTGATTATTTAATTCATTGTTGCAGCTCTAATTTGAACTTAACTTTGTAGATACAATGATACATTGGATAAATGCTTTTTGGAGGAGATTTTGGGCCCATGCATTGATCTCCACTACAGAGTCATGTCTGTTTTTAATGTGGTGCTGCCTGAAGACCTGAAGATCTGGTCCATCCCGTCTTGGTTTTTGGTTCCTTGTCCCTTTTGTTCAGAGATTTCTCCAGATTCTCTGAATCTTTTAATGATAGCGTGTTCTGTGGATGATGAAATCCACTCTTTCTTATTTTTCTCTGATGAACATTATTCTCAAAGTGTTGAACTGTTTGCTCTCACAGTCGCTCACAGAGTGGTGAACCTCTTCACATCTTCCCTTCTGACAGCCTCTCTGTAGTTTCCTTTTTATACTCAGTCATGTGACCAAAGCCCCGTTTATGCTCAATGATAAATACGGAGCCTTCTACCCATGCTCAGCGTTCATTTTGTCCATATTTCTTCACGTTTCTATAAAGCTTAAGGATTCGGACCATACGGAGCAGTACCACCGTGAACCATGGGGGACAGTGTTGCTGTTATTACCCGATACATAGCTCCAGCAAGACACAAAGAAGAAATAAAAATGGTGGAACCTTTTGAAGAAAAACTTTGAGTTGGTGAGGAACTTGTTGCTCCGTTTTTGTCTTTTAAGCAAGAGCTACATTAACAATACTTCCTCCACAGTCGGTATGTTTGCTTTTGAGTTTATTGTTGTCATAAACTTTTTCTCCATCCCTCCAGTCGGCTGTAGTAGTTAACAGCAATGCCAACATAAAGGATGCATGGAAGTATATGAGCAGTGACAGTAACATCATTTGAAACAGACAGATACATTTTTGTATGAATGGGCCTTTACCTGTTGATCAGTAACTTCATTGTTACAGACATCAAATTTAAAATGAGAGTATATTTTTCATGAACGTTTGATATATTATTCTACACTAGTTTCAATCAGATAAAATGAATGAAAAGAGACAAAAAATTTTTGTACCAGTCTGAAAGATGTTTGTTTTTGCTGTTAAGGTGTAGATTTGAACATGGGGCTGTATGGGGACTGACTCACTGCAGGAGGCAGCCTCTGGTGGACACTAGATGATTTGCAGTCTGAAGAGGTTTTATTGCCCTCTGTAGCTCCTGTGTTGCTGCCTGTTGCAGCATTTGCTTGGTGTGTTGCTAACTAGAGAGCCAACTTCAGAGTCGTGTGCTGATTGGCTGGCTCATGGACCTGGCTGCTAGCCAGCTGCACTTCAAACACACACACACACACGCACACACATGCACACATACAAAGACAAAAAGACACACAAAAACACATGAAAACACGTAAAGGCATACATGTCAAGACATTTCCGCTCACCACAGGCTCGTTGAGCAGGGCTCAGATTTTGGGGGTTAGGAGGGGAGGGGAAGGTGTTGACTGACATGAATCCTCCCTTCTCTTCCTCTCCCACAACAACACACTGAGTGACAGAGTGAGCGCGCAGTGAGAGAGAGGGAGAGGGAGAGAGAGAGAGGCGAGCGGACGGACGAGCAGACAAAGGAGAGGCAGCGCTCGCTCTGCTCTGGATTAACCCTTTGTCCTGACTACACGCTTCTTTTTCATGGTTTTCTCTTTTCTACATGTCCGCCATCATCCCCTCACACACGCACGCACACTGTTCCTCTCTGTCTCTCTCACACACGCACGCACGCACTCACTCACACACACACAGATACTGTTCTCCCAGAGGATCAACAGCTGGTGTGTGTGACGGCGTCCTGGAGGAGCGGTCGTGGATGGATGGAGGTGGAGGGGAGATCGTGTCTCTCCCTCCCTCCGCTGGCTGAGCTGGTCGTTTCTCTCGTTTTCTTTTGTATTAGAGCGGCCCCACCTCCCTCTCTCCCCTTTCCCTCCTGTCTTCCTCCCTCCCTGCTCGGGCTTTGTCTCTCAGATTGAGGTCCACGCTGGCCCGCTCCAGCCCAGAGATCCTCTAGCCGTCCTCTTATCCCTCACTCCGCTGCTGCTAAAGCTAACAGCAGGAAGAAATGATGCTCGAGCAGCTTGCTAAGCTAACAGCTAGCTTCAGGGTTGCTGTTGACACCTTGGCTGTTTGAGCATCTGTTTGCTTCGTGGGTGTTTGTGTCTTGGTGTTTTTTGTTTGAGTGTGTGTGTGTGTGTGTGTGCGTGTGTGCGTGTGTGTGAGAGCAGAGGTGGTGTGAACCGTTGCTGTCCCTCTCTGCTCCGTGTCCCCTCCTGACTCGTCTCTGTGGACTTTTCGGTCATGTCAACAGTGACGTGACCATGACCGAGTGGATTCTGCCTTTCCCATCATGGAGGATGTTGATGTTGATCAGCTGAGTTATCCGTGCTGACGCTCCAGGATGGAAATAACGTGAGGACCTGTGAACCTGCAGCCTGGGGTCAGACGGTCGACCCAAAGATTGAGAAGTTGTCAGTGGAAACTGTGTGACTGAGTATTGTAGATAGATCTGCTGCCTGTCTGCCTGTCTGAGCGTGATAAGGATGAAGAAGTCGAGCAGCAGCAGCAGGCTGAGGCGGGCCTGGCCCAGCTCAGACCTGATCGAACGCCTGCTGCCTCCTGCAGCGCCCGCAGAGCCGCTCAGGAGCCGCCGCTCGCGCAGTGAGAAGGACTACAGAGTCCACAAACACAGCAAGAGGCACCGCTATCCTCCACAGTATATGTGTCAGAGCCCGCCTGCATACACACATCCAGGTACTGTACAGCAACACACACGCACACAAGCACACATGTGCACCCTGAAGTGGGTTAAACAGGGTCAGGTCAACAGAGGTCTGGCTGTGAGAATCTGTGAATTTGCTTTGAGCTAGCTCAGACCACTACTCTCGTTAAGATTTTTACAAGTGGGACCCTGTATGTGCTCTGCTTTATGAGGTTGGAGGAGTCTAGTTTTTTTATTCTAAAGACAGGTCAGGCTATGAGAGAGGAAGATGATGTGCATCAGAAGCCTTAAGGTGGGAGTCAAACCCAGGCTATACGGAGGCAAGATTTCACTGCTGAGCTTAAAGTCTGAAGCTGAGAATATTTTCCAAGCAAGTTTCCGATGCAGTGTTCTGGAAAGTGACACAAAAACTCAGATTACTGCGCGATCCAGCATATCAACACAGTAATCCATGTCTGGCATTTGTAGTGTGAGAGAAGTTCTGCACAAACAATAATGTTAAGAGTGTCACAGCATCACACACAGCAGCAAACGTGACATCTGCGTACAGGAGAGACTGACCCAAGAAGCATCAGAGTTCAGTGTGCTGTGAATATGTGAAGTAACTCTCTCTCATCCCGTATTGCTCTTTTGCCACAAAAAATTGTTTTTAATTACGTTAAATCAGAGTAATAGAAGGAGCCTGATGTCTAACTTTACTAGGCTTCCATGAGCTAAAGTTAACAGACTTTATAAGCCCACTTGACTCCACAGGCAACCAAGTTAGGCATAGGCTGGGTTAGGTATGGGTTTGGTGTTAGTCAGGATAGGTCAGGGTTTGGTAAGGCTTGAGGTAGGGCTGGGCGATATGGCCTAAAAATAAAATCCCAGATTTTTTCCCACAACACTTGATTTAATATGGTTATTGATTTTTCCCCCTCAGAACTCCCAGTGATACAAAAATTGACATGAATCATGTTTTGTCTCTATGTTGTCAAAATATTTTCCCAAACCAAACAGAATTTCCCTCTAAAGTGTGTTAAAGTGTGTCGTAAATGTTGATTATGTAGTTCAAACGCAGGCATTTTTGATATAAACACTCAAGGCTGAGTATTTTCACAGTATATTGACATGAAACTCTCTGATCAATATTTAATCTCATTTAAAAAGCAAATACAAGCCTTTAAAAGTCCTTGTGCAAAACCTGACAGGGCCTACCATCATGGAAACTGTAGGTTTTCAAACATTGCAACAACTTACAAGGCAAGGAAAAGATATCTCTATTTTAAGTTTTTAAAATCTTCTGCAGAAAATAATTTGAATGAACCCATTTAATCAATATATTGCCCAGCCCTAGCTTGGGGCCAATAACTTAGTTCCACACTGCCTCAGTGTTGGGGAGGTGTGATTATTGTGTTTCTCTGTGGTGATCACTTTGTTTGACCATGAGCTTTCCACATCCACAACTCATCTTTCAGTTTCACCGCATATTGACAGAGTCAGTTTGAGCATCAGGAGCTGTTCTGACTGCATTGCTTGGATGTATTTCTATATTATTGTCTCATGAGGCTCCACACAGAAGTCTGCTGGTCTTTTAGCGAGTGGAAGAGAGAGTCTGGTTGAGCTGTGGGAACTTCAAATTCTGATAAGAGGCTGTGATTGGCTGAGAGGAGAGAAGGGGCTGAATGGATCTGGTGGGGGTTTGGTTAAAGTTTGAATGGGATATTTCCCATTGTGTGACAACTCAGCTGCATACCAGCAGAGCTTCCTCTGGTCTCATAGTAACAGCAGAAAGACTCTGGAGTAGAACCAACAACTCTCAGCAGGACAGACCGGAATACACACAATCATTCATCATCATCACACACACACACACACACACACACACACACACACACACACACACACACACACACACACACACACACACACACATATAAACCTGTGTTTATAAAGAGGGGGGGGGGTGCTAGCTCTTCGTGATGTGAGCAGATATGAAACATCCTGTTTACACCTGCTATCAGCATCCCTTTGAGATGATCAGCCTCAACTACAGGTGGGAACACTCTAGCACCCAAATCCTTCAGTTATACTTGGGAGCATTATGCCTTGATTTAGAGAGGGTAGGACACTGGATGGAGCAGAGAACAGGAAAACAGTGGCAAGTGTCATACAGGAGAGGGCTGCCAAACCATGTCTGACAACTAGGACCAAAGCTTTGAGATAATTACCGTATTGACCTGAATATACAGTAGTACGACCCTGATTATAAGACCCCCTCTTTTCAAGATCAAGCTTCAGAAAAAGACTGACAAGCAAAATTTATTTTGTTTGAAGAAACAATTCAGACATTACACTCTTTAACTCCATATTTTTTGGCTGCCTGACAGTTGTTAAACGTCTCTGCTGCATCATTATCTTAAAACCAGCATCATAACTTTTTCTCAGTTGTCTGTTTACTTGCCCAACATCTGATCCTCTGAACGACCAGCACGCCTCTCCATATTTTATCTCTTGTCACTACAACACAGCTATCAGCATGTGTCTGATTATAAGACGACCCCACTTTTTCACATTCTTTTCAACAAAAAAACATTCTTATATTTGGGTCAGTACGGTACTTTCCCCATAATGCAGCGGTCCATGAGTGTACCTGAGTGACCCCGGCAGAACCCAGTGTCAGCTGGACATCAAATGGACCAGTGGATGCTGAGCTTAGCCCTAAATTGTATAAACTGAATGATCCAGCCTAGATAGATAGATAGATCTATAGATAGATCTATAGATAGATCGATAGATAGATAGATCTATAGATAGATAGATAGATAGATAGATAGATAGATAGATAGATAGATAGATAGATAGATAGATAGATAGATAGATCCAGGCTTGAGGTTTTGGTGATCTTACAGTGTGGTTTATATGTCTGTGTGTGTGCGGGACAGACTGCAGTAAATAGTCTGCTGGAAAAAGTGTCATTCATGACGGTTATCGAACATCTAGCTTTAACAACCACAGACCAACCTTCCTACTGAATTTCAGATTGAAGTTACCTGACAGTTTATGGACCCTGACCCTCAGAGGAGCACAGCAAGTGGTTGAAAACACTTTGAGATTATACAGAGGATAAGGCAGAATAAAAAGATGACGACACACATCTACTGGGTGATGTTTTCTCAAAATATTTTAAACACAGCACTGAAGGGCCACTGTCTGTCACTCTGTGGAACATGGGATTATCCACACACACACACACACACACACACATCATGTGTTCAGAGCAGACTGAAGGAGCAGTGCATCAGAACAATGATCACTGGAGAGAGGAACACTGTTCAGACTTCCGTGTGCAATAGTCACATGTGCATTCTCGCTAACAACAGCAGATCAACTCCAGCAGGTTTGGATTATGAGCTCCAGAGAAAAGACCATGAACTCCAAACATGTAGTAAGAACACTGAGCTCGTGTAACTGTCAGAGGAGACAGAGGTACTTTAAAACAATAAAATCATCAGTCGTTTAATTTTGAGTTTTAGGAGTGAAGTTGGTTTGAAGCTGGATGTATGAGACAAACTCCTTTAAGGCCTTTTACTTTCTTTTCAAGGAAAAATAAACCTGTCTTTTGTATTCGGACCATTGTGGTTATTATTTATGAGTCATTTTTCCCTCTGGACATACAACTACATCTAATAATAGTGAAAAGCTGATGGGTACTTGCTAACTTAAGCCCTGGTTGCCATACTGGAAAAGCTGACTCCAATTCACTTCCTCATAGCATAGCCACCTGACTAACAGCTACAACACAACCACCTGTAACTCCAAGAGGCCATAGCTCTAATTCTAACTACAACCTTTAAAGCCTTTGCACACTGAATCCTTTATTTTTGGATGTGTTTTCTGGATCCATAATCCAAAAAAAAAAAAAAAAAAAAAACACCACACAAAAATTGATACCTTGCACACTGAATCTGATGCGTTTATTTCTCTATTACTCGCAAAAAATCTCAGTATGCATAAAAAAATGGATTCATCGAGCTGTGATGATGATTTTGTGGTTCTTTCACTACTTGAGAAAAGAAAAAGAAAACACTGAGTCCATACACTCCTGAAAACAAGACAAGAGCAAGGAGAGTTTCACCTGCTGGTAAAGGAGCTCATGGATTATCACGATCGCTTCCAGAGGCCTGTGCTATGAAGCTGGGTTTTCTCTTACAGAGGTAACTTCTGGTTTAACCCTGGATTTTCAGTCCTAAGAAGCTGGTTCACTTCTAACCAGGTTAAATTACAGTGGTAACTGATGGATCCATAAATGAATAAATTCAGTTGATTTCATCCAAACATCAGAGACAGTGTGAAGAAATAAAGCCTTGTCACTGACCGCTTTGAATGAGGTTTTTGTACTTGTTCCCCAAGTCTGTTTAGCTCCACTGTTTGCATCTTAAATAATGATGTTAATAATAATGGTCACACATGGCAGAACTGCAGAAACAGGAATTTATGGAACACACAACTATGTGGGAGTTGAGGAAGTAATATTGATTTTTTTTTTTATTTATTAACATTCTAATGCAAAACATGCTCACACGGGAGGCGGAGCCTCAAAGGAACTCAATGACAAATATAAACCAAAGGAAGGACACTGAGGAAGACCTCTGCCCCAAACATCTGTGCTTCTATAAAGTCAAATTGAGTGACCAGAGTCACTGTTCATTTATGTTGTCTGATGAATTAATGTTGGATAATCTCAGGAATTAAGGCATTAACTGATTCGGCAGTTTTCTGCCTGCATTTCTTCCTTGCTTTTGTGGCAGCAACAGAGTTTCATTTGTCCTGATGACATGTTTGAATTCTTGGTATTTCTGAAGAACAATTCTCTGCTCCTCCATGGTAAAGTAGGCTGCTCTGCAGGGTTTCTCCATGTTTGTGATTGGTCAGACGCTGCAAACTCCACCACTTTTATGTGAGTGCACTCTGATCCAGACCCTGGATTCACTGAGCGAGTTGATATCCAGCTTCGTAGTACCGCTTATTAGGATTGCCAATGTCTTGTTCAGTCAAGGTAATGGGTAACAGGTAATGGAGAGAGATCCTGGATGAGTTAATCCAGCTTCATAGTACAGGCCTCTGGTGTATTTCAGGATGTCAGCAGCTGAGTTTAATACACTAGTTTTACTGGAACCACACATTAAAAAAGAAGAAGACCAATTTCTGCAAAGCAATCGATTCTGAGCAGTGGCTGGCAGTATGTTTAAGGTAGGCAGAAACACACATACACAAGTCTTTATTCATCATCTAAACATAGTCCGAGCAGAAAAACACAAACAACACACGGACGTTAGTTGCTGAACTGCCCATTGCTGGTGATGCATTCACAGAGCCTTGTAATTCTCAAGGACACATTAACTCATCTTAACAGTAACACGTCCCCATTATCTAACACTGACAACGCACCAAGTCTGTTACAGTATGCAGTGATGTATTGATGTTTTACAGTGACTCAGTGATGTGGCTCCAACTTGGTTTCTTGCCAATGGAAAACCAAATCAGTTCTTAAGAAAAATGTGATTATAACCAATTAAGGGTACGTAATTATGGTTGAGGAAACACTGCTTTATTTAACCTCGAAGGGAAATTCAGGATCAATAGTTAGATTATTAGATTCAGATCATCACTAGTGCCTTGAGTTATGGGAAACTTTATTTTTAGGAAAATTCTTAATAAGCAGTGGACCAGTCTACCCACTGTTTCCCACAGTGCATGCCACTAATATTGTTCTTGTGTTGTTACCACAGTGTTTAACAGTCTGTTGCATTTACAACAAACTAATCCAAAGAATCTGAATCTTGTCACTTCTAGTTAGAGATGCACTAAAATGAAAATTCTTGGCTGAAACCAAAAATGAAGAAACCCAGGCCGAAACACTGAAAGAAACTGTTTTTCCAGAAGTTAGTACCATTGCATAAATTAATATCAATGCTTCAAAAAATAATACCATCTTCAAAGAGATGGCCTGGGAGTTTTTTAAAAAGGCCTTTTTTTTTCTTGCATCTACTGTGATGGTTGTGACATTTTTCTGGACTCTCTGTCCTATACGTAGTGTGTGTGTGTGAGTATGTGCACACTCACGTGTTTGGGTCTGTGCATCGAGGCAGAACTACTGTGGGCAATACAAAGAGCAGAAGAAAGTTGTGAACACTAGTGTTTTGTCAGTGAGAAAAGTCAGTAAATTTTCGTTGGCCAAAATTATGGTGCATCCATACTTCTAGTCGTCACTGAGGTGGTCCCCATCTCCCAGGTTACTGCGAGGTGAGTAATTTCTGTAAAACTTTGTCCAAATAGATTATTAACTTTATCAAACCATCAGTAGATGCTACAGAAGCAGATTTTCTATGAAAACCAGTGAAGCTCCAAATAGATCCAACTGAACAGTCATGCTGCATACAACATTCAAACGCAGTATGCAGTGTGAAATGCATGTCTACTCATGCAGTGCCCCCTACAGGCCTGAAGTACTGCTGTTGTAATTATACATGATGTGTCTCTCTTCTGCAATTTTTGAATGCATTTGTGTTTTTAGTTTTGCATATTTTCATGTGTTTGTAGTTGTATTTACTTTGACGTTGCCATGTTTCTGAAGTTGCTGCATGATTGTTCAGGCAGGTGCAGATCTGCTGCACTTGTAGGACATAAAGTTTTCACACTGACTGAAGACAATGAGATGGAAAGATCTGCTGCCACCCCTCATGTTGTGTGATTGATGCTCACAGACTTGAGCGACTGAACATTTTTAATTAAAGTTCCTCACCGTTAATAACACTCTGATGCTCGCTGGATGGGTTTGACTTTTTATGGTGATGACATCAGAACAAACACTCCTCCTCTTCCTCCTCTGCCTCCTCTTGATCTGAATGCTTGTGCAGCTAAGGTTTAGAGCCCGAACTCATTAACCCTCGCTGTGCTGCAGCCTATGGACACACACATGCAAACACACACACACACACTCGCACACACACAAGCTGATGTAATGGGTGCTCCTCTCCTGTAATGTGATCATAGCTCCTCCTTTTCTCCATCTGCTGAGTTATGCTCAGGGCTGACACACACACACACTCACACACGCACAACCACATGCACAACAGATGCAAAGAGTCTTTCTCTTGCCCTGTTTTCTCTTACACACATACATATTCACACTTGCAGTACTCCCCCCCCCCCCCCCCCCCCCCCCCCCCATGGTATTTTGACCAATCATATCATCCGTAGCTCTGGCCTGGTTTAGAAGGTCCGCCCCCTGCAGTCCTGAGCCTGCAGCAGCTCAGGCTATTTCTGTCCACTCTGTCTGTCTGTTACACACACACACACACACACACACACACACACACACACACACACACACACACACACACACACACACACTCACACGCCTAACTACATGTTTATCCATGCAGGTGAAAGACTGATTTAAAACCCATCTTGATGTTTGTGCATTCTGAGGACGTAACCAGATGTACACTACGGTCTTGGTCCTGGTTTGTCCTTGTACCTGTAACTTGTTCTAAAGGGTTCTGCTCATGGTGGGTTTAAATTAGATCAGAGTTTGTGCTGCCTGTAAGATGGAACTGGATTTTATCCTGTCTTGACTTTGGGCCTTTGTTAGTAATATAACATAGAGGATGGTCTTAACCTGCTCTGTTTGTAAAGAAGATTAAGACTACTGTGGGTTCCATTCTAGTAAAACCATAGACTCTTTAAAATAAGGACACAGTCTGCAGAACAAAAACATTTATTTCTGATACAGAGTTTTGAAGCCCATCATCCACGGGACCATATTGGAAATGCTGAACTCAGCCTAGCTTTTTTCAAGTTAGTGTGAAATAAAGAGGTGGGACTTAAGCCTCTTTTCAGACAGCTACAGGGTGCCCACCTGTCAGTCAAGTCAGCCGCACTAATCTTAGAGAAATATGTAAGCTGTAAACTTTGTAAATAAGTTTTACTGTATTTGTGGTTTCTGGTGTTTCTACAATTAGCCTTAAGTGAACAGTTGATGAACTAAGCATGCCCATATATACTCCCTTTACATACGAACATATATGTCCCTTCCAAACAATGTTGCCATCACTGTGCACAAACTTCTATATATCCTTTACGTTGGCATTGCTTTTAACTAGGGATGCACCATAGTTTTTCTTAAAAAACCTCTGCCATTGTTATTTTTTCTTTGTGTCAATAGAATAGAATATTCTTTTATTCTAAGAAAAAATACAAAGAATAGAAAACAACCACTATACACAAGAACAAAATAATTAAAAGAATATGCAATAAACAGTGAATACTGAATACTGAGATGATGTCTACTAAAGCTGTATATCGGCTAGTGACAGCAGCAGACAGAAAGTATTAGAGAAGTTTTCTTTTTCCAGAGAGGCTGTCAATATCAGGTAACTGTTTACACCTTAAATACAGACACCAGGTAATGTCACAGACTCTACCAGTACTGCCACCATCAGAACAGATGTAAGACGAGTGTAAACCAATCCTCCACCCTAGGGCTGGATTCTGAACTTTGCTTCTTGTATAGCACTGACTGAAATGCTTCGTTAGTACCAAGTATTAAAATATGCTTCATCTTTCGGTGCCAAGTTTTGGTACCCAAAGGGTTAATCACGTGATCAAGATCTGATAATGCCTCTGGTGATTGGCTGTAACATTACACATGGTTGCGGTATACAGGACAGTTTTGCCAACTCAATAAATACTGACCTGTCACACTTGTTTGTAACTGTTCTTTTGCACTGGAAATTATTTGTTGTTCATTTTTTCATGTAAGAAAACTGCTCAGAGTAGAGAAATACTAAAGCTGAAAAATGAAAACTTAAGATTTGTACCATATTTTTTTTACCATTATGTGTAATAAAATTTTCTTTTTGTAAGAATTGATTAAAAAAATTGGTGTTGAAAAAAGTATCATTCGGGAAGTGGTTTTGAAGCGAAGGTACGGAAATTGGTACAGAAATTGAAAATTTTTGACTGATACCCTGCCTTACTCCACCCATCAGCTGCTGTCTACTGTGTGACTCAAAGGTGTTCCACTGAGGTCAACACACTCTTGATTAGAGTCGATTCAGGTTTGAAAGTTATAGGTACAAATGTGAGGGAGAGCCACTGTCAGTCTTTTGTACATGGTAGAGTTCATGTTCACATCTAGCTGGTGACCTTTGGCTTTACAGATTACTGCTGGACACACACAAAGAGTTACACACCTTGTGTTCTTATAATACACACATGTGCAGCATCAGTGTGTGGATTAGGGTGGAGCCTTCATGAACCATTCAGCTGTTGGAGTGACTCGACAGATGTGGAGAGTAAAGCTTCTTTCTCTCCATTTTCTGCCTTCATCTGATGCTGACCCCCCCCCCCCCCCCCCTCTCTCTCTTTGGCATCACGGCTTTAATGTTGTATGTGCGCTGTTCTCACTGACACAGTTTGTGTGTGTGTTTTGTGTCCTGTTCCCACACTGACACACAGTGTGTACTTTGTGTAGGACAGGGAGTGTCATGTGATGTGTGTTTATGAAGTGTCTCTGCTTGTAGCCTGCCTTTGGAGCCGCTCCATCAGTCACACGCGTCTCTGTATTGTCACCATGTGATGCTGTGAAGTTTGTGTGGGATCATCATGTCCACTTTGCCTTTTCATTTCTGGAAGCACACCTGTTGGACTGAGCCTAGTTCAGAGATAGTGTCCTGTTAACAGATTTGTTTCCTCACGTTCAGATCCTCTGGGGAATGTCCAGACATGTTCAGGAGTGTACTGCATGTGGGAAGGTGCTTTGGTCTGAAACAGTCAGAACTGATCTGGTATCATTTTGGGATAAAAGATGCATATCACGCATAAAACAAGACATTTTTCTGGCTTTCGATAGCATCACACCTCTGTTGTCTTTAAATCCCATTGTTTGTTACAATCATATATGTAACTAGAATGGTGGTCTTTGGGTCTTCAGGGTGTAGAGAGTGAGAGAGGCTTGTGTCAGTCTATGGATCATCAATAAGAATATATGTAGTTACACTGTAGAGTCCTGGCTGTGTGTAGTTTGTGTGTCAGAAACTATGCAATTTCATTTAGTTCTTGGTAAAGGCTCTGTAAAGTGTGATGTATTTAGTAGTTATTAATGTTTTCACATATCTTACATATACCCTAGATTTTTACTACAACACTGGAAGACAAAACAGTCAGTTGACCTATCGCTAGGGGTGCACCGATCACAATTTTCTGGCCGATCACATCATTAAAAAGCCTGACCTGCCACATATACCTTCAATGTTCCAGTCTTATTTTACTGAAAACCAATTGAACAATACCTGTGAAATGATAAAAAAATGATGTTTTAACTTCAAAGCCATGTCTTTGAAGTTTTTGGGACAATTTTTTAAACACCTTCAATAATTTAAGTTAATATGAAAGCACATAATGTATTTTATGAGGATAAGCGCATTGTTAGGTACCAAAATAATATTTTAAATGTTTTTTTTAACTGATTTTTGCTTCATAAATTCTTTACTGGAATGCGTCCAGAGGGAAATATTATAGATGTTTCTACCTTTAGCATTATAAATTCTAAAGCAACTAAATACAAAGTCCTTCTGATTTGTACAAAATTGTATGATCGATCAGGTTATAATCACATGAAATGGATTCAAACAATTTATAAAAAAATATTTAAGAAAAACTGAGTGTCCAGGCATGCAGTTTTCATTACCTTTGCACTATATTACCATTCCTGTTTCAATCACAGTGTTTTTTTTAAATAAAGTTTTGTTCACTTATAATGCACCACAACGAAAGAAGACAAAGGATGGCAACAAAGTATGCTTCTTTGTCACATTTTGAGTTGTTTAATGGTTGATTTTATCTTTACAAACCCCTAGTTCCCCACCATGAGTTTTCTTTACCGTAATGTCTGATATATCATGTTCTCGAAAAGTCATAAATCAGATAGTCAGATGTGAGGAAGGTGTTAATGACCCCAAACTGTTGTGTAATTATTTTTAGCAGAGTCATCCTGGCTTCTGCCATTCATCTAAATGTCTTTCATTACCGTAATGCATAGCTTTCATTACCGCGTGGTGTTAATGGCTGTTGCAGTAATGAAAGGTAATATGGTAAGGTAGTGTTACACTATTATAAAATTGTTAAATAATGGCCATTTTGAAATGCTTACAGGTGCTTTTTATGTATGAACTAATGCTTACAAATTTTTAGTGGTATTTAACGTGGACATCAACATCAGGACTGAAGGATAGAGGCAATAGCTCTGCTAGCATATGTCACACTTTGTATACCATGGGACAAAGTTTGCAGATGTTATCTCGGTTTAGCTGGCGCGGTCACACTGGCCAAACGTTCCTTGCCGAAGAGCAGTCCAGCCCTAAAGTCCAGCTCATTTGGCCAGTGTGACTGCAAGTGTACCGTGCTTGGGCGTGGTACACTTCTCCTCTTTGGCAGGCTTCAGAGAGGTGTGCTTCAGCATGATACACTTCATGCAGGAGTACAAGCATGCAAACATGATTGGCTCGACCGCTCCTCTAGACAGTTATTTTTAAGCAATAACGCCGGTGTTAAAGAGCTGCGTCGGACCAAAACAATGTTACATGAGACAAAAAGTCACTGAAGTTGTAATCCTGTTCTCAGTGTCTCATTGTGCTGACTCTGATCAGACCGCGCTCCATGTAAACAGCCAGTGTGACCGGGCCCTTAAAAGCTAATACACCACGCAGACAGCATGCTGTAAAAACAGTTTTTCCTTACATTTGTTTATATCTTATTAATGCTGCTTTACTTTCTGTGCCAAGAGAAAGCTTGTGGAGATAACCTATCTGTTACTGATTTACATGCATCTTCATCTGCTTTAGGAACCCTTGACTCAGTGGATCTCATGGCTCATTACTAATCCCTTACTCACCAATGATCTCTTAAGGTGCTTTTCTTCCAGCACCTTATCAGATCCTGGGATTACTTTTCAAGGAACTCTGTGATTCCTGTGACCCATTGTTGCTTGCCCCCTAAAGTTCCTGGACCCCTGGAAAGTACCACCCCCATAGCAGGGCTGGTTCAAGGGGTAAATCAGTTACTTTAGAACCAAATGTAGACATGAGTTCCTGTTGTCAAAAAGAGCGTAAATCCTCAAAAATACTCCTGTAGAAAATTTATCACAAAATCACCATAAAACTTCAAACTGATTTCAGAGCACTCAGGGTAATCAAAAGCCATCTTACACCCACAGTCTGACCAATAAACAGTCAAAAAGTTAAAATCAAAGTCCCTCTCTGAGACTGTAGGTTGCACAGCTAGCTTTAGCTAAGGAATGGTATGAATACTGTATAAATAAAGTAATGTCTAACATGCTGTTTACACGTCAGTGGTTTTTGGTATTGCTGCATTTCAGCTCTTTGTTTACATGGAAACGGCATTTTAGCCAACCTGAAATGCAACTTTTCTAAACACCCTCCAGAGTGGAATTTTTCTGATACGCTGCTGCCTCTGTTACTTTTGTTGTGTAAACAGCAAGCCAGAGTTTTCATCGGAAATGCTGACGTCACACTCTGCTTTGCGCGTGCGCATTCCACTTTCATTGTGGGAACATTTCATTGCCATGCGCGAACCAGACAACAACAGCTCAATGGTGGACAACTGTGTTCTGCTTGTGTTGCTGAATCTGCTGACTGCCTTTTAACAAAATGTGCATCTGTTGTTCCACTTCTGCACTTAGACAAGATGCATTCAGTATATACACCAGATGATCAGCCCACCTCTTCTTCGGCAGTGGGCTACCAAAAGAGTCTATAAGTATATCGCCGTCTACAGACCTGATATGTATACTACAGCGTTTTCAGTCCCTCAGTGTTTCCGTGTAAATGCAGATGTTTTTTCTCTGCATATGGTGCATTTTTTAATGAAAAAGTGTGAAACGTTGTTGTATCAATGGGGCCTTATTGTTTGCAGATTAGAAACTTCCTCAACTGTGTGCTGCCTGTTGCATCATGGAGGTGTATGTGTGTGTACATGGTGGTGCTGGTGTGTGTGTGTGTGTGTGTGTGTGTGTGTATGTGTGTGTGTCGGGGGGTGTTGGCAAGGGATGCAAATTGGGGGCCCACATGGGAATAAAGAGGGAGTCCATCCTCCCCCAGTTTCACCTCCTTTGATTCTTCTCAGCAGTTTAACCCCTGCAGCTCATCCCAGTTCTACAAGTCTGAACCGGCCTGACACAGAGCTCCACTGTCACATGTAAATGTGTCTGAACTCTGTCTGCTCTGAATACTCACACAGAGGAAACACTCAGGGGGATGCTTTCTGTAGAAAGTGGTGAAGCCCATTGTGTTTTTCCAATTCCTTTACACAGAAAAACTTGTTTTGGGCGACTGAAAACACAAACTTTAGAAAACGTTTTCACTGACATCTTTTGACAAAACTGCCCGTTCTGTTTCCATGTAACCGAGCGACATGTAGATCCTCTGTTAACATTGAGGTCTCAGCCCCATTCACACCCATACGTGTCAGGTTCTCAGTCATATAGTCATGCAGGAGTTGGAGTACAACAGGAGCTGTTGGTACTAAGGGGCCCAAAATGAGCCAAGAAAATCTCCCTCTAACCATTAAGCTTGGTCCGTACCTGACGCATTCACAAGGTCTGCATTGCTATGTCATTTAAACAGCCTCACCCCCCCGCGTGCTTCTTCTCAAGCATAAAATTTCTGCATCGCTCACATCCAAAATATTTCTAACTGATGGACGAGACGTCAGGGAAAAAATGGCTGCCATTTATATGATTCTTGACATAAGCCTTGTTTCCACCAAGCGATCTGGTATGGATCAGTACAGTTTAGTAGGGGTTGGCTCGGTAAAGTTTGATCTTGTTTGTCGCCACAGCCAACCTTGCCCTTCTTGGTAAGCGGCGTTTAAGCCGGAAGCAAGTAGCTGTGTTAGCCACTTAATTGCATGATGGCATAGCAGCACAATGGTATACACTGCTAATAAATCCAATGAAGAAGAAAAACATGACACAGTAAACCAGGGGTCCCCAAACTTTTTCCTGTGAGGGCCACATAACTTGTCCCTTCTCTGATGGGGGGATGGGGTCAGTTTGTAACAGAGAAAGTGTGACGATCGCAGGAGTGCCTAAACGTAAACATTTATTGTTTTCCAGAAAGTCACACATAACCAAATATTAATTACCCTTTACAGGATCTTCACGGAAAAAAGTGATAACACTATTAATGAAATAAATAACACCATTTATGAAATAGAATGTCATATTCTGTGTGTGAATTAGTCTTGATCGTGTGCCGTAACCAGACTGAAAAAAAAAATCATAATGCGTCTCTGGTATGGCTCAGGGGGCTGTGCCAAATGTGAAATCAGGCCATATACCTGGGTACCAAAAAAGTTCGGTACAGGTCAGTAATTTAGGAACTTGTCCTGGTTTTAGTCAAAGGAAACTTCACAAAATACATGCTGTACTGAAACAAACCAAACTGAACCACTCGATGGAAACAGGGCTCTCAAGATCACTGTGATAACCATGTGATGAATAATTCCTTGCAGCCGCACTCGTAATAGAAGAGGAATGGGTGAAAAAAAAAAATGTTGTAAAAAGGGTAAACAAGTGCAAACTTCCTATACTCTAGACTCTGTTCACACAACAATGGTTTGAGGATGAAAAGCAAAAGTATTTTTTTGTTTCACTCTTTGTTTACAAGGAAACATTTTAGCCGACCTAAAATGCGAGCTATTTGGAATGGCCTCCAGAGCGGATTTTTTTAAAGAAACACCACAGCCACCATTATCGTGTAAACAGCAAGCTGAAGTTTTCATTGGAAACACTGACGTCACACTCTACTTTGCGCATGCGCGTTATACTTTCATTGTGGGAACATTTAATTGTCATGCGCGAACCGGACAACAACAGTTCAATGATGGTCAACCATGTTGTGCTTGTGCTGCTGAATCTGCTGACTGACTTTCAACAAATTGTGCATCTGTTGCTCCACATCTGCACTCAGATAAGATGCATTCAATCTATTCAACTGTTTCCACAGAAGCCTATGGGTGTTGACCTACCGGTGGTTATCAACTTCCGGTTGCTGCTGCCGACAAGCCAGCTCAAAACAGCTCATGTGAAATTATTAATGCTGGACAGGGATCTGTTTAAACTTTTTTTTTTTTAAACATGCACACTATGACTCCACCTCTCCACCACTTCTTGCTTATAAAAGCCATTTTTTAGAGTGAGTGTGACAGAGAGGCTACTATCATCAGCTATGCGGTCTCCATGGAGATGTAAACAGAACGTTCAACCTAAAGAGCAAAACCGGCAATTGCAATGAACTATGGGTAGTCAGGAAAAAAGTGGATACACCAGATGATCCGCCCATGACTTCTTCGGCGAAGTGCTACCAAAAGACTCTTCAGTTACATCACCAACTACAGGCCTGGCATGCATACTACAGCGTTTTCAGTCCTTTAGCGTTTTTTGTGTCAACAGATTTTTTTTTCACTGCTTTTCTACATTTTAAGAGTGAAACATTGTTGTGTAAACGGGGCCCTAGTTTGGTACTGTGGTAGACTGAATTTACGATACACCACATGCTGTAGTATGAATGTAGATTGTCTGTAGTTTGACAGTAACCTGTCTGTAGCATGTGCATATTGTCCTAAGAATGTCCCTTGCATGTCTGTAGTATGATTGTTGTATGTCTGTAACATGTCTATCATATGTTTTTAGAACGTCTGGTGCATGTCAGTAGTATGACTATAGCATGTCTACCTTGTGTCTGTGATATTTCTGTGGAATTCCTGCAGCATTATGACTGTAGGATAAGTGTAGTAAGTCTGTTTCATGTCAGTAGCATGTCTGTATTATTAGCAGTCTGAACACAGAGGATGATCATAACACAGGAAGGAGAAATATTCATCTACCTTATTACAAAAATGTTCTGTCACTGCACCGCTTTATTTATATAACAGATGGTTCAGAGTTCTACAGTGTGTGTGTGTGCGTCTGTGAGTGTGTGCGTCTGTGAGTGTGTGTGTCTGTGTGTCCTACATCCAGCCTCGGTGTCTAACTGGGTCACACCAGAACCCAGCTGCAGTACTGCAACACCGGCTCAGAGAGCATGTGCAGACACTCACACACATACACTCACACACACGCGCACACACACGCTGCACAATCTTTTGCAGAGAGTGTGAATGTGTGTGTGTGTGTGTGTGTGTGTGTGTGTGTGTGTGTGTGTGTGTGTGAATGATACCAACAAAGAGCAACTTGGGATGCGTTGTCATGACGACCCTCTCGGCAGCCCGCCCACCAGCTTGTATGTGTGTGTGTGTGTGTGTAAGTGTGTGTGATTGTGAGCATTGCACGGTGAGGGAGGGAGAAAAAGCCTCGGCTGCAGAGTGAGGCGGTGTGTGATTGGTCACACCCCCTTGTCTTTGTGTGGCGCAGGGGATTGTGGGTAGCCTCTGACTGAATGCTCATTTGTGTGTGAGTGAGAAAAGAAGGAGGGGGTGAGTGTGTATGTGTGTGTAAGTGCGTGAGAACAGAGGAGGACGACGCCTGTGTGTGTGTCTGTGTGTGAGGAGGGGGAGGAGCTGAGTGTGTGTGTGAAAGAGAGGAGGATGAGCTAGTGCGTGTGTGTGTGTGAGAGAGAGAGAGTGTGTGTGAGAGCTGCGCTGCCATCAGGAGCTGGACTGGATTTTACACTGAAACCTTTTCTCCTGAACCAGGACCAATAACAGCTGAGGTACCTGTGAGTGTGTGTGTGTGTGTGTGTTAGTGTGTAGGTGTGTGTCTGTCTCTCTCATGTCTGCCATTAGCTAACCTGTTAGCAGTTGCTGCAGCTGCTAGTTAGCATTAGCAGCATAGCGTCCCAGCTCCACAGACAGACAGAGAGAGAGAGAGAGAGAGAGATGCAAACATACTGCAGGAGATAGAGATAACAGAGGGTAAAAGAAGAGAGGGAGAGATGGAGGGAGAAAGAAATGGAGGGTGGGAGAATATGGGTGAGGGAGGGAGGAGGGAGCGCATGACAAAAGAAGGGGGTGTGGTTTAGAGGTTTGGACAAAGGAGGCTGGCTGATTGTTTACTACCACTGCAGTGAGAGAGACATGGGCAATCAATGCTCCTCTACCACTCTTTTTTTAGTTTCCTCACCCGCTGCCTCACACAGCTGCTCTCCTCCTCACCCCCTCCTCACCCCCTGCATGTATGTCACATCATACAACATATTATCCTCTCTCCCTCTCCCTGTCTTGATTTCTCCTCTCTCTGTCTTTCCATCTGTCTGTCTCTCTCTCTCTCCTCCCGTCAGTCTCTCTCTCGCTTTCCCTTTCTCTCTCTCTCGCTCTCTCTCTCTCTCTCCCCCTCACCCCTCTCTCTCCCTCACTCTGACAGTGTAGTAGTAATGGAATGAGCAGACCTAGCGTAAGCTAACAGCTGCTGCTACAAAATGGCTCTTCTCCTCCATCAGTCACGTTATCTTCCTGCCTACACACAGATACACACTCACACATACGCACACACACACACAAACACACACACACGCACACTCACACTCACTCACTGACAGCAGAAACAGTCAAATCAAACAGCTGCTGATTTCACTCTGTACTGATCAGATGTAGTAACGATGACGTACTCTTTTCCGTCCTGGTGTGTAGGAGCTAGCTGTTAGCTGCTGTGTGACTTTCAGCTGCAGAGAGAACAGAATGAAGCAGCAGCTTTTGGGTAGAAAGCCGAGCACGTAGAAGAAGAAACAGATGGATAATGTAGTATATAAATAAACAGAAAAACTGAAAAGCTGTGCTGGCAGCAGCAGTAGCAGTTGTAGCAGCAGCAGTTGTATTAGCAGTAAATATTAGCTTTATGCTAAGAGCACAGACTGTTGTAGTTGTAGGTTTAGCCTTAGTTGTAGTAGAGGCACTAATAATATTTATTATACAGACCTGGTGGCAGTAGTGTTTGATGTCAAAGAGCAGAAGAAGAATGAGTGCATTTGCATGAGGTGTAGTAGAGAAAATTAGATGGATCAGATCCCAGGAAAAGACGACCAATTTCCCAAGATATCCTGGAAATAATTTTTTTTTGCATCTAAGCCTATAGGTCTGTGTAATCCCAAACTGACATACTTGTATGTTATTTTTGGCCTGTATCATTATTAGGGCAAAAGAACACAGTTTATGTCCATCAACACATCAGTTGCAATTAGGGCTGAACAATTATTTGAATTTAAAGAGACATTGCAGTGTAATAAAATGCAGTCTGCAATTAAAAAAAGAAAAAAAAGTTTAATGTACACAGACGCAACCTTACGTGACATACATGCAGTAGGTGGCAGTAATGCACCTTTCCGCTGGTTTGCCAACAGCCAAAACCCGCAGAAGTAAGGATAAGTGCCAGGGGGGAAAGAAGAAAACAACTTCAGCCACACTAAGTTTTGATTCATTGTGTTGTTGACGTCTTTAAAAATGGCTTCAGCAGAAGAACCGAGAGAGGACACAGAAGAAGAGACTTAGGTGTCAAAGAGGAATAGCACGTTGGTTGTCCGGACCTATTTTGGATTTAAGAGAGAAGATGCGGCACAGTGTAAGGTATTGTGCAAAACATGCCTGGCTACCATAGCTACAACAAAGGAAAACACTACAAACCTGTTCCAGCATTTAAGAAAGCACCACAAGGACATGTATGACAACTGCATGAAACCCCGACCACCAAGGAAAGAACTGTTTATATTTGGACAGTATCCTTTGTCATGCTGGTCATACAGAATGATTTATTGCTTGTGTTTAGTGAATGATGCAGAAGATAAACTTGACTTACAAGTGTCCTAACTAATAAGTTTTTCGAGATACAAGCCATCTCTCAGGAGGATTTTTTACCCCACTGCTGGCGCAGCAAACGCCACATTGAATGCCTCAACACTCTCCAGCATCCCGTGTCTCACTCGTTCACTTTAAGCTGCTAGCTAGCAGTGGAGGCATCAGTGGAAGGATCTGTGCTCGCATTTTATTATTTTACCAAACTTTCAGGCTTTATTCTAAAGAAACTCCTAGAAAAAGTTGCAACTGAACGTTTGACTGTTTTATTTAATGACACTTACTGAACTCATTTTAGAGACATTCCGAAATGAAAGATGAAACACCATATTGGACAGGTTTTTATTCAAAACACCTGCAGATGAAAGTGAGGAAACTAGTGAAAAAGGGGCAAAAATCAGCCAATCAGATTCAGTTATTCAGTTCAGCCTCTCTGCTTCACTTTTGTCAGCATCTTTAGGTCATCTGTGCTCCAAGCTAAATGCTGAACATTATACCTAATAACAACAGTTTACTGCAGTACATTCTGTTGTATTATTGTTTTCATACAATATTCCTTATTTATAAGTACTTTTTACCACAGTACTACAACAGTGGCGCAATTTTTTTTGCTCGGGTTGGTGGTTTCCTGTCATAACATTTCCCAAGAATCGAGACATGGATTTGATAAGATTTCCTGGGAATCCTGTTCTGTGCTGACTCTGCCCCGCTGTGGTTGATGCAGTCATGAGCACTGCATATGTCTGCCCTCCGTTTCCTGTCTCATTGTTTTCTGCTTTGTCTTAGTGATTTTAAGCATGGTATGTTCGATTGACGCTCATACGTCTTGCTATTTATCATACAGCAGACTACCACATGGGAGGGAAGGGCTTGGGAGGTGGAGGCATAGTGCGCATGTTTAAAAAAAAAAGTCTAAACCAAGGGTGTCAAACTCGTTTTCATCGAGGGCCACATCAGCCTAATGGCTGTCCTTAAAGGGCCAGATGTAACTTATAAATGTAAGTAAATGTAATCGAATGTTATGTGAAATAAACTTACTACTCCTTAATGTCAAAAAACATGAGTTAATTACTTATTCAAGCGACAAAGTTGCATTAAAAAAAATATGTTTGTTTGTTGCTCTGTTTGGCGCACTTAGCTCCGTGTTTGGTGTCAAAATGCTGCTGCAGATTGTACTCTTTGACAACCGACAACGCCTCGTAACACAAAAGACAAACCGGTCTTTCTCCTTGAAGCACAAACAAGTATTCTCCTTCCCGTCTTTCTTGAAACAGTCTTCCATCTTTATCAACTTTTCTCTTCTTGGACATTTTGGGATCATTATTTATTTCTCAATTTCACTCGTTGGCTTTGATGTAGAAACACTGCCATGTAGTGGCGGTGAGCTGTTTATTCACGGGTATCATAGTCGAGAGGCATTGTGGGAAATGTAGTTTTTGGTCAAAGCACGCTTTTGACCTGTTGATTTTTAAACACTCAGACCTTTTAAGATCTCACGGGCCACATAAAATTACGTGGCGGGCCTTATTTGGCCCGCGGGCCTTGAGTTTGACACATGTGGTCTAAACAGAGCCTGTCCAGCATTAATAATTTCACATTTTTTGAGCTAGCTTGTCGGCAGCAGCAACCGGAAGCTGATAACCGCCGGCAGGTCAACACATAGGCTTCTGTGGAAACCGTTGAATACATTGAATGCGTTGAAGGGCTGCATCGTTTTAATACAAAGGTACATTTGAGAGGAGGTGAGCATCAGGCTATGCATATAGGCTTCTGTGTCAGAAGGGCTATGCAAACCTACAGAAAAAGCTACACCCTCACACGGCACTTAAGTAGAAACTAGTCTTCAGATGCAGGATGATGCATCGCGAAGTTGGAATAATACAAAGTAGTGTGAGCAGGTATCAGGGTCTTGCTCACCCTATGGAGCATAATCACCCATTCACTACATGATCCTACTTATTTCACAGTTACCTGCCAAAGACATGAACAAGTTGATGCAAACTATTGGTTTAAAAATGATTCAATAATATATCCTATCAATTCTACAAAAAGTAACGCTTCCATGTCAACGGACTTTCATAAGCCTCCCTGTTGATTGAATCTGAACGTCTCAATCAGAGTTGTATTAAACCTGATCATGATTATTTGTTCTAATTCACATTAAAGACACTACACAGACACTAACCTTTTACCCACAGAGTCAACAGACAGAGGAGACAGACACTAACCTTGTTAACTGATCTCTAGTATTGGATCGGGCCGATCTTTTCTTTTTTTAAGCCGTTTTTTAGCTGATCCTTTCTACTGATCATTCATGTTAGCCAAGTTTAAGCAAAAGTTGATGCCGAACACTAATGTGTCAATACAATTAACTCTCTGAAAGCACCCAACCTCTTAAAGTTGATGGAAGAATAACAGTGAGGTTTACTGATGTGGAACAGCAGCCAGACTGGCTATGCTCATGTGTCCTGTAATAAAGCTCAGACACATCACAGCAATAACATCTGCTTTACTGCATCCTACGGTAACTCTGCAGGGACAGACGGTTCAAAAGGCAAGAACAAACAGACACGAGACAGTCTGTTAGCTTAGCATTAGCAACTCTGTGGCTTCATTGTCAGCCGTGTGGAAATATATTAAACTAAAGTGTGAAAACAGTCTAACAGCCACAAGTGAATACATTTGTGCATGACAATGTCTTCACGAGGAGTTCAATACGACCAAAACATCCTACAACAACATGCAGCTTAGTTAACTTACAGAGGAAAGACTGCACCACTGTTTAAAAGAATGGATCAATACCCACGGAGAGACAGACAGAGAGAGAGAGAGAGAGAGCATCCAAAAAGGTGGGATGCAGGTTCACACCATCTCTGTTATCCACAGTATGTTTTTGCAGATTTTCAAAGAAGACAATGAGAATCAAAGCGATGAAATTCTCCTGTTTTCTCTGGTCTGTTTTCTGCATGCTGGTTGCTTTACTTGTGATATATTCAGGTACTCTTGGAGACTTGAGAATCTGATGATTCCTTCAGTCTTTTCAGTTTTTGGATTGGACACGTTTTTAAATGCCAGTCATTTTAAATTATGTGATATTTTGATCCTGCCGGCGGGTTTTGGATCCAACATCAAAACTAGTTGCATTAAGTTAAGTTAAGACTTCATAAGCTCAAGACATATTTTGACTATTATTTTTCAATATCCATTATTGTTAAAACACAAAACCAAAAGTCTGCAGCTTCATTCTTTTACCCCTCCAGTATAGTTTATCTCTTCAAACCAAAAAATTGGATTTGGACTCAGTATTGGCCGGATCGGATCAGGGGGAAAAAAATGCTGATCGGGACATCCCTAACACTAACCTTTTACCACTGTATAAGTGACCTCATCATTTCAGTATGAGGGTCTCCGAACTGGTTCATGACATTTTGGAGCTCTGCCTCCTATAGGCCTGGGCTGGCCAATCAGAGGGAAGGGGGTTTGTGGAGCAGGGAGCCTTAAAGAGACAGCAGGTAAAACAAAGCATTCCAGAAAGTGGCTGAAATAAGGATTTTCTAAAACACCAGTTTGAAGAAAGAATGTTTGTTTTTTAAATCATGCAAAGATACTACAGGGCCACCAGAGGAACTGAATAAAATAAATGTAGTAGAGATTAAAAAAAAAAAAAATGAAGTAAAAATGTTGCCTGTGGCATGCTTTCAGTACTTGAGGGAAACAGAAAAAAGCTCAAGCAGAGTCCTACACGGATATCGTTCATCATTGTGGTCGTAGTGGAAGAATTTAGACCTGAATCTGATTATAAATAGTGTTTGAGCTTATGATACATCTTGAGTTGAGTTATAATTTTTAAATTTAACCTCTGGAGCACAAACATACTTACATAGAAGAAGAAGATGATGATGCCAAACTTGTGTCCCTAACGCTGTTTTGGATCAGACTGTAAATGTGTGTAGAGATCTCATCATTCAGGGCAGGTAGGGATACATCTGCAGAGTAGCAGAGACTGAGGATCCTGTTCCAAATACAGCATTAGCTGGTTAAACCTTGGTCTGCTCCCTGAAGGGGGCTCATGCAGAGCTGTGAGTTCACTGATGTCATCACTCATTGCCTCAGCTTTGGGTCATCTCTGACAAACTTTCTGCAGATTTCTAATCAGCAGTTACTGCTGCTCTGTGTTTCTTCACACATCTTTGTCAGAATTACAGATGACTCAAAGGTTTGCTGTGTTAAAATCTGAATAATTATACTATTTTAAACTACTTTCACTCCATCATGCGGTGTAAACATAATGCTCTGTTGATCTCCTCCAGAGATCAGATTCAGGTTTACTTCTATCACTGTGACTCAGCTCAGAGAAAAGTAAATGCGTCTGTTTGATTTCTTCAGGGCTAATTTAGATTTGTATGAACTCTTTCGATGGCTGTCCCTTCTCAGTATAACCCAAGTCTCTGCTTTAGCTGAATGCAGCTTCATCCAATAAAGACCCCTGAGCTACTCTGGAAGATCTCTACATGCTCATCACATGACTGTGGGAGATGCTGGTTTCTACCTGCGTTCACAAGGACCCTGAGGAACCAGGTCTTCACACAGATTGTGTGGTTCCAGAGGTTACTGACCTCAGGGTTCAGATTAGCCCCTTGTGGGGTTATTTAAGGTCACTTTACAGCTGTTTTGGGGGAAAGGTTCAGCCTGTCTTCCAAGTTCCAGCTTGTCTCCAGCTTGCTAGCGGCTCTGTGAGTCAGGGCTGTAGCTCACAGCTCTTTAGATGGCTGATTAAAATGATGAATAGGATGATGAACTCTACAGAAACTTCATGGCTCTTATTCAGCCACAAGTCTCTTGTAGGGAACTTCCCCTCTTGTGCTCATTGTGGCGCCCCCTGTGGACAAGGCTGTAGCTCTTATCCCATTGCTGGTCCTGTCCTGTTCATACAGAGGTTGTGTTTTCTGACAGAAGCCCTCATTCCACTCTCTAAATAACAGCCTCACTGTTTGTTTCTTCAGTTTTATATCCAGCACAGGATTCCTCACAGCAACATGACGATGAAAATCTGAAGTCAGACAGTGAATGGTGGTTTATGTCGATTCAGTTTAATTAGGATTGCCCTTTGAGATGCAGCATCTTGTTTTCTAGGGGGTCAGACAGGTGATGTGATTCCTGTCATCCATCATGTCCTTTACTAAAAGCTGCTCCCCAAATAAGGCCCTGTTAACACAAAGTTTCACTTGAACGCGCTGTAGCATGATGTATTAAACCAGAGTTAGCTTTTAAGCTAATTTGCATCTGCAGTCCCTTGGCAGGTCACAAACTGTAGAGTCTTTTGGTAGCCCCCCACCAAAGTAGAGTCTGTTGATCACCTGGCGTGTATGTATATTGAATGCGTCTTTGCTGATTGCAGAAGGTTTATTTATTTGTTACCTCCTGGTTCCTTTTTTTAACGACAAAGGACGTGACAAAAAAAGAGAATTTGCTCTTTAGCACCAGGGTGTCATAAGTATCAGGATTTGAAAAAATATTTTCTTCTAGAAAAATGACCTCTGATTATTCTTAAATCTGTTAAGAGGGACGCACAATATTATCGGCACATCATTTTGATTTTGTTTGCACAGTACAGATTGAGTTGTCACATATTCGGCTCCTGTTTGAAGTTAAATTTGACTTGAAGTAGCAGTTTGTGAGGTACAAACAGCTGACTCATTTAGGCACATTTACTGGTTAAGAGTTAAACCATTTTATTTAATTTGGGTTTAACTGCTGTAAAGAGGCACTTCTCACATGTTCCTTGTGAACAATGTCAATTCTGAAATTGGCTAAATTTGCCCTGGTTGTGGTATTATTAAGATTTTCTCTGGAGAACATCAGCCAACGTTTTAAGACAGATGTATATTTTTCCATTATCTTGTTTGAAAACACTGGCTTCCAGTGGCAGCTCGTATCAAATTCAAAGCTCTTCTTCTGGCTCATTAAACAGTGACAAGAACGGCTCCTTCCTACCTGGAGTCCCTCATCCAGGTCTACACTCCTTCTCGCCCGCTACGCTCTGCCTGTGAGAGACGCCTGGTGCTCCAAGCCCAGCATGGCTCTAAATCACTACCAGACTCTTCTCCTCTGTTGTTCCCAAATGGTGGAATGAATTACCCAACTTAATACGATCTGCAGAGTCCCCTTCTACTTTTAAGAGAGGTCTGAAGACTCACCTGTTCAGGGAACACTTTTGCCCTTAATCTGACCCTTCCCATCTTTGTCCTCATTGGTAGAATGAATCAGAAAGTTTCAGACTGAGCTCTTAATAAATAAAAGCACCAAATATTGAATTTTGTTGAATATTGAACCATACAGCCGATATTGAATTTTGATTGTGGCTGCATTATTCACGTGGAACACTTAAAAAAAAAAAAAAAAAAAAAAAAAGAGAGTGATGGGGTTTCTTTGCACTCAGGAAAAGTTTTCCTTCCTGTTTAAATTCTGGGTTGTAGGTAGCTTTGGACAAAAGCATCTGCTAACTGAAATTGTAGAATTGTAGAAACAGCTGATATATAAATGCGTTAAGTATTTTTCTTATTTTGCCCAAGACATTAATGTTACGTAACAAATGTGATGAGAGTGCATTACAATACTTTATGCTACTTCCAATACAGAAGAGAGTTGATGATCTCTGCAATTAGGTGTGTGGTAAAAATATTTGGAATTGGCATCAAGCATACTAGATATTGGCAAAAAAAATCCAATATCATGCCTACCTAATTGTTACTATTGTGGTCTAAACATTTCAGCTTTGTTCCAAAAGACTTTTGACTTCCAGTAACAAAAGGTGTCATTAAATTCTAGCTTATTTCACTCCAGAAAATGCGGTAATACTCACTCAAAGCTTGATAAACATTTTTTAACTAGTTTTTTCACCAATTTTTGTAGACAGTTTCAATGAAACGTCCTTTTTGTGAGTGACAGTCTTCATTTTGCTAACTGACATGAAAGACTGAAACACAGCTGAGCCCAGCCATCAATGTGATCCACGTTAGGGGTCCTATGGCAGAGCTGGGTACAGCAGTAACTCTGTCTGAAGGCTGGAGGTTTCATTAACAAGTAGAGTCATTTCATAATGTTTATGAGGGATCAGAGACGGATCAGTGAAGACATCTCTGCTGCTCTTCCTCTCACATGTGAAGGTCTGAGGTGTGTGACAGTGCAGGACGGTAGGTGAGCTGGTTGTCCAAGTTACAGATAGATGACTTGTTTCAAGTGTATGAGGGGAGCACACAGACCCTGAACACACCACGAGGAGCATCAGCTGTTCTTAGAAACAGGTGTGTGTGCAGCTGTCAGTGTATGTCAGAAGATGAAGGTCAGCAGCTGTTCTTGCTCTCTGGCTGGATTGTGGTCATGCCTGTGTGTCTATCGTTTGAGTGGTCATTTGAACTTTAAGCTCTGAGAGGATTTCACACACTCACAGAAAGCACATTTCAAGCTGAAATACTTCAGAAAACATCACTGAGGTTTGTTAAATAAATATTTCTGCTTAACTATGCAGCATACTCTTTATTTTGTGATGTAATGCAGTTAGCAAACAGCTTTCAGATGCACTGCTGCCACCATCTGGAGGGAGGTCCACATTACAACAGACACTACTTAAAGCTGTGGGGGAAACTACTTGAACTATATTCCGATTAACTTTTCTGTTTTGTGATCAGGGAGTCATGTGATCACTGTGATCAGGTGACCTAACAGGCCCATCCTGTTTGAATACTCCTCAGAGGACGAGGGATTGAGGAGACTATATGAGGGAGTGATGAGGAGGAGGATACACAGGAGCATCCTTTGCTGAATTGTCGTCACTGACAGACACACTCCTGTATTGATTATGACTCATTACTCACTAGGGGACACCACAGTGTCCCGGAGTTCTCTGAAAACTTCACATAACCTGAGTTTAATAAAGAGAAAAGATAAAAACAGTCATCACAGGAGCCATGACACAGATCAAAACAGAAGTCAGTTTCTAAACAGTTGGTATGTGAAGGGCTGTGATCATTTTTTTTTTTTTTTTTTGACATGACTGATATTTAATGTTTTAGTCTTTATTTTGTCCCTGTGATGGTGTTTGGTTTACTTTATCCTCCTCTTATTAAAAGTAGTGTAATATTAGTGAGTGTGAACAAACTGTCATTAACAGGATCTGTGTGATCAATTACTGTGATCTTATTCTAACACAGTGTGGACTGAACCTGTTTCTGTCTCTCCACAGGTGATGTGTCACCCATCAGTATGTCCCCCATCAGCCAATCACAGTTCATCCCTCTGGGAGAAGTACTGCTATTGGCTATCTCTGCTATGAACTCTGCCCACAAACCTGTGACTCAGGAGGCTCTGACCGAACATCTGCAGACATGTTTCCCAGGTAACTGTGTTTAAAAGTTTCCCTGTTCCTGTGTGTGAGTGCAGCGGCCCAGCTGTGACAGCGCTGAACTTGCATGTCTCAAAACACCTGTTGTAAGCCACATTCCTCTGTTGGACTTGAGCAGTGATTACTTGGACTATTGACTGCATTGTTTTTGCTTTTGTTTTGTTGGTTAAAGCCCTGATAATATATTCAATTTCAGCCAACAGGTGTGCTCACCTGTGTGCATGTTCACATGAAGTCTTGTTCAGCTGCTGTTCCTTCTGGTACTTATTGATCCCGTAGATTTTTAGGAAATGCAGCAAAGAGCAGAGCAACACGTTGGAAGTCCAAACTTTAACAGACATCTGTGCAGGATCAAGGACGTTTAGTGTTGAAGTGATGTTATAAAGAGGTCTGCACAGTATTGGTAAAAATGACATCATAATATTTTGGTTTCCTGTGATATGTATTGTGATATTTTCTTAGTTTACTGCTTCACTCTGTTCAGCTGAATTCTCCCTGAAATAATAACAGACTACACTCTCTCTCTCTGCTTCCATGAACGCTATTTGTGTATTTATGTGATAGTAACTATAAGCAAACTGTCAAATTGTCAAAATCCCTGCTATGCCCCACTCACATTCTCTGCTCCCTCTCTCTGTCACTCGACCACTCACGCTGCACATCGCTCTGCTCGACCCTGATAACAGCAGGTGAGATGACAGAGCACTGAGAAGGCGCTCTAACTGTGCCAGTTGTTGCACGTAATGTGGTGAAATATATAAATGGAGGCTCATTTAGATCTATTAGTCATGTGATTAGGTGTAGACAGGTTACACAAACTTAATTAAAAGGCTCAAATATATTTTTTCCTTAATTTAGCATAACTCACGGTGTGACTGTTGCATTTGCACACATTGTGGTGACGATTTTAAACAATATATCATGCAGCCCTATTAAAAAAGACATGTTTTAGACAGTCAGTCCAAGTCCATACGGTCAGTCCAGATTCATGCAGTCAGTCCAGGTTCATACAGTCAGTCCAGGTTTACAGAGTCAGTTCAGGTTCATACAGTCAGTCCAGGTTCAGACTATCAGTCCATGTTCAGACAGGTAGTCCAGGTTTAGACAGGTAGTCCAGGTTCAGACAGGTAGTCCAGGTTCAGACAGGTAGTCCAGGTTCAGACAGGTAGTCCAGGTTTATACACTCAGCCAAATTAAGACAGTCGGTAAAGGAACAAACAGTCAGTCCAGGTTCATACTGTATGTTTGGGTTCATACAGTCAGTCCAGGTTTATAGAGTCAGTCAAGGTTCCTAAAGCTAGTCCAGGTTCAGACAGGTAGTCAAGGTTCAGAAAGTCAGTCCAGGTCCTTACTGTCAGTCCAGGTTCATACAACTAATCCAGGTGCAGACACTCAGTCCAGGTTTATACACACAGCCAAATTAAGACAGTCAGTAAAGGAATAAACAGTCAGTCAAGGTTCAGACATTCAGTCCAGTTTCCTTAAGCTAGCCCAGGTCTGATAGTCGGTCCAGGTTCACACAGCCAGTCCAAGAATCTTAGTCTGTAAAGCAGAGATCTGACCAATCAGTCTGTGCAGCAGAGCCTTTTGGCAGGACCACCTCAGACCAGGTTGTGTTTGTTTTTTAATTTAACTCAGGAACCCAGATTAAATTCATGTTCAGACTGCTTTCATAACGTTTTGTGTCAGTCAGTAGTGAGGAGGTGGAACCTCTCCTCTCCTGTGTTTTATGTTTACAGAGAGAGCCAAACCTGCATGTAAATATTTGTTTAATGGCCAGATAGACGTGTACAAACACCAACAATAAGTCATGAGAGGAGCAGGAGAGTGCATGATGTATTTTTCCTACAGCAAACCTTCCTCTGTCTTTGTTCCGTCTGAAGCAGACCCTGTTGGCTTGTCACAGTGTTAATCTCACTGAGCATCACTGTTCGTATAAGCCTGACTGAACACTGATGGTTAAACTGTTCATGCTGGAAATATTCATCATGTCAGGGCAAGAGAAACACCTCCTGAGGCTCAGTCATTGTTTGAGTCAGACCCGGCTGCAGCTCTGAGTCTGCCGAACTGTATCAATAACACCTGTGCTAATGTCAGTGTCCACTTGGAGCAGGCATGTGTCCCTGAAGCTGTAACTATGTCCCTTTCCACCTGTTGTAAACAGACCACGCCCCCTTTTCAAATCACTGGATTGGTGTGGTGAAAAAAAAGAGCTGGGATAACTTTCCTCATTTAAATGCTAAGCTAGGCTAATCTTGCCTGGACTCCAGCTCCGTGAGAGACTGTACTCAGCTCAGTCTGTCTGTTGACAAACTCACAGACCTTTGTTAGGTTAGTGTTTATCTTTTACAGGACACATTGTGCCCACTTACACACTACAGACCTCCACAGGGATTCACTGCTCAGACGTACTCACACACATGAAGTCTTTGTGTGTGTTTGTGTGTGTGTGTAGCAGCTCTGGGTTTCCCCCTTTAGTGAACTTGCGTCATGTCACCAAAGCAACCGCACAGGCATGATGTAATGACAGGCAACGCATACACTTACACACACACACACACTCACATAGAGTCAGTATGTTGATGATAAAGTACGGGTCTGTGGTCTCCTCTGATGAACTGATCAGATAAATGATCAGATAGAAGAAGGAGTGCTGTTTCCTCAGGTGAACTGATCACCCGTGAATCCAGCACTCAGTGCCTAACTTCAGTCATCTCTTCTCTTTGTTGTTTTCGCATGTTAAAATCCAGTGGAGTTTCAAAGGTAGAGCTAAATATCTGTGAGGCTGAAATCAGTGAAATCAGTCTGATTGAGCAGTGTTAAAATAACTCTGACAATGGGGGCAGTTAGTGGACACTGAACTGTCTGTGTCGGGTTCACATGTTAAAATTGGGGGTTTGCTGCATGGACAGTTAGTGACCCAAGTGTGAGAGGACAAACTGAAGTCGGAATAAATAAATCAACAGACCAGCGTCATCATAAACAGTGAGATCAGGTCAAATGATGGAGAGAGGAGAGATCACTGATCAGTGTGGGTTCATTGGCCCTCATTTATCAAATGTGCGTACGACCGAAAAAATGGGTGTACACTCATTTCCATGCACAGATCGTCATTTATCAATCTGAATGTGGGCGAAAGGTACACTGAAATCCCACACCAGGTCTGAGTTTGTGTACACAAGTTTCTTGTCAGAGGGGAGCTGGTGCAGCAAGGAAAATCCATCTGCAGTGCATTTTCAGACAGACAGATGTTTGCAGATTAATATTTAGAAAGCTGAATTAGATATGACACCAAGAATGTTTCAAACATTTTACATTTTTTCTTCAAGGGGGTTTCCTGCTGTCTTTATAGCACACGCTCTACAAATCCCTATCCGTGGTTCTTTCTCAGATATATTTAAATATGTTGGCCAGACAAAAGCTTGCCGGTTGCAGTTTTAGCTTGCGTCATCACAACATGCTGTTTTGGCCATGTTGTTTTGGTGATAAAAGTCGGCAGAGAAACAAAAATGCACTTTTGGGCCATTTCGGCCGAAAGCCTTCAGTGGCCGAAATTTCGGTGCATCCGTAACAAAAACTGAACATTCTCGGTCTCAGCACTGGTAGAAACGAGAGGGCTGACTGAAAATGAGTATACTAGTTCATAGCAGGCGAAGGGTTAACCTGATCTGTCTGTGTGTGAAAAAGTGACTATTCACTAACAAAAGACATTTATCTACATGTGATAACCAATCAGCTTGTCTCATGATAAAACTCTGGTTTACCCGTGCAAAATTGTGCACAAGTGACTCTCTTTTTTGGCCAGGCTAAGAAACCACGACAAATAAGGTTCATGAAGTCAGTCCGTACGTTAACCAGTTCACAATCCTTCATATTGAAAGTGTTTCATCTGCATCAGACATGGTGCAGGTTCATCTGCTTCTCTGCCAATTTTGCTTGAAACTGACGCAGAGCTTAATTCTCTTCATTCAAGTTCAGGTTCAGTCTGAAGTCTGACTGCAGCTTTTTTTTGAGCTGAAACACATTTTTAATAGCGATCTTTCCACATTTTTGGACCTGAACAAAAATAGTTATTAATACTGGAGCTTCTAATAGTTAGATATCACAGATTAATTAAAGTATAAACAAATAATGTGTAAATTAAATGTTTAAAACTCTACTGTTGTTTGGTTTGTTACATCAACACTGCCGGTGGCTGCAGACGTGGTTTTTTTGACTCTCTTTAACGCTGCCAAACAACACAACTTCCTTTAAAATTAACAGTGTTTTTCCTGAAAAAAAAAATGTGTATAATTTTCAGCTTTAGCATCCTGTAGTGTAGACCTGGGCAAATTACAGCCCCGGGGCCACATCCGGCCCTTTGGGCATCAATGTGTGGCCCGTGCGATGTCAACTATAAATTAGAACATGAATGGAAAAAAAAGTATGTTGTGCATGCAATACAGATGTGTTGCTTTTATTTTGAAAAGGGTGATGTTTGCATTATTTCCATACGGATGCGCTTGCAAGCATGAGCCCTGCACGTGAACTGCAATGTTCACATGTGATGTCCAGTGATAAAGTTCATCAAATCCAAATACAGATCCTCTATCACTGATGATCACCTCTCAGCTGTCCTTCACGTGGCCGTCTCAGAAATTCTGCCAGTTTTCAATGCGCTTGTCAAGTCCAAGGCAGACTAGATTTCTCTTACTGAAGAGTTGAAATGAAGTGAAAATCATTCAAGTTGTTTTTCTTTTTTTGTATAAAGTTGTTTCCTATAAACTTCCTATAAACGTGTTTTCCTATTTGACCTGCACTTCACTTTCACATATTTACAGATTATCCTGATTCTTCTGGTTATTAATAGCAGCTAATCAAAATATAAGTAAGTGCATTTTCCAATGGGGAAAAGTTCACATTGAGCAGAATTAAGTTCACGTTATTGTTGGTGCGGCCTTCTGACACACTTCACTTTTCTCATTTGGCCCCTTATTAAAATTAATTGCCCACCTCTTCTGTAGTGGAATGATAATCCTCAACATGTATCAGGTCTTGTCCAACAGATTTTAAAGGAAACTATTAATCATGTTGATGAGATAGAGGTCTTTGAAACTCATGTATCACATATGATTCGTTCGGCAATTAAAGGTTAAAGCTTCTCTGAAAAAGAGAAGCCCTCAGGTAGGCTGTTGCGTTGAAACGATGCTCAGTTGGTACTAAGGGGCCCAAAGTGTGCCAAGAAAATATCCCCCACACCATTACACCACCACCAGCCTGAACCGTTGATACAAGGCAGGATGGATCCATGCTTTCATGTTGTTGAACCCAAATTCTGACCTTACCATCCGAATGTTGCAGCAGAAATCGAGGCTCATCAGACCAGGCAACGTTTTTCCAATCTTCTATTGTCTAATTTTGGTGAGCCTGTGTGAATTGTAGCCTCAGTTTCCTGTTCTTAGCTGACAGGAGTGGCACCCGGTGTGGTCTTCTTCTGCTGTAGTCCATCTGCCTCAAGGTTTGACGTGTTGTGGTTCAGAGATGCTCTTCTGCATACCTCTGTTGTAACGAGTGGTTATTTGAGTTACTGTTGCCTTTCTATCAGCTCCAACCAGTCTGGCCGTTCTCCTCTGACCTCTGGCATCAACAAGGCATTTTCACCCACAGAACTGCCACTCACTGGATATTTTCTCTTTTTTGGACCGTTCTCTGTAAACTCTAGAGATAGTTGTGGGTGAAAATCCCAAAATCCCAGTAGATCAGCAGTTTCTGAAATACTCCGACCAGCCCGTCTGGCACCAACAACCATGCCACGTTCAAAGTCTCTTAAACCACCTTTCTTCCCCATTCTGATGCTTGGTTTAAACGGCAGTCTACACGTCTACATGTCTAAATGCATTGAGTTGCTGCCATGTGATTGGCTGATCAGAAATTTGCGTTAACGAGTAGTTGGACAGGTGTGCCTAATAAAGTGGCTGGTGAGTGTGTGTGAAGAAAAGATGAAATCAGTTTTAAACTCCTTACTGCTGAAGTTTTGTAGGAAACTCTCTGAGGAAGAAAGTTCGAATTTAAGCACTTCATGATGTCAGCTGGTTTTCTAGTTTTCATGACAAATTTTCACATATGTTTGACAATATTTATGGTGGCCTAACATTTAAGTAAACAGAAACATTTACAACAGACAGTGAAAACGTTATCTTATTAAATTTAAGAAGGGTCATACTTAGAAATAAGAGACAATCAATGAAACCGTTTTTTAAATAATGGTGCACAGTCTCTGAGCATCAGACAGTGATTTTGTGCTCCTAAAGGAAAAATGAACATGAATGAGTTGCTCCACTTTTCTTTTCTTAGACTTCGTAATTTGTGGACATTATTCTCTCTAATTCCAGATCACTTGTCACTTCATCTTCTCTTTCTGTATTGCTTTCTTTATTTTTCTCTCTATCATCATTTCTTCTTCCTCTGGCTTCTAAATGTTTGCCTGCATGCAGATTGGCAATATTTAAAGCCTGGAATGCAGAGCCCTCATTGGCTGAGAACTGTCACACGGATGGCCTAACTAGAATGCAGTTGGTCCATACGTTTCCAGCGCTGCTCTACCAATACTGTAAACGCTGTAAAAGCTCCGCTGCTGAAAATAGGAGCTTTTCATCAAATTTTAAAACCCCCTCGTAAATTATTGTTGATAGATCCAGGTCCGCATACCATGGTGTCTGGGTCTGGACCCGGACCAAGGTCCACCGTTTGGTGACCCCTGATTAAGAGTCTGCTTGAGTCTTGATACTTCCATTCTTTGGAGAAAATTGTCCTTGTTTCATGCTCAACCAGTCTCTGCTTGTAGATACATAGTTCCTACTAAGGATTAAAAAGTTCCTGTTTGTATTTTTAAAGTCCATGTCTCATCTTGCCTTCTCTCTGCTACTACTTAAAATAGTTCCTGCATGTACTGAGGATGAGCATAGGAAGCATATGCTCATGCATTGTCCCTGCTTGTACTTAAATAGTTCCACTGAGGTTTAAATAGTTCCTGTTGAAGCTTATATAGTTCCTGCTATAGTCCATGCCTGATTTTATTTAGTTTTTACTTGTGTTTTGATCCTTGCTGCTAGTGTTTCAAATAACCTGTGTTTGAATAGTTCCTGTCACTCTATTTATAGTTACTGCTTGTAATAAAATAGGTCCTGCTTATATTCAAATAGCTCCCACTTGTGTTTAATTATCTATTTCTGTGGGGGTAAAAAGTCACTTCCTGTGCTTTAATAGTCTCCTCCCCTGACTCTAGTTTTCATGCAGTCCAGCTGCTTTAGTCTGTAACCCCAGTTTATAATAGTTACAGTAGTTCCTGTTTGTGTTTAAAATGGCCCTGTTCATAATGTATAAGATGAGGGATAAGGTAATCCTTTAATTCATACCACAACAGGGAAATTTTTAAAATTACAGTAGTAAAATATAGTGTATAGTGCAAACAAAATTATAATAGGAGTGATGGAATAATATAATTAGTGGAGTTAGTGCTCGTGCTGACTTTGTCCCTGCTTGTACTTAAATACCTTCAACTTTCTTTTATTCATCCTTAATAGTGTTTCTGCTAGATTAGCTGCAACTAACATACATATAACTGCAAGAGGGGACTACCAGTTTCCTTCTGATGCAAGATTTACCAAGCCACACTTTTCAACCAGAAGTTCCAAGAACTTTTAGTTCCTGAAGCTACTCTTCCATAAACAAAATACTTTCTGTGGGTCACTGTATGTCTGTGTACACCATAGGCAATACAAATAAGGCTGAAGCATGAAGATGTTTTTGAAATGTTTTTGACTGATGAGATGGAAGATCGAAGAAATTGACTGGTGTTTCGGCTTAAAGAGTGAGTCTGTTGATTGATGACTTTCTGTGGGATGCATTCTTCTCAGACAACTTGAGATTTTTATGAAATACTGGCATACTGATATAGAGCTGGGTATCAATCAAAAATTTTTCACACTGATTCTTCCTGAACTATACTTTTTTCAATACCAATTTGATAACATCAAACCTAACAAAAAGAAAATTACATTGCACATCATGGTACAGATCTTGAGTTTTAATTTTCAGCTCTAGTATTTTTGTACTATGAGCAAAAAAAATAAACAACAAATAATTGCCAGTGCAAAAGAACAGTTGCAAACAAGTGTCAGGTCAGTATATACTGAGTGCACTGTTAATGTGTTCATAACTATAAATTAACTTTCTTCTGTTGATTCTTGTTTTTTTTTTAAGTCAAAACATCAACCCTCCTCCTGTATCCGGGCTTTTGACCGGCAAAAGTGACCCAAAAGAGAAAAAACATTTGCGTGATTCATTTGCATGCAGTCATCTGCTCTGGCTGCAGCTTGGAGAGACTGCTGCAAGCAGAGGAGTCTGTCTGACTGTTTTAGAAAGGAGAGGGGCTCAGCACCCACTGCTTGTTGAGAAGCAGCGGGTGCTGGGGATAAATACATACTTTCACTTCAGTCCCCAAACTCTAGAAAAGTTGCTAGATTAGTCGCTGGAGGGTTCTGAAAAGTTACTTAATACAGCAACAGAGGAGCTAAGTATGCAACACTGTCCTGCATGCCACAACCACGTATAACAGCTGCATTATTAGATCTTGATCACGTGATTGACCCTTTGGGTACCAAAACTTGGCACCGAAAGACAAGGCGTATTTTGATACTTGGTACTACCGAAGCATTTCAGTCAGTGCCACAAAAGAACCAAAGTTTGGAACCCAGCCCTACATGTAGATAATTAAACTAAACAAGGATGTATTCCCAAGGACTTCTATGTTCCCTAGCTCCTGTAGTTGAAAAAAAGCACATAGTTCCTCTGTAAGTCCCTAGTTCCTGGGGAAAGTTCCTGCAATTAAAGAGAGATCACAGAAATACAAAACACGTGCGTGAATTGAACAAATCCAGAATCGCAGCGTTAACAACATGCTCATCTTCTTATCAATGAGAAATACAAAAAAAGTGGACGTGTGTGTTTGTGTGTGTGTGTGTGTGTGTGTGTGTGTGTGTGTGTGTGTGTGTGTGTGTGTGTGTGTGTGTGTGTGTGTGTGTGTGTGTACCTGTTTTTGTGTTTGTCTATCTCACTGTCTGTCTGTCTGTCTGCAAGGTGTTGCATCACTGTGGCTGGTCTGAAAGACTAGTATGATGTAACTGGCAGTAATACCTCCAGACTGACAGAGAGAGAGAGAGAGAGAAAGAGAGAGAGAGAATAAGACAGGGACTG
The DNA here is from genome assembly GCA_030710495.1 of Labroides dimidiatus. Classification (NCBI taxonomy): domain Eukaryota; kingdom Metazoa; phylum Chordata; class Actinopteri; order Labriformes; family Labridae; genus Labroides; species Labroides dimidiatus. The sequence goes on along the minus strand of CM061150.1, from coordinate 26,628,137 downwards.
GGAGAGAGGCAGAGAAGAGATAGGGAGAAACAGAGAGGGTGGATTTATAAGAGGCCGATTGAAGCAGGACGTGTAATAATTTGACACACTGTCTCCTGTTAAAAACCTCACCTAATTACTCTCAATACACCTGCTTTAGTTCACTGATAGAAAACTAACTGGATGCTGTGCTTGCTTGTGATAAGAACATAATGCAGAGCAAGATTTGAGTATAACTGTTGGAAGCAGATGAACACAAATCTTTATGAATCATGTCTCAAAAATGTACAATCTCTGAAACATTGACTGGTACTGAGAGTCTCAAGGTGAGTTGATCCTGCAGCAGATAAACAAGTTGTAACATCTGCAAAATAATCCTTGATGTATGAAAGTTTGTCCTCTTGAAGTTCTTGTTTTTGGCCCTGACATGCTCAGATTTTTATTCGAAGTGTATGACAACATTACACATGACTTCAGATCAAACACATCAGTCCTCCAGTGTACTTGATTCTTCCTCTCCTATAGTCTGTGGTTTCACAAAACTGCTGAACTGTGAACACAGTCCTGTTTTTGTCAGATGATTGCCCAGAAGAGTGAATTCTTGCACTTGCACACCAAAATGAATGAAAGTGTTCCTGCTTTAATTGTTACCTGTATCTGTTTTTTCTCAGGTGTTCCCACACCCACCGAGGAGGTCCTGCACCACACGCTGGGCATGCTGGTCCGTGAGCGAAAGATCTACCCAACACCTGACGGATACTTTATTGTCACCCCTCAGACGTACTTTATCACCCCGAGTCTGATTAGAACCAGCTCCAAGTGGTACCACTTAGACGAGCGATCAGCTGAGCGGCACCAGCAGCAGCAGCAGCACCAGAACCAGCAGCAGCACCAGCAGACACAGTGCACCTCCCCACTGTCTGGCACCATCACCCCCTCCACCTCTGGGCCCGTCAGGGACAGAACACATCCTAAATCCAGCCAGAACCACAGCGGAGGAGGAGGTGGGGATTCTTTCTTTAACAACAGTTACCGTGCAGACGACCCTCCTAGCCACCACACCACCCTGTCACGCAGATCCCCAAAAGACCACAGGGAGGCTTATTCGTCACCACACTCCCCACAGACTCCTCCTCAGCAGGCAGGAGGAAACACGGAGAAGAGTCGCAGTAGTCTTGGGTTTCCCTTCAAGACGGACACACTCACCAAGCACCGAGGAGGGGGAGGTGGGGGAGGCGGGGGAGGAGGAGGAGGAACAGGAACGGGAACAGGAGAGGTGGAGAAACAGGCGAGTGGAGGCACAGGGACAGGAAGTCGAAAGTTTGGATTGAAACTGTTCCGGCTGAGCTTTAAGAAGGACAAGACCAAACAGCTGGCCACCTTCTCAGCTCAGTTCCCCCCCGAAGAGTGGCCGCTCCGTGATGAGGAAGTGCCCAGCCAGCTGCCCCGCCATGTTGAGATGGAGATCATCCGCAGGATCAACCCTGACCTCACCGTGGAGAATCTGGCCCGCCATACAGCTGTCATGAAGCGGCTGGAAGAAGAGCGAGCTCAGAGAAGCAAAGCTTCATCAGCCAATCAGAGCTCGAGGAGCAGGAGAAGTGGGGGCCGGCACAGGAAGCAGTCTCAGGCCAAACTGAGCCGCTCACACAGTAAGACGAGAGCTTCCCGTGGCGAGCCCAGCGACCTGGAACTGGCTGACCGGGACTACCGAGCGTACTCCTCCTCGCTGGCCCGTTCGCCACGGGAACACGCCCTTGCGATGGAAAGGCAGCGGGCCCGGCTTCACCTGGCTCATAGCAACCCCAACATCCTCGATTCCTCCCACCTGCCTGTTACACCTGAGTGGGACGTGTCTGGAGAGCTCGCCAAGCGCCGCACAGAGATGCCTTTCCCAGAGCCGAGCCATGGCCCCTCCGCCCACCACTCCAAAGTGCACCGCTCACATTCACACACACAGGAGAGGAAGTCGAGGAATGAGCGCAGCGACAAGGCCAAGGAGCGCTCGCGGTCTATGGACAACTCCAAGGGACCTCTGGGAGCAGGGCTCATTGGACCACCTGATTATTATGACGACCGAAGCCGCTACTACACCGACGATGGTACTTTGAGGGCTAATCAGAGCTCCTCTCACTACTCTCGAGCAACGCCTCCTTCAGCTAAGCTGCCTGTAGACTCTCTGGGGCTTGATGGTGGGCGGAGCTTAGAGAAAAGTAAGAGCAGGGATAGCCTGCCGGCGTACTCCCCTAAGCCACTCCCCCCCTCCATCCCTCCGGATGATTACTTCCAGTGTTCGGGTTCATCTGAGGCCATCCTCACAGCTGCTAACTCACTCGGAACTCTGGGTAAGAGCAGCCACGAAGGGTTGAAGGTGGGTGGGACTGACAGACAGACTGACAGACAAACGCCCCACCCCTTAGACAGTAAGGAGGACTTGTCCAAGCTGGGGCCTAAGGGAGGCAGCCTGCCTCCAATACCTCTATCTATCCCTGACGCACCACTGGCTAATGGCCGGCCCCCCCACAGTGCCTCCTCTGGTCAGGAGAAACGTAAGGAGATCTTCAGTAAAGACACACTCTTCAAACCTCCCCCCAGTCTCCCCCTGCCCGGGTACAGCTCCCTAAGGAAACCCCCCACCCTCGTGTCCTCCAACCTGTCCTCCTCCTGTGATGCCCTTGACTCCCAGGAGGCATTTGATGCCCCCAAACCATTGGTGGCCACGTCGTCTGCTCCCCCACCAGGAATCGAACCCACTCCTGGTGCAGCAGAGGCCTCCTTCGACTACTACAATGTATCCGATGACGAGGAGCTGGAGGAGGGCGGGGCTAAGAGTCGAGGGGAGGATGAGAAGTCAGGGGGAGGTGTTGTTGGGAGGGGAGGGGGAGGAGCAGGGACCATGCAGTGGCTGCTGGAGAGGGAGAAGGAAAGGGACCTCCAGAGAAGGTTTGAAAGGACTCTGGCCTTCCCCGGTGCTAAAGAGAACCTTCCAGAACCAGCTCAGAACCAGCAGTCAGCCCACTCTGCTCGACTGGACAGCATGGACTCTAGCTCTGTCACTGTGGACAGTGGTTTCAACTCACCACGGTAAGAACACACACACACATGCCAGAAGAGGCCGAGGTATAAGGAAAAATATCATCAGCATCAAAGCAAAATCTTTAAGTTTTCAACAAGTCCTCTTCCATCAAGATTCAGATGCTTTGTGAAGTGTTAAAAAACAGAATTTGATGGTTTGTAAACATTTATGTTCCAAAACTCAGCTCAGACTGTGGCACACACAGAGTGGCCTAATGACAGTGGCATTAGTCGCAGCACAAAGAACTTAATATTTGAACCAAAAAGTGTAAGGTTTGGTAAGAAATATGCTTAAAAAACAAAGGACTGCAGGCACCTGGACTCTTGTACTACAGACCCACACTGGTGTAATCTGTGCAGAATGTGATTTGTCATTGTCTTGATGAAATGTGTTTGGTCTTGAAAAAGTCTGGATGGCAGCACATGTTACTCCCAAACCTGTAAATATTGTTCAGCATTAATAGAGCCTATGCAGATGTGTAAGCTCCCCATGCCATGGACATGGACTCTTCTGGTCCCCACAGAGTCCATGGTTTCCAAAAGGAATGTCAGATTTTGATTCAACAGACCACAGGACAGTTTTCCACTTCCCCTCAGTCCATCTTAAACAGGCTCAGGTCCAAAGAAGTCCCTGGTGTTGCATGATACAGTTTGAACTTAACTTTGTAGATACAGTGATACATTGGATAAATGGTTTTTGGAGGAGATTTTGGGCCCATGCAGTGATCTCCACTACAGAGTCATGTCTGTTTTTAATGTGGTGCTGCCTGAAGACCTGAAGATCTGGTCCATCCAGTCTTGGTTTTTGGTCCTTGTCCCTTTTGTTCAGAGATTTCTTCAGATTCTCTGAATCTTTTAATGATTGTGTTCTGTGGATGAAATCCTCTGTTTCTCCTTTGACTCTGAGGAACATTATTCTCAAAATGTTGAACCGTTTGCTCTCACAGTCGCTCACAGAATGGTGAACCTGTTCACATCTTCCTTTCTGTTCACATCTTCGCTTCTGACAGACTCAGCCTCTCTGGAGTCTCCTTTTTATACTCAGTCATGTGACTAACCTGTTGATCATTAATATATTATCGATATATCACACTGCACAACTTTTTGGGGATTGGTGTTGTTCATTTTGTCAGTTATTGATGCACAGTATTTTAAACAGGGTATTCACGGGTTCTTAAAAAGTCTTAAAATTTCTAAAACCCCAAAATTTGAATTTAAGGCCTCAAAATGTCTGAAATTCTCTGAAAATCTCATAAAATGTCTTTTATATGGTTTTGAAAGCTCAAAACAAAATACACTAACTTCAGTCCTGCTTCTAAATGTTTTTTGAGGACCGTTTCATGGCACTACAAAACAGCTAGTGTGCTGTGCACATGGCTCAGTGTGTTACAGCCTGCCGTCCATGGTTACAGCAGAGCTGTGAATAAATTCTAATACTTTGCAAGAATTCTGTGCCTTGCTCCAATTTTCATTTGTTTTTGTTTTTTTGCCAGTATGTATGTGAAACTGGTCTTAAATTGCATTTATTATGGTATTAGAAAATCTCAAGTTGGAAATTTTACTTTTTAAAACCTGCTGAGATGCTGTATAAATAAATAAATACAAATAACCGAGTAAGGACCTCTGTGGGAAACCACCAATTCGTTAATGAACCATCAACATTGAGATTACGCTCATGTAGTTTCTGAAGCAAACCTATATTTTTTTAAAGGCAGATCAAAGTTAAAGTTTACCTTCAAACATTTTGGAATATGTTTCTTTCTTTAAACTGCAGTATGTCTAACTGTGGGTAGTGTGTTTCTGATGTTCACCCATGTGCTTTGCATCTACTGTTGTTGCCATGGCTCTGTATCAAGCTTCCTTCTTGAGTTAACTAGCTTTCTGATTGGCTGTTTTTTTTTTTTTTTTTTTAATTTACATGACGATCGGGAAGCTCGCGCTCAGCTGTACTCGGTTCTCACACAACAATATTTCTGAAAGCCAATACTGAACATGATTAATGGGAGCCTGGTTGTATTGTGAGCAGACAGAAGAGATAAAATCACCCTGAGCACATCTCACACCACAGAAGAACAGTTTAGAATTGTAGCCGCTTAAGATGATTTCAGGGAGCTGAGTGAAGAACAGAGGCCTCCTCCTCCCATAAATGCATGTTAACTGTAATTTAAGCATGTTAAAAACCTAAAAGATAAATTAGATGTTCAAAATCAGCCTCTGAGTTGACACAGGCTGTAAGAAAAGGCTGCTAGCTGAGCTGCTGCTGATGTTAGCTGAGTCATTAGGTTCAGATTAGTTCAGGGAGCTTAGCTATGCACATGTGTCTTTGAAGAGGGGTCTTCATGCTTTCTCACATTTCAAACCTGGATACAAAGTAACAAAGCTGGATGTTCAGACTAAACGTGTGCAGATTTTCAAACCTCTACGTATTCACATGTTGGTGAAATCATCTAAATCTGTCTGTAAACTGATCAAAACAGCCTGTTCTAAAAATAGAATGAGATCTTTAATCTGCTAAAATGATGAGGTCATCACATAAGGATCTCCTCAAACACCAACATTTACCCATAGATTCACCCCTGACAGGCCTTCAGAGGGCTGGCCAATCAGAGTGAAGAGGGGTTTGTGGAGCAGGGAGCCTTAAAGTGACAGCAGCTAAAATGATTCAATAGAGGCTGAAATAAGAATTTTCTAAAACACCAGTGAGAGAAAAATAGAGTTATTGGTGCTGTTAACCATGTGAAGATACTACAGGGACAACAGAGGGACAGAATAAAGAACAGCACGCTCTCATACAAGTCTTCCCTAGCATCTAGGCTGTAGTTTTATTTAAAAGTCCAATGAGTAAAACAGTTTGTGTGGTGATAGGACAGAATTAGAACTGTGAAGTGACTTTAAGCTGACTACAGAAACTGAACTTAATCACACAGCTCTGATCTAGTAAGCAATTGTTAAGTCATCTAACAGAGCTTTCAGTGATGGACACAGACCTCCTCATCTCTATGGAGACGAGGTGACAGAGACAGAACTACTCTAAAAGCCTGGTCAGTCTGTAGGACCCCTGGCTCCTGCTACCTGTTCCACTGATGAAACATGTTTTATTATTTAGTATAATGTCTGTACTGTTATTTATCATGCTGTTTGTGGTCTGTGTGTGTGTGTGTGTGTCTGTCTGTCTGTGTGCATATAGGACGAGGGAGAGTCTCGCCTCAAACACGTCGTCCATTGTGGAGAGTAACCGTCGGCAGAACCTGGCTCTGAGCCCCGGACACCTCGGCATCACCTCTGGAAACGGCCCCCCTTTCTCCTTCAGAGCCATCCCAGAACCTGCCGGAACCCAACCAGAGAAACTCCAGAAGCCCAGCGCCTGCCTCGCATCAATCACCAGCGTGTAGGGGCGGGGCTAAAGGGCTGGGAGGAACGCAGAGACCCGATGGACAGGAAATACAAATCCAAACCCCGCAAAAGGACTGTTACACCCTCAGACTGACAGACTGTCTAAGTCAGTGCAACTGTTAACTCTCTCTCACACACACACACACACACACACATACACACACATACACACACACCAGGCAGATTCTGATCATGTCATCTACAGCCTCCAGTTCACACACCGCTGTTTTATTTTCATTTATGTGGATTCTAGTTCTGTGTGTGTGTGTGTGTGTGTGTGTGTGTGAGAGCGTGTGTGTGTATTTTGCGTGCTTGCCTACGTGTGTGTGTGTGTGTGTAATCTGTAATTTGTAATCTCAGGTCATGTTATTTTCCATCCAGCTGCTCCAGATCAGCACGTCTCCCCCTGCTGGAGAGTCATGATGTTACACCCTGAAAGTAGCTGCTCTGCTGACTACTAATGCTATTTTTACATAAATACACACACACACGCACATGCACACACACACACACACACACACACACTGTACCTGTTCAAACCTGGTGGTGACATGAGTCTTCACCCGTGCTTACTCGCATCTTAATCTTATTGTATTGCTCCTCATCAGTGCACGGGATCATTCTGTATTTAAATCCAGATTCTCTATCATAAACTGAAACAGACAGGAAGTGAAACATCTTGTATATTTTTTTAGACCTCTCTTTTAGCTGTTAGAACCTTATATCACTTAAAGAACCATTAATCTGAAATATTTTGATGAGGCGATAGAGAAGCGTCAGATAAAATCAGTACAAACTGTGAGAGTCAGTCCATCAGATGAGGGACCAGCTGATGTAGAATGAAGCAGAGCGTCTCTTTCACCCGGTGGCTTCACGGTGACCTCCTGCAGGGATCAGACGTCTGATTTCACACTCTCCATGGAGGCAGAGCTTCCTGCTTCCTCTCCGTGACTCCTCATGCCCACACGCTGAATCAGCTGAGTCAGGTTTCATGGCAGCTGTTAGAAACATGAACACGTAATCGCCGCCCCTCTACACACAACGGGTTAGTGACGAGTTTGTGTTATTGACCTCTGAAGTCACAGCAGAGACTTTACATGAATGAAACTAAAGATATTTAATAAATCAGAATGATAGAGACAGTGACATACAGAATATATGTTAGCTGACAATGAATATATGTACAGTGTATAGAAACCTTTATTTATGAACACTTTAAATCAGATATTTAATGACATGCTGCTTTTTTAATGCCTTCACACAGAGAACAGAACTACTTAAAGCTGTTAGACTTTAAAGTCACGTGACAGTACACGTCACACTGACATCATAAGGTAACAGACCCCAGGATGTAAACATACTAACTGCTAAAAGAGCTACAGCCCTGATCCTGAAACAGTCGAGATGCTGTGTGACTGTCAGTGAACCTGGAGATAACTGTCTCATCCTTTCTGACTGATTTCTATATAAATATGTACAAAAAATATTAAGAGTCCAAACTTTGTAATATGTTGTCTTTTGTTAATATTTACTCACTATGCTAAACCATGCTAAGTGTGGCTACACAGCACCTTGACTGTCTCTGGGATCTGGGTTGTCAGGATGAAATGTCCACGATGGTTAAATGACGAGAAGAAGACAACCTTAGACCTTTTTTTTTTTTTTTTTAAACTGGATCTAACAGCCAATCACAGAGAAGAGATAATGCAGCAACAGCCAATCAGTATGTAGTTTAAAGCTTTAAAACATGACTCTTTCACAACATCACAGTTTTCTTCTTAGATTCAGGACCTTTTATCAGCTTCAGCTTTTAACAAGTAAAAGGATTATAGTCATCAAATTTTGCGGGTTGGAGACACTAAAGGTCCTTTTGACAAAATGTTCCAGGAACTTTTAGAACTTGTTGATGGGATGCACCCTTCTCCTTTAGATTAGCATTAAATACTCACCTGATGAAGAGATTTTGACACATTGATGTGATATAAAAAAAACTTATCTAGGTTGCATTTCTGAGGACTTCCTGTGCTGCTGTGATCTTGATATCCAGCTGAAGGTCTCCAGTTTACAGAGTCACTCTTAAAACTGGAAAACACTATCAGGCTCAAGGCAGACCACTGTTTAGGAGTTACTGAACCAAGTCAGTCACAGCTGGGGGTCATCTTATTGAAGACGGAGGGAGGGGGGAATAAAAACACTGTGAGTGATCCACCAGTCAGATCATGTTCAGCTTGCAGGTGCCGCCATTGAAAGTACTACCCTCCCAGGCAGGGCTGTTTTTCAGGTGAGGATCAGTTACACTCAGATCTAAGTTTAGTTCCTAGTCCCCATGGTTAAAAACGTACAAGTAGCTCCTCAAAAAGTCCTTTATTCCTGGGGAAAGTTCCTGCAGTTGAAAAGCACCTTAACTGAGCTGAAGTTGGGCACAGCACCCCGTGGAGCCCGCCAAAGATCATCAGAAAAACACAGATTTTTAACTTGAAACTGCTTTATTCTGTGTTTTTACTGGTTTGGATCAGCAGGTCTGTGTGCTTTCAGGAAGAGCAGACCTCTAAGGAAAAGTTGGCCTCCTTTTAAAGAATTTATAGACAGACGGTGTTAACGAGTGGGAATCAAACTCAGCAGCTTCCTGTGGGCATAAAGAGTCACAGTCACTCCCTCATCAGCTGAAGGGAAGAGCTGTATCCTCCTGAGGTTTTAAACAGCAGTGACGTCTGAGGAGTGTGTGTGCGAGCAGCTGAGTGTCTGACAGTGAGTGTGTGTGTGTGAGGTGTAATCCAGAACAATGATACACACAACAAGAGGGGATGTGACTTCTTATTCAGTATTTCTTCATTTTTACCTTAGCATACACTCCTAGGATTCACAAACACTCCTGTCATCCAGACACACACACACACGCACACACTCACACACTCACACTTCAGTCCCGTCCATGAATACTTGAGTTTCTCTCCAAACTGACTCGTTCCCTGAGCCACTCTCACTCCTGGTGCTACGATGTGTTGTGGTCAGTGTCGGCCATGATAATAGTCATAATAAGCGAGTGATGATGTAATGGATCACAGTGTTAAATGGATCCTCACACAGGTGAGCATTCAGCATCGATGTGAGCAGGACCACACTCAGACTGAAGGACCGCTGACTGGGACTCGGGGACATGTAGAATAAGACTCGTTTATAACCTGACCTGAGCTGAGATGGATTCACCTGTCTCTAAAGAGCCTGCAGTCCTATAGGTCAATCATGTCCCGCCCTCCTATAGGCTCAGGGAGCTGTCAATCATCCCAGTGTGGTCGTCGTCGTCTTCTCAGCTCCTCTACAACTACCTCCACAGCAGCAAAAACACAGCCCGTCCTCTCTGCTAACACACTGTCATCAGCCTCGAGCCTGTGAATGTCTACACATACACACATGAATTCACACACACACACAAACACACACATACACAAATACACACTATCTACACATCAAAGTGCTGGACTCCCTGTTGCCCCTCCCCCCCTCTAACGTGGTTTCTTCTGATGGTACGTGTCAGTTTCTGGTTCAGCTGCAGGCGATATGTTCTGATCTTAAAGGTACAGAGAGCATCATTTAGCCTTAAAGGGATCAGGATGTTTGACACAGCTTCATATGAATCCTTGTCTGTAGTCTGTTCTACCTGTTCCCTAACTCCACACCTGACTGTACCTGAGCTATCACTGGTGGGTGGGGCTAAACCTCCTTCTGGCTGTGTCAGAAAGTTCCTGAAATCTGAAAGTGTACTGGCCCTTTAAGAGTGCCTCAGTGAGGAGTGTTGCTGCTATTGAATATAGAACGTGTTGCTTAAGTGCGTTTGTGTGTTTAGGACCTTTGAAAGTTTGTTTATTTTTATAGATTGACTCTAAAGTGGTCCCCTGTCCCAGCTGATCCAACTGTTCACCTGTGCAGTTACCCACACTAACCAGTAGGGGCCCAGTAGTGTGGGATCAGGTCAGTTTACTGGCTTCAAAACTGAAGACTGTGTAAAAGAAAGGACGCTGCTCTTTGGACTGCTGAGCTTGTCCATCACTTTGTCCATTCACCCTCATAGTGGATGTAAAGGAGGAGCGAGGGCCTCACTTTTGTAGCCCTGCCTTCATCCAAACATGGTCACTTCTCTCTAAGTCATCACTAACCATTATAGCTCTTGTGTGGAGTTTTAATCTGGTTATGAAAAAGACTTATGTTTACAATGGCAGAGATTTCCAATGACTGTTAAACGAAGCAGGGTGAGGTTTTTTGTTAGAAAATAAGACTGACACATAACAAAAGGGAGTTTTATTATTTATCAAAGAGGTGAGCCAAGTCCAAAAAAAAAATCCTCACTCAGGCTTTCAACAGATGTTTTTACTTGAAGTATTCGCAGCCAACTTCTCAAAGTCTTTGCTTGGGAATAAATCAGCTGAGATTAAAGAATATTTTCTTTGCTTTCCAAATAATAATAAATAAAGTAATAATGAGTGGAATCACCCTCTGATAGGCACTAGAGAGAATTAAGATTTGAAAATAAAAAAGCAGCGTCCAAGTCTCATTTTCGGTCTGTTTGATCTTGACTCCTGAACCGGTTTTCAGGGTGAAGAACTACTGGAATTCCACTCTGTGATCTAATGTTGGGTTTTAGTCCTGATTGTAACCACTAGAAGAGGGTCAGACCTGATGAGTAACCACTACAGAAGAGAGTTCAGTCTGATTCAAACCACCACTGCTGTCAGGGCCTCACCCTCTTCCTCTGGACTATGAGCCTGTTTTATCGTCTGCCCCCAGTGGATGGAATACTCCAAGTATTTGACCACTACCATGTCAAAAACTGCAGTTTAAAGGCCGATCAAAGTTTGCTGAACTGCTGGACCCTAGTTCTAGTCTCTGGTCGTGAAAACCACCTGGCCTAACTGCTCTGATCATTTTTTTATTTGCATTTATTGTAATTTGTCAACTTTAGTCTGATACTGGAGTTTATCAAAGAGCTCTAAACAGAGGAATATGAAAAACAGAAGCTTGTCAAAGCCAATTGTGAATGACTACAACCACTCTGAGTTCACCGGTTTCAATCAAGCTTAGAGCCTTCATCAGTTAGGTTCCTGTGCCACACTTTAGTTCATCTTCAACATTTGAATCTTGTACCGCAGTTTCAGCATGTACTGCAGTTTGGTTCTTGTATCACACTTTAGTTTCAGTATCTTGTACCACAGTTTAGTTCCTGTACCATTGTTTGGTTCCTGTATCACAGTTTAGTACTATCATTTGGTTCCTGACCCACAGTATCACATTATCATTCCTGTGATAAGGTTAAGTTCTTCTACACATAATGGTTCTTGAACCACAGTTATGTATCTGTACTATCGTTTGGTTCCTGTATCACAGTGCACAGTTTAGTTCCTGTACTATAGTTTAAGTCTTGTATGAAAGCTTAGTTCTTGTACTATCATTTGGTTCCAAAGAACCACAGTATCATTCCTGTGATAAGGTTAAGTTTCTGTATACTGTTTGGTTCTTGTATCACACTTAAGTTCTTCTACCTGAATCTAGTTCTTTAATCTCACTTTAGTTCCGATGCAGTTTGGTTCCTGTATCACAGTCTAATTTCTGCACTAAAGTTTGGTACCAGGGTCTAGTTCCTTTACTAGTATTTAGTTCCTGTTCAGTATCTGTACTACAGTCTGGTTTTTGCACAACAAATTAGTCAACCCAATTTAGTTCCTGTACCACAATCTGGTTCTTGTACCACAGTTGGTTCCTGACAGGGCACAGTTCAGGTGTTCTGGTTTTGCAGCCTGATGGAGGTTTTGGTTCCACCCCGTATGTCTGTTTGCACTGACCCCCACCCCCCCAGCCCCAGTCACCCTTCTACAGTCCGGCACACTGACCCCCCCACCCCCCCCATCCTTTTCTACAGACGGTCCATGAAATGTCTTCCCGTGACATCGGCGCGGTGTTTCTACAGTCGGAGGTTCAACAACAATAACATTGTTTCTAACGGTGACGGTATGTCATACTGTAAATGATGTTTATCTGTCATGCCTAGTCAAATAATTTAAACAATAAAAGAGGGATTTTTTAAATGTCTATAATATCTGAAAGTCCCTTTGATGTGTAGTTCTGGTGTTACTGTTGTTGTAGTGTATGTGATACCCTGTGGGGTTTGTGTTACTTTTTAAGATAATAAAATAACAATGTTTGATTAAACACTGTCCTCCATCTCTGTCATAAATTAATGATCTGTTTACATCAGTTTCAATATTTGTGATGAAAAATGAACCCCCGTGATTCACAGCTAAAACAAAAACTTGCCTATTTTTTTTCTCTCACAGGTGTTTTAGAAAGCTCTTATTTCAGCCTCTGTCTGAAACACTTTGTTTTGGCTGCCGTCTCTTTAAGGCTCCCTGCTTCACGACCCCCTTCCCTCTGATTAGTCAGCCCTCTGGATACCTGTTGGAGGCAGTGTTTGAGGCCTGCCCCTCGAACATGGCATCAAGTAGTTAGGAGATCCTTATATGATGACCTCATCATTTCAGGAAGTCATGTAAGGATCCTAAGAATGGTCCACTTTCGGAGCATTTAAAAGTGTCGATCTTTGCATGAAAAAAAGACTAAAAGAGGTATGTATGACTATTAATCTGTCTGATCAATGATGGACAGTATTTTGAAGCTAAATAATCAGAAAATGACGAGAGTGTGATGAATCAGTCATCCCCCCCCCCCCCCCCCCCCACACACACACACACACACACACACTCACACACACACACATCCTCAAAGGGTTCCTGGTCACCGAGTAAGTCAGTGTGGTAGAAACATGGTTAAAGCTTTCTTTAGTCTGTTTCTGTTAAAGAGTACTGTTGCCCCCTGCTGGCTGTAAGGGTGAATGCAGACAACAACATCCAGCAGTCCATTTATGAATCTTCTCATAACCAACCACACATCCATTAAATGATGGCTCTTCAGACCTGGTCTGGGGTCAGACACACACGCACACACACTCAATTATCCTTTATTTAAACAGCACCAGGTCAGTAACAAACCCACACAGAGCAGCTGAAGAGACATGGACTGTGTTCACAGAGACCAGCAGAGTCCACCAGCAGACAAACACTTTGAACAGGCAGAGAACTCCAACAGAATCAGACTAACTAAGACCAGATCCACCATCACTGGAAACAAGAACCAAATTCACTGAGACCAGAACCACTATCACTGAAGCCAAGAACCTGACTCACGTAGACCAGAATAGGGCTGAACAATTAATTGAATTAAAACTGACATTGCAATGCAAAGTTCAAATCACAAAGACTGCAAGTAAAAAAAAATAAAAAATGTTTTGTGTACAATATTATGTGACATGTGTGGAGTGGGTGGCGGTAATGCACCTTTCAACAGGTTTGGCCAAAGATCTCAGAAGAAGAACAAAACACGTACAAACGGGATGAAGAAAACAACTTCAGCCACGCTAAGTTTTGATTCATTGTGTTGTTGTTGACATCTTTAAAAATGGCTTCAGCAGAAGAACCAAGAGAGGACACAGAAGAAGAGACTTTGCTGTCAAAGGGGAATAGCATGTCGGTTGTCTGGACCTATTTTGGATTTAGGAAAGAAGACGAGGCACAGTGTAAGGTATTGTGCAAAACATGCCTGGTTACCATAGCTACAACAAGGGGCAACACTACAAAACTGTTCCAACATTTAAGAAAGCATCACAACTGCATGGCTAAAACCCCGACCACCAAGGAAAGAACTGTTTATATTTGGACAGTATCCTTCGTCGTGTTGGTCATACTTTAAGAAAGAATGATTTATTGCTTGTGTTTAATGAATAATGCAGAGGATAACCCCCCCCCCCCCAAATAAATAAATAAATAAATAAATAAATAAATAAATAAATAAATCACATGCTAAATCACAATTGCAATATTGGTTCAAAAAACCCCAATCAGATTTTTTTCAAAAAAAAAAAAATGTTCAGCCCTAGACCAGAACCACTATCACTGGAGACAAGAACCAGACTCACTGAGACCAGAAGCAGATTAGAGACTAGACTAGAGACCAGAACCAAACTCTCTTATATCAGAGCAACTCCATGAGGCCACAGCTAGACTCAACATGACCAGAAGATGACCAAAGAACAGAACCGCATCTAGACCAGAAAATCTAATAGTCACTAAAACCAGAACAGAAATCAGGCTGGTGACCAGAACCAGACCAGAAACTGCAACCTAACTAAGACCACTAAAGGAGCTTACTTAGACGAGGATCAGACTTAGTGTGACCAGAACCAGACCAGGGATCAGAACCTGACTACCTAAGAACAGAACAGGGACTCAATGAGATGCAAACCAGACCCTTTGAGACTAGAAACGAGCTCCCAAGGCACCAAAGGGACCAGAGATTGGAATCAGACCAACTGGAGACCCAAGACATAAACTCACAATTACCAGACTGGAACCCAACCCAACCCCCCCAAACCAGAACCAGTTTTTCTGAGACTAGAACCACCCCCAATGAGACCAGAACCAGAATACGGACCAGAAACAGACTCAGAGACCAGAACCAGAATCATTCTAAGAGCTTTGTGTCAGTGTTTTTGGAACAGGTGTTACAGGTGTGCTACAGCCTGAAACATACCTGGTACCTGTCGCCTGGTGTAAGAATTTCTGAGCTGAGGTGAATCTGATCCTCAGCTGGTCAGAAAGTCTTAACAAACGTGATCAGAGAGCCTTTCTCAGAGGAATGGGGCTCAAAATCCGATTACTATATCTGTTTTAACACCAACAGAGAGACCTCAGTGATCCCCGTTATCCGTTTGTTAGAAAAGTAACGGGTTTGAAGAAAAGGCTTATTGCTGCTTATTATTATGGTATCTCTGGGGGATCCAGAGGATCACAGGAACTCTGTCCTTTTATATGCTAGTCTGGACAAGTATAGAGCTAATGAAGGCGCTATTATCATCGTATCAATCAAGCCACCAGGGGGAGCTGCTGCATCAGGATTCTCTTCTTGCTCCAACTGCACCTGAGCGATTCCCTGCTTGGCCAACCTGGTCCTCATTTATTCCCAGGTTTAATTTTTTATTACAGTGTTCACATTATGTTTAGTGTTCAGGCTGGTGTGAGGCCGCCTTAGTTTTATGATTAGTTTATGATTAGTAGTTGTTGTTTTTTTTGTTATGTTTTTCTCTAACCCTTCTACTCCAATAATTACAGCACTGCATGAACCTCATTAGTTCACAGGGCTGTCAATCATGTTGTTGCAACCCTTTTTGTAGCATCAAATAATTAATTCAACATAAATTTGTCAGAAAAATAAACACATGTGACATAAATCATCATGATAGGAATTAACTTAATGACAGAAACCATGTTTTCTGAACTTTTATTTGACTTGTGTTTAGGTTTAGAGTTTGACTCATGTCACATCTGTGCACATGGACTTAATGAAATGGTAAAAATGGTAAATGGACCAGTACTTATATGCTTATAGGCCTTTTTAGTCTGTCCGACCACTCAAAGCGCTTTTCACTGCTGAGCTCTTTCACTCATCCACACCACATTCACACACTGATGGCTGAGACTTCTGTATATATAGGAACACATCAGTTCTAGCCAATACATTCACACACCACTGACCAACAGTGGGAGCAATTTTAGGGGTTCAGTGTCTTGCTCAAGGACACTTTGACATGTACGACTGCAGGAGCTGGAATCAAACTCTTAACCTTCCGATTGAGAGGTGATGACTACCGCTGAGCACAATGTGCACACTGCAGACAGTCAACAAGGGTAGCTTTAAATATTTTGGCTTCATTTTGAAGAGCTGTTGTGTCATCTACTTTTTAAATTACAGCAAAGCGTTCATACCAACGTGTTAACAACTAATAAACTTATATTAGACAGCCAACATCACGCAGCACAAACTTTAAAAGAATGAATACTTCCGATGGTTCAAAGTTGTAACCACAGAATGGTATGTACATAGACATTTAGCTTTATGAAAAATAATAACTGTCACATTCAGTTGAATATATGACATTAAACAAAGGCGAATTAAGAAGAAACATCTATGAGGCAGCAATTCAGATTTCATTTATTTCATTTTTATGTCATTAAATGTACATCAGCAGCTCCTCTTACTAAAAAAAAATCTTAATTTTCGTCTTTTTATATAATCATTATTATTAGTAGTAATGGTAGTATTGTTCTTTTAATTGTCGGTTAATGTAACGTCACAGACTAATTTGTCAGTGTGTCTGTGGTTTTATTTTGAAAGATCGCTTCATACACACCCACACGTGGGTGTTGTGTATCAGCGTGTAGCCCCCTCCTACGCACACTGTGACCCCTCCTCCCGCACAGACCCCCATCCTCTCTCAGCTGTCAGCTCGTTCTTCTCGCTAGCCCGCTCTGTTTCTTTCCTATCTACTAACGGAGCACGAGGACGTACCGTTATGTCACGCTGTCAGAGCCCCGCGTGCTCCCCGCAGCTCCTCGCGCTTCTCTTGCTGCTGCTCGGCGCGGGACAGGTAAGCCTCGCGGGAAAACCTCTGCTTGTGTTCCTGATCGATGGATTCAGATACGACTACATGGACAACCTGCACGCGCTGCCGGGCTTTAAAGAGCTCGTGACCAGCGGAGTGAAGGTGGACTATATGACTCCGGATTTTCCCAGTTTGTCCTACCCGAATTACTACTCACTGATGACAGGTAACACAACATCCACCTGTCTGTCTGTCTGTCTGTCTGTCTGTCTGTCTGTCTGTCTGTCTGCCTGCCTGCCTGCCTGTCTGTCTGTCTGTCTGTCTGTCTGTCTGTCTGTCTGTCTGTCTGTTATCTCACAGCGTCACATTAAAATAGAAAACCACAGCAGTGTAGTTCAGGAGACACTGAAGTAACACATGTAAACACAAAACAGAGTCAGTCATCTGGTTGGATCAGACACACTCTTTTAGTGCTGATACGGATAATTTAGAACTGAAGAACATTAAAAACCTTTTGTCTCTCATTAAACTCAAATAATAAATCATGTATTGGATGTTTGATGTGAGGGTAAAATATGGCAGTGCTGTGGTTTGTTTTTCTGCCTCACAGAAAGAAGGTTTACCTGCTCAGGTGCCTTTCTCTGTATAGTTTGCATGTTCTCCCTGTACTTGGTGGTGTAGCTTTGGCATCCTCTGACACTCCAAAAACATGCTCATCAGGTTAAGTGGTCACTCTTAACTGCACTGTGTGCCCCTGTGGGCCCCTGTGTGTGTGTGTGTGTGTGTGTGTGTGTGTGTGTGTGTGTGTGTGTGTGTGTTAGCCCTGTGACGGACTGGTCCCTGTCTGTTGCTCAGTAACAGCTGTTTAGGAGAAGGCTGTCCTCCAATCATGGACTAATTAACAGTAGTATATATATATATATATATATATATATATATATATATATATATATATATATATATATATATATATATATATATTCCACTTAAACCACTTAATGAATTAAGCTCTTTGTAAATGAGTCTATTTTTATTGTCTGAAATTGAAGCAATTTGATCCCATGGTCAGCAATCATGTTTGCATACTGATGCCAAACCTTTTGTCCGTCATAATTTTTTTCAGAACGTGTTCGATTTTCTTCATTGTTCCTGATCCATCCAGGTTGTTTTGAGGGTTGTTTGACAATTCAGAGGTTTTGTAGGCTACTTGTAACGTTGTCATCATCATTTAATTTAGCAGGCAGATTAAATTATCACTGCCAAAACTATGTCTGGTGAGATGGGCCGACACATTTTCTATCATTTCTTGCTCTGTTTAGATGATGAATGAAGACGTGTGTGTGTGTGTGTGTGTGCGTGTGTGTGCGTGTGTGTTTTCACAGCTGTGTCTTTGTTCCCTGTTGTCCTGTGAATTCATGAGGAAGATGATCATCAGATCTCTGAATCAGCTCACTTGCAGCAAAGGATGATGGGAGTTCAACTGGATGTCACACAGTACGATTTGATAAAATACGATAAGTTAACATAAGATATATGATATATACAAATAGATAAGAAACAACACAACACCATATGATACAATACGATGCAATAAGATATGACAGAATGGAGAATATGGTGTATTAACATGATGAAGTTCAGCAAGATGTGATATATTATGATCACATATGATACAATACTTAAGACAGAACCACACCTGACAGGATATCACACATAAAAATAATCAAAGCGACCATACCAGGATCCACCAGGATCCATCTGATAGATGATGCTTTTCAACTGCCGGAACTTTCCCCAGGAACTAGGGGAAAGTCTTACTCCAGGATAACAACGATGCCAATGACACAACATTCACTCTAGGCTTGGAAAGCTGGTCAACTTTTAATTATTTGACTAACCCACTTAAAAGAGAGTAGACAGAACAGTGACAGTTTTATTGCCTCACATCAATCAACAGGCAATAATACCACAATGTACAAAAATAAAATATCACAATAAAAAAAATACAAAAATAAACCCCTTTCAAAATAAATAAACAAAATAAAGTGCAAATAAGTGTCCCTTCTTTGAATAGAAGCAAGAGTTCAGGTCCTTATAAAGTTCCCCCTTGAGAAAAGGAGATCAGTGTTCTTTTTAACTGGTGTGAAAATAGTTCTTATGACTACCTGGGTAGATTTTGTAGTGTGTTGCATCTTATCTGAATGTGAGTGAATGGAGTGAATCAGTGGTCTGTCCATAGTCAAGCTCTCTGATACTTGCTTGTCACTGAACCCTCCACGGTTCAGAATCAGAATGATCAACTCTTAATCTACTGAAGAAAAAAGATTTGAGGTCAACAATGAAATCATGCAGTATCACTCAAACACCACTTATCTTAACAGTTAACCTCTAAATCTATATTTTTAATCCAATTAGATAAACTAAATCATCATCTATTTAATTCAATATGTTCAATTCAACTTTCAAACTGAGATGAAATGCATCTCTCTCATAAACATCTGAATAAGAGAATACTTACATACAACATAATGACTCTAAGTCAACAGAACTGAGTATAATGCACCTTTAACTCTTTTTAGAAAGAACATTATCAGAGAAAGGCCTCATGTAACCAGAGAAGAACCAACATGGCTATTATTCCAACCATTAACTAGAGCTAGCATTTTAGCACTGTTAGCTTCCTCACCCAAGCTTGTGATGAGAGGGCTGGCTGGGTGAAAGCAGCTCCTTGGTTCAGTTTGATATACAGGATTCAGTCTTAACGAGCAACAAGCATAATCAACGATTAATGATGTTTTATCAGGCTTCATACCAAGGATCTCTTCAGATCGCTCTCAGAACAACGTGCTCTCTGACCAAGGTTTCAGGGGAAAAGAGTGTGAGAAAGAGGGGGCGATGAGGAAGGTGTAAATAGTTTTAACGCCTAACACTGAGGCACTATTGGGCAGCTCTCCACCTTCTGGCAAGGACATGAAACTACACCTCTTAATGATGTATGGATTTATATGTTTAATGTGGGTTACAAACTACAATATCCAGGCGGCTGATTTATAAAATGAAGTAAGATTAAGTCATCTCCAACATTTGTTAATCTTATTTTCAAAGTGTAATTGGTCTTCATCTGGGCTCTAAAAAGTAACACTCACCAACCCGCCAAATACGGGTAAAATTCAGTTCGGTGGGTGTAAAAAAACAAAACAAAAACTCACTAGCCAGCTTGGCTGGTGATAAATGAAGCACTTTACCGTCGTGTGAGTGCGGTTTCTATGGTAACACATCCTCACCAACTTTGGTGAACACAGACGCGTGCTCTACATGTGGGGCAGGATGTTTCAGTCTCTACTTTTTGGAGGAGAGTTGCTCTCTGGGAGCAGATGCATATTTGCGTGTGCTCCCAGCTGGACGGGAGATTCTTCAGTTCTCCATGGGTTTGGGATCTGAATGGAACGTCTTGAAAGACGAGGCTTGCTGCCTGTGGTGGTAGGAACCATATGGGGCACGAAGGCTCCGTCCACTACAGCCTGCTACGCAGCAAACAGGAGTGTGTCTAGTCACACTACTCCAACATGAACCGACTTTAGACACACGCAGGGCCCGCCTACGTCACCATGAAGAGTGTGTTTACATGCAGTGTGGTCTCATCAGTCAGCTCAATGAGACACAGAGAACAGGATTTCAACTTTAGAGACTTTTTGTCTCATGTTGTTGTTTCAGTCTGACACAGCTCTTTAACACCCGCGTTATTGCTTAAAATAACTGTCCAGAGGAGCAGTCACGGCAGTCATGTCTGCGTGCTCGTGTATGAAGTGTTGTGCTGAAGCACACCTCTCAGAAGCGTGCCAAAAAGGAGAAGTGAACTCCGCTCAAGCACGGTATACTTGTGGTCACACTGGCCAAACAAACTTGACTTTAAGGCTAAAGCCTGCTTGGGCACGGTACATTTGGCCAGTGTGACCATGTCCTAAGACCTAAAAGCAGCATTATACCTTCATATCTTAAAGCTTCCCATAACTTCCTCACACTTTGAGGGTGAACTGATGTGTTTACACAGCAGGAAGTGTTCAGCAAAGCATCATAGTGTGTAGGCAGCAGAGAGGTTGAAGAAGGAGAATCATTTAAAGAAGAGCATTTCATTTAACACTGACATGAAAACAGTCAGCACAGTGTCTGCTTCATCCTCCATCCTGTTGGTGGATTTTAAGTCATGTCCTGCCTCCAGTGACTCTCCCTCTAAACCTCAGACTTCATCTCACTCAGTCCTTTAAAAGTTGTACGCATGTAGACCTGCACAAATGCAGTGTGCAGGTTTCAGACCCTCTCTGTGTCCTCAGTGTGTTTGTGCTCAGCCTCCTCCTCTTCCTAAAACAACAACCATCCTGCTCAAAGAGCTGGCAGCTCTGCAGCCTGATGAAATGCTGATTGGTGTGTTTTCACTGAGCATTCTCCTGCTCAAAGAATCACACACACGCACACACACACACACAAATGAACAGCAACACACACTGAAAGACACACACACACGGTTCATTGACCCTGCTCCTCCTCCTCTCTGCATCTGACTCTTGTTTCTGTTCACTCTGAATTCACTCCACATTCTCCAACTCACAAACAGCTCCAAATACTTTTTCTTCTCCTCTTGTTTCCATTTGGGGCCCATCTGTTCTTCCTTTGCCAACAGTGATTAGTCTTTTATCTGTCCCTCTGGTGCCCCTGTAGTAACTTTACATGCGTTACATTTCTAAAAAGTCCCCTTTTTCTCTCACTGTTTGTTGTTGTTGTTGTTTTTTTTAGAAAACTTTTGTTTCAGTCTCTGTTTAGAAGGCTTTGTTTTAGCTGCTGTCCCTTTAAGGCTCCCTGCTCCCAAAAATCCCTCTGGCCAGTCCTCTGGAGGCCTGTCAGGGGCGGAGCGATGGGCAGACCTTTGTGTTTGCCTCTCAAACATGTCATCTATTTCTTCAACATATGAAAATGTAGATGTTTGAAAGTCTGCAAGTTTAGTCTGAGCAATCCACTTCATTCAAGAATTATTCACAGTGCTTCACTTCTTCCAAATTTTATGATACACCATCTTTCCAAAATGGAACAAATTAATTTTTCCCTCAAAATTCTGCACACAGCATCCCAAAAAAAAAAAAATTTATGTATTTATTGCAAATTTATAGAAATAAACTAGAACATCACATGTACGTAAGTATTCACAGCCGTCATGAAGCTCTAAATGTAGCTCAGATTCATCCTGTTTCCTCTGATCCTCCTTGAGATGTTCCTAAAGCTTCACTGGAGTCCACCTGTGGTAAATTCATCTGATGGGACCTGATCTGGAAAGGTTATTACAGGGTGTTGTGTGCAGAATTTTGAGGAAAAAATGACTTTATTCCATTTTGGCATGAGGTTTTAACCTAACAAAATATGGAAAACGTTAAGCTTTGTGAATACTCTCCGGATGCTCTGTGCTTCATATTTAAGTTTAAAGCATGAGAAAACAGAATACCCTCTCTTTAAAGAGCACCTCACACATAGAGTCAGATTTCTGATGACGTCTCTGTGATGTTCATCATCATCATCTCGTGTTAACATTTCTGACTCGCTCTTAAAGGAGAAGTAACATTTAGATACGTTGTGCTGGTTTTCTCTTCCAGGCCGTCACTGTGACACACATCACATGACAGGAAACTACATGTATGACGAAGTCTCCAAGAAGGAGTTTCTGATCGGGACAAACCCTGACAGCCGTCTTCCTCTGTGGTGGGATGGATCAGAGCCGCTGTGGATCACCCTGCAGAAACACAACAAGAAGGTGTTCATGTACTACTGGCCAGGTGAACACACACACACACACGGGCACACTCAGTACTCAAGCGTCCAGCTTTTGAAGTCAATTCCAGAATAAAGGTCAACTGAAGTCAGATTTTAGACCACAACATCCCTGCAAACTGGCAGACTGTGACACTGTTCAGGACTGTTTATTCTTTAAGTTATGTCAGTGATAAAGAAAAAACATCCGTGTGTGTGTGTGTGTGTGTGTGTGTTTGTGTGTGTGTGTGTGTGTGTGTGTGTGTGTGTGTTCCAGGCTGTGAGGTGGAGATCCTGGGTGTGCGCCCATCTCTCTGTGAGGAGTACGTCTATAACCCATCAGAGAAAAACCTAACAGACTCCATCAAGAGGGCTCTCAGTGTCCTTGGGTAAACACACACACTCTCTCACAGACACACACGTGGATATGTTAGACCTGCCATCTGTGATTTACTTGTAACACACTGGTAACACAGGTGTAACACAGCAGTCAAACCACCGCTTTAAACAAAACCAGGACTTAGTTGTAACACCTGTGACAGAGCTGTAAATCGTTGCCTGTTTGAACTCTGGGATGGGGCAGAGGTTTAAACAGCAACCTGAAAGCCACGAGAGCACCAACAGCTTTACAGTTTAGTCCTCTTAAACACACAGGTGTAAATGATTCAACAGCTGTTAATGTTCACACAGCCGTCAAGGATACATAAATAAATGAACCTGTGAGTTGGTTCATTACCATCACAGCTGCCAGTCAAAACCCTCTTTACATGAGTGGGTCAAAAAGATACATATTGGGTTTTTTTTTTTGTTTGTTTGTTTTGATTAAAAATATACACCTGATCAAAATATTAAGATCATTTGGAAAAACTGCAAGGATTTACATTTTTCACTGCTGGATCTTAAAATGGTTATAAGTGGAGTTTTAAAATGCAAAAAAAAAAAAGAAATGAGAGTGAGACAAAAAAAGAGAGTGAGCAATTTATTGCAAACAATTAAAGTGAAATATTCTGTTCATCAGCAGATCAAAAGTTCAAGACCACAGCTCCAAAAACATCCAAACCCTTAAAAATAGAAAAAAAAAGTTGTAAATAAAGGACTCAGTAAAGAGGAGCTTCACCGTTCTTGTCGATCACCTCATAAACTCATTTGCTGATGCAAGTGTTTCCAACGTTGTTCCAAGCGGTGAAAATGGCTTCATGGAGGGCGTCCACTGTCTGGAATTGATGTCCATTTTTTAGATCAGGGGAAGACACAGGATGGTCCCAAAGAGTGACCTGATTCCTCTGGAAGAAGTCCTTTGTCAGGCGGCCATTGTAAACTGCAGCGTTGTCCTGTTGATAAACCCAGTTGTTACCATAAAGACCAGGGCCCTCAGTCATGAAGGACGCCCCCTGCAACATCTCCACATAACCACCCATCGTTTGAAGCTCCTGAACAACCTGAAGCTCCATTGTTCCATTGAAGATAAAAAGCAGCTCAGATCATGATGGCGCCCCCTCCACTGTGCCGCCTAGATAACATCTCCAGTGGGATCTCCTCGTCATGTCAGGAACGTTGAAGCCATCAGGACCGTCAAGGTCACAGTTTTTCTCCTCAGAGAATCAAACTTTCTTCCTCCTTTCAGTGTCCCATGTTTGCTGCTCTCTTCAAAGTCAAACAGGTGATTTTGTAGCGTTGAAGGAGACGAGGCTTTTGAGGAGGTTTTCTGTTCTTAAAGCTCTTCTCTCCCAGACGCCGTCTGATGGTTATTGGGGTGCGGTCAGCACCAGTAACAGCCGTCATTTGGGTCCAGGAATGTCCGGTGTCTTGACAGACAGCCAATCAGATCCTCTGTCTCAGTGCTGGTGAATTTTTTTTTTTGGAATGGAAGCTAGCGCAAGTAGTGTATTGGGATGGAGCCAGCCCTTCCTGTTTGATCCATCAGAGCCAGAAACTGACTCTGAGTCAGACACTGATAGAGCTCAGCCTCGTTCCTCTCAGTCTCCATCAGAATGATCATTTATTTCTCCATTTATCACATTTAGCAACATGGATTACTGACTAACGTTATAGCCTAGACAAATACAGTTAGGCTATCAATCCACCCGTTTCTTCAGAAGCCTGTGGGTGCTGCTATGACTTCTGCCACCCTGCCCATCTTCTAATCCAAACTCAAAACTCATCTGTTCAGATTTGCTTACTCTCTTTAAACTGCTTCACATGGTCCCCCCTCCCCATGTTTTAAGTAAATACATTTGTGACCTATTTAATGTTTAGAAGAAAATTGCTGATTTTGCTTTACACAGACTTTTAGAATCTTACAGGAGTTTAGTGAAGGTGTGATTATATCTGTTTCCATCCTGACTCAATCCATCTCTCTCCTGTAGGTCCGGTGAGGCATCTATGGCGGCCATTTATTATGAGAAGATAGATGTTGAGGGTCATCACTTTGGTCCGGACTCTCACCAGGTCAAAACAGCAGTCAAACAGCTTGACTCTGCCATGGAAACCCTCAACAGAGAGATCAGGGTCAGTGACTCCTCATTACTGCTGTGAGTTTGGAAAAGCAGACTGTTCTCTAGTTCACTGAGTGTGTGTGTGGCACAGGACCGAGGGCTGGAGCAGCAGGTGAATGTTGTTCTGTTCTCTGATCACGGGATGACGAAGCTGAAGTGGATGGAGAAAGTCATTGAGCTGGACAAGCACATCAACATGTCAGACATCACAAAGATGATGGACAGAGGACCTGTGGTCAGCCTGTGGCCTATAGAGAACAGACACCAACAGGTGAGTCATTGGATACCTGCTCTGATTTACAGAGCATCCAGAAAGTATTTACAGCACTTCACTTTGCCCACATATTGAAGAGTCAAAATAATTGAATGAATGAATTTTGTTTCCTCAAAATTCTGCACACAGCACCCCATAATGACAAGGTTAATAAAAGGGTTTTTTTTTTTGGAAGTTTGCAAATGTATTTATAATAATAAAAAAACCCTCAGATATCACATGTTGATGCACCTTTTGCAGCAGTTTCAGCCTCAAGTCTTTTGAATATGATGCCTCAAGCTTGGCTCACCCCTCTTTGGACGGTTTGGTCCGTTCCTCTTTGCAGCACCTCTCAAGCTCCATCAGGTTGGATGGGGAGCGTCGGTGCACAGACATTTTCAGATCTCTCCAGAGATGTTGGATCAGATTCAAGGTTCAGATTGGGCTCTGGCTGGGCCCCTAAAGGACCTTAACAGATTCATCCCGAAGCCTCTCCTTTGATATCTCAGCTGTGTGCTGAGGGTCGTTGTCCTGCTGAAAGGTGAACCATCGCCCCAGTTTGAGGTCTAAAGCGCTCTGGAGCCGGTTTTCCTCCAGGATGTCCCTGTTCATTGCTGCATTCATCTTTCCCTCAATTCTGACTGGTCTCCCAGTTCCTGCTGCTGAAAAACATCCCCACAGCATGATGCTGCCACCACCATGCTTCACTTTAGGGATGGTATTGTCCATCCCTAAAGAAATTATTATTATTATTATTATTATTATTATTATTATTATTATTATTATTATTATAATAATTACATTATTTTTAAGAAATTTGCAAAAAAATAATAAAAGGACATTTTTTTCCAAGTTCTCGTTATGGGGTCTTTTGTGCAGAATTTTGAGGGAAAAGGTAAAAGATTTATTCTATTTTAGAATGAGGCTTTAACATAAAATGTAGTAAAAGTGAAGGGCTGTGAATGCTTTCTAGAGTCACTATATGTCTTCTAATAATTTTTCATTCAGTGAAATATTAGCACAATCGACCTTCAGGGCCACTTTACAGTAAACAGAAATAAAAAAAATTGAATGCAGATAGACGGACACATTTCTAGTTTTATTTTTGCTACGGTCTCATTTTCAGCAGAGTGGGAAAAGGTTTGATTTGAAATAGAAATAACATTTTTTATTCTGGTGTCTGTCATTAACTTCAGGTCATCTCAGGGTAAGAACCTGCAGTAAAGGTTAAGATATAATTTATTTTGACAATGATAAACAGGATCACTAACAGCTCTCCACCTGCTGCTGCCTGCATGTTTTTATTCTTTTATAGTCATATAGTCCATGTGATGTCGTCACGTTTCGGTCAGAGAGGTGTCCTCAGGGTTCACTGGGTTTGTTCTTCTCTCTGAACTAAACCTGCTAGAGAGCAGCTTTAATGGAGGATGATTATATTAAATGATGAATGACTGTTTTCAGCAGAGACACTTTTTTAAACTGCTGCGGTGTGTGTGTGTGTTCCTCCAGGTGCACTCAGCTCTGTCTCAGGTGCCTAACATGCGGGTGTACAACAGACAGGAGGTCCCTGAGCGCTTCCACTTTAAAGGGGGAAAGTTTGTGGCCCCTCTTACGCTGGTGGCTGAGCCCGGCTGGTTTATCACTGAGGTAAGAGTTCACTTTGTCACCTGACACACCTGGACAAGGTGTTCAAGGGTCACCTGCTCACTTTCTCACCTTCTGTTATAGTGACAGCAGCTAAAACAGTGTTTCGGACAGAAAAATATGTATTTTAATTAACTGTAAAACATGTAATTTTACTACGGGGGCACCAGAGGGACGGAATAAAGACAAAAAAAATGCACAATACCCCCTCTTTAAAGCACTTCTTGGATCTACCTGTTGATCTCAGGTACTTTAGATAATGACCCGTTGAATGGGTGAGATTTAGTGATGAGGTAGCTCAGACCCTGCTCTTACACACACACACACACACACACACACACACACACACACACACACACACACACACACACACACACACACACACACACACACTCAGCCCGTGCTCTAAAATCAGTCTTTCTGCAGAACAAGGAGAACCTCCCGTACTGGAAGAATGACTCTGGGGAAGCATCAGCGTGGCAGAACGGTTGGCATGGCTACGATAATGAGTTCATCGACATGAGAGGATTCTTTCTGGCTAAAGGACCAGGTAACAAAAAACTCAAGTTCAGACGGAGCAGCCTGAGGATTTATTACACCTGTAACCTGTCCTTATCTGAGTGGATGAGTGTGTGTGTGTGTGTGAAGGACAAAGGACAAGCTGGTTTTGTTTCCCATAAAGGCAAAATGTAAACAATCAGTATTTAAATGCAGAGAGGCTGTGATCTGCACACATTGATTTCAGATAAAAGAGCTGAGAGATCACAGAAGACCAAGCTCCACAGGTGATACATTTACCTGAAGCACACAAGGTGTTTCTCATGTGTATCTGTTACACACTGGGAGCTAATGTGTAACATAAGCGCCCTCTGCTGGCTGGAGTTCAGGGCTGCTCCTGGTGTTGTGTTGCTGAGATCCGTCAGATTGATTCTGTTTTCCTCGTCGAAATCTAAAACTTCCTCTGAACTTCAAATCAAGCACTCTGAGGATGGCTGATAGAGCCTTCAGAAATATGATGGGCCTTGTTTAGAGGATTCACTGAACCTTTAAGGTCGGTCTTTGCTGTTCTCCGACTGTAAGAAAGTGCTCTGCTCTCACCTTCTGTGTTTATGTAAAGTGATATTCTCACACCTGTCCTTTACTTGATCCTGAGACCATCTCTTCAACCAGGCCTGGTCTCAAAAAACATTCCGGGTCGACGTCATCACTGCAGCATTTCAAATTCAGCACATCTAGTGTT
This sequence comes from Labroides dimidiatus, assembly GCA_030710495.1. Classification (NCBI taxonomy): domain Eukaryota; kingdom Metazoa; phylum Chordata; class Actinopteri; order Labriformes; family Labridae; genus Labroides; species Labroides dimidiatus. The sequence goes on along the minus strand of CM061150.1, from coordinate 26,599,782 downwards.
TGTCATTTCAGTGACCTGTAAAGCCTGTGTTTGGTTCTGATACCGTCGTTATCCTAGTTTGGTCTCCTCTGGGGTTTTTAGCAAAAAAATGGGAAAACTATGGAAGCCCATTTACACCAGTTAAAAAAAGTACAAATTAAAACTTGGCTTTGTTGATTTTTTTTCCCACATTAAGTCATAATTATGAGATTAAAAAAAGTAGAAACTATGAGGAAAAAAAGTTGAAATTATGATGTAAAAAGGTCAAAATTATGAGATAATAAAGTCTTAATTATAAGATTAAAAAGTCAATATTAAGATAAAATCGTAATTATGAGAAAAAAGTTTAAATTATGACATAGCAGAAAAGGAGAAACCTTACTAAAGTCAAAGCAGTAGCTTTACTTTGGAGTGAGCACTAGATAAATGGATTGTGGGTACATGGAGACTTACTTCAAAGTGGTTATACCATGCTTTGCCAGCTTATTCAATGGGATAGTGCTGAGCAAAAACACCCTTGAAAGGATTTCAGAGAAGTAGCTGGTGAAGAAAGAACAAAACTGATGTGGCTGAGGTGGCAACTATGCATTTGTGGTGTTGTGTTTCCTACTCTATCCCCTGTCCTGTCCTCTCAGGTTAAAATCATGAAAAAATATCTTTAAAAAGAAGTAAGTCTCAATGTACTGCTTTGTCTTTCTTTCTTCTTTTCTACTATCTCATAATTTCAACTTTTTATCTCATAATTATGACTTAATATGGAAAAAAAATCTCAACGAAGCAAAGTTTTGATTTTTTCTTTCTTTCTTTTTAACTGGCAGACAATACAATAATGGTTTACATGTTTGTAAATGTTTGTATTTTTGGAGGGCATTTCAGGACCCTCCTTCAGTGTTTCACGACCTCCCAGTGGGTCCCAACCCCACTTTGGGAACCACTTTCTGTTTTTTTTTTCGTCGGGGTGTCTTGTCAGGGTTTCTGTTGGAGTGCTCTGTGGTGGATCAGATAAATGACTGTGAACGTTGTGGTTCTGGTTTTGTCTCCCTGGTTTCTGTCAGACTTTAAGCGTGACGTGCGAGCAGCTCCGATCCGAGCAGTAGACGTCTACAACCTGATGTGCTGGACTCTGGGGGTGGAGCCTCTGCCTAATAATGGCTCATGGTCCCGGGTGGAGTACCTGCTGAAAAGCTCTGGAGGTCTGACCCGCCCCCTCACCATGTGGACCTGCTGGGTGGCAGTGTTAGGGGTCCTATTGGTTCTGCTGGACTACATCTAAGTGTTCAGGCTGTAACACAGAGCTGGAGGTGATCTGCAGCGGAGGATGACGCACCTGAGACAGGCTGACCTGGAAAGGACTCCAGCATTGTGAAGAGACCTCATCCCAGCCTCCTTAGCAGACTGGGCCACAGAGACCCTTCTCAGAGAAGACCTCAGTCTGAATCCTCTGAGTCCAGGTGCTTCACAGAACTTCTTCAGATGTTAAAATTGAGACTTTAATCAGATATTTTTGTGATTTCAGTCGACTTTGTCGTCTTTTACAGTTTCCTCTGATATTTGTTTCATTGTTGGTCAGAAATGACACTTTGACCTGAAGAAACTTTATTCTGCACCTTTACTCTTTGTGTCTAATCATCTGTTTTCCTTAGAGAGAGCTTATTTTACAGTTCAAACCTGGAGTTACCAGAATAAAGTTCTCCTTTTACAAACAGTGACCCTTACATTGATCTCATGAACATCTTTAAGTGTTTTAGCATCTGATTTAATTAGAAGGGCTGGCTGGAGCAGAGCCTCTTTTCTGATGAGAATCTGGAGGCAACACATCAGCACCTCAGCTCTCCATAATCAAGGACAAAACTTTCTCTTGGTTGTAAACCTGTCTTCTGCTCAACACTCAAAAAAAAAATTCCTTTGCCTGCTGTGAGCTCTTGCTTGTGGCTCCACTCTAAGAGTTACTCGGGGTGGTAGCTCTGCTCCCCATTAGTCAGTTTGGATGATTGACACCTCTATAGAACTGTCAGAGCCAATAAAATCAAGTTTTGGAAATGCCTTTATGTCAATCACACCAGTAATGACCCAGGAGGAGGCACACATATGTTACATTAATTGATGGACAAACACCTTCCTCCAGTCAAATCAGCTCCAGCAGTGTTGAAAAGTGGTGACTAGGCTGAAAATTGTTCTCAAAGCATCTTGGGAGATGTATTCATGTGTTGATTAAATTTCTGCTCACAAACAGCAAAGGTAAGACTAAATTTCTGGTTTTCAATCAAAGTTGGGTTGTTTGTTTGGTCTTATTTAGCTGCTGGATGATAACCAGTGGATGATCTAAGGTACCATCCACAGACTGTGTGATGTATGGTCGTAGTCTCCTTAAAGATGTTCATGTCTGTTCCTGAACAGAGTAATGAAGCCAGTCATCGGCAAGGGCTGTATTAGAATGCCTAACTCAGGAAGCGGGCTTTGAGTCTCCTCACTAACAGATACAGGGTACCAGACCTGTCAGTCACAGAGCCTATGATTTGCCAAACCTGTGATCTTAATGTTGTCTAAACCACTGAGTTAGAAATAATTTACCTCCTGTGCAGTGTGTGCTGCTAGTGAAATGAGCGATTCAGACCCAAACACAGTCAAGTTTTTGAACCTGACTGTGAATATGTTTTTAATGCTGTAAAAAGTGTTTTTTTTTTTTTTTTTAATTTTGTTTCCTTTTTTGTTTTTTTCTTGGCTTGTTGTGTGTGTGTGTGTGTGTGTGTGTGTGTGTGTGTGTGTGTGTGTGTGTGTGTGTGTGTGTGTGTGTGTGTGTGTGTGTGTACATACTCTGAGCTCAGAGCCTGAACTGTCTAATGCACTGTTCACCACTAGAAGGAGGTACAGTGTGCAGTATTAGGGGGAAACATCTGGTTTTAAAAATACGAAGCCTTACCAGAAGCTGCATTTAACTGAGTGTCAACTTTTGGCTGGCTGCAGTAAGACCAGAAACAACATAAACACCCACAATTGTAGCCTCAGTTTCTTGTTCTTAGCTGACAGGAGTGGCATCCAGTGTGGTCTTCTGCTGCTGTAGCTCATCTGCCTCAAGGTTCGACGTGTTGTGGTTCAGAGATGCTCTTCTGCAGATCTCGGTTGTAACGAGTGGTTATTTGAGTTGCCTTTCTATCAGCTTGAACCAGTCTGGCCATTCTTCTCTGACCTCTGGCTTCAATTTCATATACTATATTCAATTGAATATAGGTTAAACAGGATTTGCAAACAAGCGGCAACCTCCAGTCCGAAAATATGAGGCAATGCGGAAGTGCTAAAGGCTGCTGTTCCTTGAGTGTCTGCTTGAGGCTGGCTCTGGAAGTACCGTAAGTCACATACACACCAAGCCAAAAAAAGCAGTTTTCACGGCCAAAATAAGCCCATTTACAGCCTGGTAGAAAGAATGTCTCCCGTCTGAATCGCTAATTTCACTAACGGCACGCACTGTGGGGGGGGGGGTTTCTAATTCGGCAGTTTCCACAATATTAAGCTCGCCAGTTCGTCCAATCAGAGGCACAGATCAGATCACGTGACTGTGGAGCTTCCTATGGTTGTTACTGTGGAGACTTACAGCACGCCTCATTTCCAATATGGCCGCGCCGGCCGTTTGGCTGCAAAAGTCAGTTTCAGGAACAGATGGGTGACGTTGCGGAGACTACGTCCATTAATTATAAAGTCTATGTTTGCAAATCATTGTTTCTGTTTTTATTCACGTTTTACATAACATCCCAACTTAATTGGAATTTGGGGTTGTAGCAAGGCTGTGAAATCTTACATCTCTACTGACTTAGTCACACTGAGGATTATTCACCTGTGTTATCTAAATTCAGTGAGGCATCTACTGATGTTTAGTGTTATGATATTAGCTTTTATACAAAAGTCTTTGTTTGAACAAATAAAAGCCATTTTTTTCTTAGCTGTAGATGACAGAGAGAGAGAGAGAGAGAGAGAGAGAGAGAGAGAGAGAGAGAGAGAGAGAGATGTAATACCATCAAACAGCTCCATAACTTCAGATCTCTCTGTCTGTCTGTTTGAGGCAGAAACAGAAATCAGTTCAGTGATCAGATGCTCAGCTCTGTCCTCTCTGTCACACTGATCAGAATCGTTGTGGCTTTTCAGATAAGACCTTTCAAATCTCTGCACACAACTCGCCTCACATCTCAAACACAACCAAAACACTCAGCATCAGTGCTCTAACGCCCTGAGAGCAGAACAAAACGCTGCTTTATAACCAGAGCCGCTGGCATTCATGTGCACTGTTGTTGTCATTGTAAATGGAGGGTTTCCTTCAGCGTGTTTCCTGAGGATTTTACAAGCAGCAACCTCCAGTCACTTGAACTTAATGAAAATACTTGGCTCAAATTTCTTGTTACATTATTTTGATATAAAAATGAAATGAAATGTTTATCAATCGAAAAGTTGAGAAATTCTTACAAAGTTTAGTTTTGTTTAATCTACTTGACAAAATTAAGGTCACATGTATTTTATTTTTCATGTAAAAAAATAAGTAAGTAGTACAAACAAAAAACAATCTTTCTAGACTGTTATTTATCAGTGTAATGGAGAATGTTTTCGTTGGTCAGAAGCAGAGTTTGCTGATGTTTACACAGCAGGTAACACTAATGAAAATTGACCACTCATTCAGATGTTACTTTCATGAATGATAGATAAGTCAGTAAGAGCTGCTGCTTCTTGGTCTTTATAACAAAATCTAATGTTGGTTCTTTGCCCCTGCAGCCTCAGTCCTGGACCACACTCAGAGAGAGACTGCACATTTTTTGCATGCATCAGGCTTTAGATTCCATCTTTCTTTCACATTTGTGTAACAATGCTGTGAATATAACTGAAGAGTCTGGACGGCAGCTGAGCGAGAGAACGGATCAGGAATCATAAAGTTTGATGTCATATTGTTTTAAATCAATAAAAAAGTCATTCTCCTGCCGTGACTCAGCGCAGAAACTTGTGAAGATGAATATAAATGAAGTCTGTTCTCCTACACAGCAGGGTGCAGTATGACAGCCAGCCTGCAGGGGGCAGCAGAGATCTTTGATGCAAAGCCACATGTTCTCTGGTGATGACGGGTGTAACCTGGTGATTCCAGGTCAGAGCCTGAACAGAAACATGAGCAGAGTGTGTTTCAGTGGAGTCAGAAACATCGGAGGACGAGACGAGTGGGGTGAGAAGAGGAAGACAGAGAGATGACTCATCTGAAGAGCAGTTTCCTTACAGGTGAGAGGGGAGCCAGCGGGCTGATCTTTCTGGTCTTGTGTGTAAATGTTTGTCATTCCTGTTGTTTGAATCTATTAGAGATGAGAGGGATTTGTTGCTCCTGCACTTTGAATTTCTCTAGCCTTCTCCTGAAGCAGTCTGCAGATCTGATGCTGTACCGCTCAGCTCTACCAGCAGGAAGCTTTGACTGTACAACACTAAACTCTTCTTCAGAGGGTCTCATGAAGCGGGCCATGATGTAAAAACAAACTGTGACGGATAAACAGTCTGATGGAGGATGAAGCAGCTTACCTGGTACTTACCTGACTTTTACCTGATGTGTTGCAGAAATGCCAGTGTGAAAACAAGTTTAGCTAATAATCAGCAATGAGACACACTAAAGGACTCTGAGGTGATATTAGCGTGTGTGTGTGTGTGTGTGTGTGTGTGTGTGTGTGTGTGTGTGTGTGTGTGTGTGTGTGTGTGTGTGTGTGTGTGTGTGTGTGTGTGTGTGTGTAATCAAAAGTCCAAATGATGCCCAGGAGGTTTCTGCAGACAGTCCTCACCAGAGTTTAACAATCAGTCCATCCATCAGTGACATCATCTGGGGTTACTCATGTTTAAAGAGGGGCTATTCTGCTTTCCCAAATGTAAAACACAGACATCTGTTCTAAAAAAAATAGCACCAAATCTTCAAGAGATTTTCACCAGACTTGCTGAAATGATGAGGTCTTCACATAAGGGTCTCCTAAATGGTTCATGTTGAAAGAGCAGGCCTCAAACACCAAGGTCTGCCCGCAGCTCCTCCCCCACAAGCCTCTAGCTGGCTGACCAATTAGAGAGAAGGGGTTTTGGAGCAAGGAGACTTAAAGAGACAGCAACTCAAACAAAGCATTTCAGATAGAGGCAGAAATAGGGGTTTCCTAAAACACAAGTGAGAGAAAAACAGGGGAATTTTTTTGGGGTTGTAAAGATTCTACGGGGACACCATAGGGACAAAACAAAGACTAAAACAGGAACAATGCCCCTCTTTAACATCAGAGATTCTTTGACTTTATCTGTGATGTCATGGGGGTGTATCACACAAACAGACACAGACACATAGTGCTCACTCTGTTATTTTGGGGTAAATCAAAGTCTGTCAGTACTCGAAGTGACCAGCAGGGAGCAGTGTGACGCCATCCTGGTGAAGAGTGAAACTGTTTCAGACACATCCTCTTCTTCCTGTTTGATAAATGAAGCTGTTTGAATCTCCAGTCAGGAGAAATGTCATTCTGATTTCCTACACCTCCTGCTTCCTTTGCTCTCACACACACTGACGACTCAGAGTGTGTGCACAGAGAAATCAGCTGTTAGAGTCCGTACGATGAGCATCACACACACACACACACACACACACACACACACACACACACACACACACACACACACACACACACACACACACACACACACATACACCTTCAGCTGCTGCTCTGTCTTTAAATATAAGGCAGTCTCTGCCTGCTAGTCATTCATTATGACCTCCTCACCTCCACCCAGCCTTCATCAGCTCCATCAGTCTGCATCACCTTCATTCAAAACATGCCAAGGACCAAACACTAAACTGCACCCATAGGCTCAGGAAATCTGCCTCTGATACATACTTTTAACCGTTTCTTTTACTCTTTTCCCTCCTGATGGAGCTTTGAGTCAGAGAAGTCGCTCTTTGCCTCTCTCTGAATCCAGAGTGTGACGGACTGAAGGTGGCAATGCAGCCTTTCACCACCGTGTCCCCTCTTAGAGCCTCTCAGGGTGCAGTCACTTTGTCCCCCAGCTCTCTCTCCTCCCCCTCCTCCTCACTCTCTTAGAGAAATGTCTTCTCTGTCTGAGGAAAGGAAAGCTGAACGTTGGTACAGATCTGTAGAAAACTGTCAGGGATGATCAGACATCGGGCTATTTTTCTGCTGGTTACAGACGGGACAGACGCTGGATTTCAGAACGTGTTTCTGCAGACAGACGGATGGAGCTGACTGGCTCTCTGTACGTGCAGCCTTTCTATAAATGCATTCATATATCACTTCAGTGGCTGATTCTGAGTTAAAAACAAAGCATGAAAAATACTTTCACTGAGAAAAGTGCTTTCTTTAGTCCTCAGACCACTTAAAGCACTTCTCATGTCACATTCAAACACTGGTTTCACAGGCTGCTGTCCAAAGAGACATCAACATAAACTAATCCCATTCACACTGACAGCACAGCACAGGGGGCACTGTGGGGTTGAGTCCTTTTCCCAAGGACACTCCAGCGGTTGGATAGAGGGACCTGGGCCCGTATTCACAAAAGATTTTAAAGATAAAAGTAGCTCCCAACTTACTGATTTAGGAGAACAATCAGCTGAATACATATTGGACTAGTCAGTATATTACTCTTGGTTAAATGGTTAATCAGTAGCCTGCTTTAAAAAAAAAAAAAAAAAAAAAAAAAAAAATATATATATATATATATATATATATATATATATATATATATATATATATATATATATAAAAACCCTTAAAGGCTAACCAATCAATAAATAGCCAGAATTTTTTTTTGAACTGGGGTTTCCATATAAATGCAGATTGTTTACTCTGCGTTTTAAGGGTTAAGGTCTCTATTTGAATGTGTCAACATGGCACCTCTAAACTGAGTTGTTTCTGTGTAGAAAGTCCTCACAAAACACATTCCCTGGCAGCCCATCACTGTAGGCACAGTAAGTCAGGTGGTTCCTGAAACATGACATCATCCATAATAACATGATGAGCTCCTCCCCTTTCTTTGAGCTTAAGAGTTCTCTGAATTCCTCCGTAAGAGTTAGTCTGATCAGCTTTGTAAAAGGGTTTTAGGAGAAAACTCTTCGTGAGGACCTTTTAGTGTCGTTTCCGAATCCTCCTAGTGGTGAGATAAAATGCTTTGTGAGTAAGGGCCCTAGAAACCTCAAGCCCAGACCTACTGAAAGGGAGGATCAAGATGGTGCTACTGGCTAATGGTGTTACTGTATGATAAACTGCAACAGCCATCAGCTTCAACACAGCATGATACACTCATATGTGATGAACTGTGGACTGGTTAAAGTCAGACTGCAGCTCTGTAAACCTGACTGATCTCCAGACTACAACCACCCAGAAACCATTTGAATATGAAGTTCAGATATTTTTCTGCTATGACTGATGCTGAAGCTTGAATGCCACACACATGGTGTTTGTGATGTTGGCTCAGTATTTTATGAGTCAGTCAAAAACAGCAGACCATGAGTCACAGGTTTGGTTACACACCAGTCTCATAATGAGTCCATTTATATACAGTATATGAGGGAACCTGAACTGTAAAAGTCCATATGAGTTCTAGATATGATCCTGATTCTGATACAGTGCACTGTTAAAGGCTCTAATCAGATGAGCTGCCTGTCCTGTTCTCTTCCAGTTCATGTATCCTTGGACTAAATGCCGAGCCCTGAACCCCACCTGTAGTCAGAGCCATCAATGTGTGTGAATGATGGTGCGAATGGTTGAGTGTGATGTGGTGCAAAGCTCAAAAGCTCAAAAATAGGCCAGTTAGTCAGAAAATCAGAAGCCCTCCCTTCTGAAAATCAGAAGGGAGGGCTCCGATACTCGCAGGGGGTCACCGGGAGGTCCCTAGGAGTGTCCCTAGTGCCTTTTCTCAAAAGTTGATTTCGGACCCAAATTCCGGAAAAACGGCCTTTTTTAAAGGGCACTTTGTGGGGCTGAAAAGGCCCGTTTTTCGCCCTTTCTTCAATTGGGCCAAAAGCCCACAAAACGTGCAGGGAGGGCTCCGATACTCGCAGGGGGGTCACCGTGAGGTCCCTAGGAGTGTCCCCAGTGCCTTTTTTTCAAAAGTTGATTTCGGACCCAAATTCCGGAAAAACAGCCTTTTTTAAAGGGCACTTTGTGGGGCCGAAAAGGCCCGTTTTTCGCCCTTTCTTCAATTGGGCCAAAAGCCCCCAAAACGTGCAGGGAGGGCTCCGATACTTGCAGGGGGTCACCGGGAGGTCCCTAGGAGTGTCCCCAGTGCCTTTTCTCAAAAGTTGATTTCAGAAGGCCCAAGAGTCAGAATAGTTTGGATTGGGTAAGAATATCAGCTTAATCCAAACTATTTTTGAGCTGGAGATCCATAATATGGGATATATGGACATACTTTGTCCGTCCACAAGGGGGCACCAACATTTAGACAACTCTTCATCGCTGCTTAAAGAAATATAATGCTGGATTTTGAGGCTAGTTGTAAAATAAAATAACTCTTATTAATACTGTATCCGATGTGTCATAGTAGAGATCCATCAATTTAAGATCAAAAAATAAAATATACTCAAGTGTTATTATTACTGTAAAAATGTTCCAGGACATCTGGAAAGTACTTCCCTTGTTTCAACAGGGAGATCAATAACTCCAGAACTACATTTAGACCTAGGTCCTGCAGTCTAAAAGCAACTTTAGTTCCGCTCACCACAGTTTATTTGTTGCATGAATGTAAGACTTACATCATAAGAAACACACTTTGTAACAGGTGAGTTTACTTAATGAAAGGTTTTTGGTCCCTGTGGTGTGCTGATGTTTTGCAGTTATTCTCTGCATGTCTCGGTGTTCTCTGATTGGCTGATTCTTGTCTTTAATTTTGGACTCTTGTTCAGAGGAAAAGAGACGTCTGAAGGTGTCAGCAGGGTCAGTTTTGACGGGTATTGTAAAGAGAAAGTTAAACCCTCAGATTAATGTGAATAATGATAATCTGCGGTTTTAAAGGGCACCATGATGAGCTGTGACAGGCTGACCCGACTGCAGGCTCTGCTGTCACACTCAATGCTTGACAATTTATCCAACAGCAGAAACAGCTCCTCCCTCCTCCCTCCTACACACACACACACACACACACACACACACACACACACACACACACACACACACACACACACACACACACACACACACACACACACACACACTCACACACACATCAGCAGATAAAGTTTGGATTGTTGACACATGGACAGGAAGTGATGATGTAAACAATCAGGCGAGCAGCGAGATGACAGCGAGCAGACGGAGGAGCTGAGGCAGAGACAGAGAAACACGGGGGATGTGACACAGAGAGAGGGAGGCCACTTAATGCAGTGTAATGTGTATATGTGTATGTGTGTGTACGTGCTTCATTGAATCTCTCTGCATGGCTGCTGATACAGAGTTAGCGTGGACACATCAAGCTAACAGGCTAATGATACAGTTTCACGCTTCACGATGTCACAGAGTCCACACTGAGCATGCTCAGTTGTTCTCTCAGAGGTAGTATAAGGCCTGTGTGTGTTTGCGTGTATGTGTGTGTGTGTGTGTGTGTGTGTGTGTAGGGGGCGTTCGAGTGTTCGAGGTGTCTACCCTCCTAACCCCCCCACCCATCCTGGTCCTTTGAAGTGTTGATGTGTTTGAGATTAAAGAGAGAGAGAGGAGCTCCCTGGTGGTCTGAAGTTTAGGAGGCCACATCAATGTGAGCTCTCTTACACACACACACACACACACACACACACACACACACACACACACACACACACACACACACACACACACACACACACACACACTGTTTCTTAATTTTGAAGGTATTTTTCAGGATTTTCACCTTCACTGTTGTCAACAGTACAGAGACAGGAAGTGGGTGGAATAAAGGATGGGGGTGGGGTGGGGGTTGAGAAATTGGGAATTGAACCATCAACCACTGCTCTGTGGTCCCTGATTTCAGAGTCTAACCATCCTGTTGGACACATATCCCCTGCTGGTCTCGTTTTAACCAAAATGGATCTGTGGTGCTTAAGTGCCCTCTTGGGTTGCAAAACTTCTCTTGGGAGCCAAAACGTGCACTTAACTGCCCCTCTGGTTGGCGAAATACATTTGTTCTCTCGAGGGGCTAAAACATGTATTTAAGGGCCCTCAAAGACACAAAGGAAACTTAGCGCCCTCTTCAGTTGAGATTCTGTTTCTGAAACTGATTTTTGAAGCAAAACGGCCGGCGCGGCCATATTGGAAATGAGGCGGGCTTTGAGTCTTCACAGTAACAGCCATAGGGCACCCGGCAATCACATGAGCTGAGCTGTGCCCCTGATTGGACAAACTGGCGATCTTTATCTTGTCTTAATTGCAGAGTTAGAAAAAAATGTACCCCCCATACAGTGCGTGCCAACAGTGAAATCAGCGATTCAGACGGGAATCAATTTTTGTTTGTCACTTCCGGTACTTCCAGAGCCAGCCTCAAGCGGACACTCGGAACAGCAGACTTTAGCACTTCCGCATTGTCTCATATTTTCAGACCGTAGGTTGCTGCTTGTGTGAGACAGGAAGCCAGAGTAAGGACTGAACAGTGGAGCAAGGTGGTCATACTTTTTGGATGAGGTCAGCGCTCTTAAACATGTTGAAGTTGCTGAAGAGCTCATTTTTAAAATCCTATGAACAGACCATGTCAGTCATCTAATCTAATCCTCTGAAGGCATGGAAAAGGGTTTAAAGATCCTCCCTAAACTGATGATCACATTGTTCACCGGAAAACTGCTCAGATTTTCATTTAATACAACAAATAGAGTTGATTTAGCATGGACCCCCAGCTCTTAACCTGAGTGCGGTTTGTTTGCTGGTTGAAATGTCTGCTGAATTCGACAGGGCTGTGCAGGATAAACTCTGTATGCAGACATCCAATAAAACAGCTCATCCCTCAGTTTTTAAAAAGTAGTTCTGAAGGCGTGTTGGAAACAGATCAACAACAGATGATTATTTTCTGTCGATGTGAGTTCGGTCTGTGTTGGCTGTGAAGCTGGGAGGAATCTGTAATCCTGCAGATACTTCAGGCTGACTAACAGCAGAGATAGATTTTTGTTTCTTCACAGTGTTTCACAGTGAAAACATGCGTGCAGCTATAAAGCGGCTCTCTGAACAGCTTCTTTACAAACACCGAGCACAGAGGTGCCTCGCTTTAAAAAACACAACAGAAGGAGGGGGGCCCTCAGAAAGAACGTGTTGTTCTGTTGTTCTTCCTCTTTGCAGCCAGTCTGTGCAGAGCTGGAGCATGTGAGATTGGAGGCCGTGGTTGGTGCTGCTAGCAGGAAGGAGAGCTTCACAGCAGAGCTTATTTAAGAGAGAAAAGGACTTCGAACAGGCCACACAGCATGTTCAACAAGAGCGTCTGTGAGCAGCAACAACAAGCTGCTCTGTGTGCTCCTTGATCACACTGTAGAGATCTACTGACACACAGCATCATGCTCTGCGTTGATATCTAGAAATAATTCAATCATCAACAGACTGACAATCAAACACTGCGACCTTTTCTTTTTCTTCTAGTTTTATGCCTGAAACCACTTTTTATTCAGAGCTGCACAATACAACCATAATAATAATAATTAAAACAAAACTGCATGCTGTACGGCTTTTATCAGCTGCTTGCTCTCTTCACAGTCAAATAACAATACACCAACACAGAGTGCTGTATGTATGAGTTTGCTTTTGTGACAACCCCTGACAAGTTACAGAAACTCAGTTATTCTTTCACTCAATCAGTGTTTCTCTTGTAAAGCGTGTGTACAGGTTATAAAACACTGGAGACTCTGACTGAAGCCATAAAAAGCCATAAATGGTGTGCAATAGATCTCATAACATTCATGTGGAATTCCAGCACAATCACATGTACTGTGTGACGAATATAATACAATCAGATACATGCCATGTTACAGATTCACAATAAAGTTTACAGAATTACAATAAAGTATGGAGTTTTAGTGTGGAGAGACATGAGAGTCTGAGGAAATTCATGAGTGTGGACCCAGAGTAGGTGAAACTGTGCCAGGAGGCTGGACTACACCGTGCTAAGGGAGGGTCAACAGGTGAGGAGGCCTTTCCTCTGATAGGAGGACAAACCCATGAGTAGGTAAAGGTTTTTAGTGCCTGATATGAGCAAACTCAGGTACTTCCACAAATCCAACCCTGAGGGTGTCTTCACAAAGGCTCTAGGAGCATCCCCATTGGGATTTTTTTTTTTTAATTTTTAGGTTTCTTTTTCTGATTATTATTTTTTTTTCTTCAGAATTTTGATTAATCGCCCCAGGGTATTTTTGTTCAAGCCCTTGGAGTGCTTTGTCTTTTTCAAAAACTGCGAAAAAAAATAATGGCATCGGGGTGACTTCCCTTATGCTTTTTTTTTCCCCGTTGAATTTCTAAAACCACCAAAAGATGTACCCTGAGGGGTAATTTTAGTAATGAGGGTGTTTTATATTATATTTTCTGAATATCTGTAAATATTGTAGATTGAATAATAATCCCAAGGCTGTTTAAAGAAAACAAAATTCATTTGCATTCAGCTCATCGCATTTGTCTGGTCGATATGAGGCACTTTGTTTTACAAAAGCAAGTCAATGTGCAGATTTTATTGAGTTGTACAAAGTAGATAAAACATACTTTTTCTATACTAGAATGAATTAATTCAGCCTGCAAGGAATAAACACAGCATAGAGGCCCTGAGTGTCTGGAAAGTGTCTATACTTCTCCATAAAGAGCAGAGAGAATCATCACTCTGTACACACACACACACCATCTGCATTCGGTGTCTCTGCACTGTCTGCGTTCTGGCTCCTGCTCTCTCAGTAGGATGTTGTCCCAGGTGCAGAATCTCCTCTTACAGAAAGTGCAAGTCCATGTCTGCAGCATTTCGGCTCAGTGTCAGAGGGTATTTCCCTGCAATTAGTGCTCAGGCACCAGTGTGGATGTCCTCCACTGTAGGTCTCAGGGTTCAGGTCAGCTTCTGAGAAGTCCAGCAGGTCAAATAAACCCTAGAAGCCTCATCATGACCTCTTCCTGCAGCTGATCCTAAGGGTCAGATGTCAAAGTTATGACACTGTCCTGATAATGATTTTTAATCATTTAATGAAAATTTTATTCACCGAGCAATAACTAAAATGTTCAGGGTTAAAGGAAAATGGCTTTATATTAAAACTTTTTAAAGTCACTTCCTGTTTTCCATGATGTCTATCTGAACTATAATACTATAAATATACTACTGTGATAATAAGGTCTACTGCAATCATTGTATGTTTTTTTTTTCATGGTGGATCAGGGCCTAAGGCTTCCTGCGGGCTGTGTCTGGATGGGCCCTGTGTTCCTCTTTCTAAACATTTCATAACCTAATTTTTCTAATGTCAGGTTGCCAAACTCTTGAATGAGAGGATGTAGAGTCAATTATCAGGAGAGTCCATTTTGAACAAAGAAAGTGAGTTGGGCAGTCTGTAGAGAACAAACTGATCTATGAAGATAGGGCAGCTTCTATTATACCCAGGTTGGGAGGCCTTAGACATGCCTTTCCTCTACACCTTTTTGGGCAACAGGAGCTCTCTCCCCCTCACCTCAGGGTACAAATTTGGAAGGGTTTTAACAGTATCATGTTTTGAGTGTATAATGGAGTCCCATTTGGGGTTCAGAGAAAGATAAAAATCTACACCTGTATATACACTCACCGGCCACTTTATTAGGTACACCTTGCTAGTACCGGGTTGGACCAGAACTGCCTTAATCCTTCATGGCATAGATTCAACAAGGTACTGGAAACATTCCTCAGGGAGTTTGGTCCATATTGACATGATAGCATCACGCTGTTGTTGCAGATTTGTCGGCTGCACATTCATGATGCAAATCTCCCGTTCCACCACATCCCAAAGGTGCTCTATTGGATTGAGATCTGGTGACTGTGGAGGCCATTTGAGTACAGTGAACTCCTTGTCATGTTCAAGAAACCAGTCTGAGATCATTCCAGCTTTATGACATGGAGCGTTATCCTGCTGGAAGTAGCCATCAGAAGATGGGTACACTGTGCTCATAAAGGGATGGACATGGTCAGCAACAAGACTCAGGTAGACTGTGGTGCTGAAATGATGCTCAGTTGGTGCTAAGGGGCCCAAAGTGTGCCGAGAAAATATCCCCCACACCATTACACCACCACCACCAGCCTGAACCGTTGATACAAGGTAGGATGGATCCATGCTTTCATGTTGTTGACGCCAAATTCTGACCCTACCATCCGAATGCCGCAGTAGAAATCGAGACCCTCATGTGGTCTTGTGCTGCTGTAGCCCATCTGCCTCAAGGTTCAACGTGTTGTGTGTTCAGAGATGCTCTTCTACATACCTCGGTTGTAACGAGTGGTTGTTTGAGTTACTGTTGCCTTCCTATCAGCTGGAACCAGTCTGGCCATTCTCCTCTGACCTCTGGCATCAACAAGGCATTTTCACCCACAGAACTGCCGCTCACTGGATATTTTCTCTTTTTCTGACCATTCTCTGTAAACCCTAGAGATGGTTGTGGGTGAAAATCCCAGTAGATCAGCAGTTTCTGAAACACTCAGACCAGCCCGTCTGGCACCAACAACCATGCCAGGTTCAAAGTCACTTAAATCACCTTTCTTAGAAATTTGAGTTAACGAGCAGTTGGACAGGTGTGCCTAATAAAGTGGCCAATGAGTGTAGGACCTTGTTACCTAGACTCCGTCTCTGGTTTAAAGCTTCATTATTTTAAACAACAATCCTTGAACATCCAGTGAGCTTTAACTTGGCTCTGATCCAGTTACCTCAGTGTTTTGGGTGTCCTTAAGTTATTTATGCAGCCATGGCATGCTCCTGAAAACCCATGCATGTGAACTGACTGTTCAAGGATGCAAAGAGAAGAGATTTTTATGTTTCAGTTCACTGGTAGACCAGGAAGAGAGAACTAGCTGCTATGTTTAAGCTGCTTCATGTTTTGGAGTTTAGACTGTCCCAGAAATTACCTTTTACAAATAAAATCTTCTACACAATCATAGATAATAACATCCAATACTCAATAAAGCACATTGATATATTGTCTGTCAAACCCAGACTAAAATAACAAGTTTAATCTCCTAAAATTTAGGAGATTATTCTCGTAAATCTGTGACTTTATTCCCGTGAATTTAGGACTTTTTTTTAAGCATGGCCCCAATCCTCCATTGTAGATCACAGCATGTTTTATTTTTTTTTTTATCCCATACACTAGGCTGGTGTGAGGTTTTGGGGTGTGTTTCTGTCTTAAAATGTGAAGAAAAAGATTGAAATCAATCAGACAGGAGGACTGATATGAGACTTTTCCTCTGCCGTGCTCTCTCCCTCCTCGTCCTCTTGTTAGTGATGGGGAGAAGTCACCTCATTATGTGCCGCCTAATGCTGAAGGTAATTAGTGCAGCGAGTGTGTGGCTGCAGAGACACACTGACACACACTAATATATGCTAATAGAAAAAACATTTATCTGCATAGTTTAACATAAGAAAGGGGCCATCTGTCTGGGGTTTTTCATAATTTTCTCCAAAAATGTCAGAGGAAGTCATGAGTTAGCTGTTACACAGAATAACACTTGCACTCTTATCTTCAGAGGCTGTGATCTATTTTAAAAAATCATTAACCAAAGAGGAAGAGGAGCCGAGGAGGAGAGACAGAGGGAGGTGTGCTGGGAAATAAACACTTCTCTACTGTCAGTGACAGTCTGAAGAAGTTTTCACCGTCGGTGCTGAACACAAAAACATTTCTGTCAGACTGACTGCTGTTATTTTTTATTGATATTCAGGTAATGTTTCTTATTTTTACCTTTAAAAAAAAATCCTCCTTTCAGCTTTAACTGAGGCTGCACCACAAGCAGCACTAAGCTCTTAGCTGTACACTTTGTCCTGAATATGGACCACAGATCAAGTCTCTGCGTGATGAGGGGTCCATGCATGATGCAAAAGAAAAGTGAGACACCTGTAGACTCGGGACGAAGGACTCTGAGTCTTCCTCAGAGCTGGTGGGTGATGTTTTCCCAGATAATGAGTTTCTGATGTTAGGATGTTACCCCGAGCAGGATCTTTATGATGCAGTCTGAATTCCCTGAGAAACAACATCAAAAATTCATGACAAAAACATCTTAAACATTGTTCCTCCATTTCTGATGACAGAGTTTCAGCTGAGAAATCAGGTCAGGTTTGTACATCGCTGTGCAGTTTGAAAATGATGAGTCAAACTCGGAGTTCATGCAGGAGTATGAACAGACAGTTTCGGTCGCTGCTGATGTCACAACCCATAAAAGTGTGTGTACCTGCTTCACATAACTTAAAGACTCGTCTGTGAAGACCTCCTCTTTGTTTGTAAACAGTTATGACTGTGCACATTTTGGAAACAGAAGCACCATAGAGTACAATGATTTGTCAAGCTACACACAGGTTCAACACCAAAATGCACATTTTTAGCTAAATAACTTTGAGGGTAAAGGACTCCCAGCTTCATGAGAAATCAGTGAGTGGATGGAAAACATCAGCAAGTGAACAGAAATTCAGAGGACGGAGGTTTTTAGTGTAGAAATCCAGTGTGTAGTCCAGAGAGGAGTTTAAACACACAAGTCACTGGATGTTTGTCTACATAACCTGTGGACACTAACAGACTGTCAAATATAAAGACATGAACTTGTGTCAATAAATCATAAATCATTGTGCATGTCAGCTGAGCAGCAATGTAGCTTGCTTCATGGTTGCCAGGTACAGAGTTTTCCTGCAGAACTGGGCGTCTTTTTAGGCCCCGCCATATACCTGGAAACCCTAGCTAGCTTGAGAGATAGAACATTGCACGTTTAGTTTTGTCGAGAGGAAAGATGACAGCAGCAATCGTGTATAGACTGGATTTTGAAAACTGTGTCTCCCATCCTCAGTTAAACCAGGTGTGTATTTCAGATAGCCTGTAACTTTGATGCATTCATAGTAGGGCTGCCAAGATTAGTCGACTACTCACGATGACGTCCACAATCAAATTCGTCGGCGACTTATTTAATAAACAACGTCGTCGTTTTAATATTTTTTTAAACTTTATTTTTCCCTCAAAACTGCCGCTTTACTTTCACCTGTCTCGTCTGCCGTTCTGTCCTTGACGCATAGGCGCAGAAGTGGTAACCAGGGTCACCCGTGATGTCATTGGAAAAGTTATGCTCATTTTTCCAAAATAAAGGAGAAAAATGTGCAATGCAAAATCTGCAAAGCAGAAATGGCCTTCCATGACAGTATGACCGCGATGCACGAGCATCTGAAAAGAAAGCATGCCGTGGCTGATTTATTTTCTGACGAAGAATGACAATCTCGGTAAGCTAATTGGCTAGTTAGCTGCTAACATTAACGTTGGTACATTAAAATTGGTACATTATAAAAATGTCAGAAATGCTGCTACAAGCTGCAAAGTTCGTTAAAAGTTGAATGAACAATCATATTAATTATCTTCATTTTTAGTTAGTACATACCTTAAACACTTGAAGCTGGAAACCAATGATGTTAGCTATATGCTGGTGCAATAAGCTGCAATTTATGTATGATCCGAATAGTCCACTAATCACAAAAATAATCGGTGACTAGTCGATTATCAAAATAATTGTATGTGGCAGCCCTAGTTCATAGGCTGCAGGAAAAACACATCTGCTGGTTTCACATCTGACGTTGACTCGGAGGTCGTGTAAACTCAGAATCAGGAAGAGAAAGGACACAATTAACAATTTTGCTGGATTTAAAGAAAAGTAATATAACCAGTAGTGTAAGATGTTACTGTTGTCAGGGAGTGATAAGTGAAATAATAATAAAACTTTTAAAAAGAGGAAGAGATAAAAAGCAATAAATTACTTTTTTTCAGTAACGGCCCAACACTTGATAATATTCTGTAGTTTTAATGTGAACATGGAATTTGTTTTTGTTAATCAGACTCTAAAACCAAACACAGGTCAGATATGTTTGTCATAGTTAGTTTCCATCATACTAATTTATTTGATGATAAAAAAGAAAGGATACAACATCATGACTGACAGCTCTGTTGACTAATGAGGCTCCTGCAGCGCTGTGTGCTGTGAATTATCAGTCATTAAAATCATTAAAAAGTCATTTAACTGTGAGTGTCTGCTTCAAAATCACACAAGAATCTGTTCCGCTATAGACTAGACTCACCTGAGAGAGGTTTTGATGCTGTATCTGTGAGTGAAATGGGTTTTGGTTTTGGCATGTAGTGAGGATGTGACATTACTCAGCGGGAGGAGATGAAGGCATATGATGTCCATATATTGAGCTCTGAGCTAAATAGCTCCAGAACAACAGCCCAGATAGCAAATCTGTGTGTTATAAACTTGCATCATAAATGTCACAGATTGTAAAAATAAAATAAAATAAAATAATAAATGGACATCCTGGCAAACAGCTTCATCTCACCCACCTGTTACCATAGACTGTAAAAAAAATGGAAGTCATCTCACTTGGCTCAAACTGAGGTCGCCACAAAACTGCTCACCCTGGTGGCTGGCTGCAGTACAGGTCAAAAACTCTGCATCTTTATTCATTCGAGATGGGATGTGGTCAAACTTTAAAAAAATTAATACACCTCGTAGAAATATTTCTCTCATCCGTACGCTGTGGTGGAATTTAGATATTATTGGGCCACACTGTGTTCAGGTCCTCTTTTTTCTCAAAAGTTTCTTTTTCATTAGTTATTAGAGGTTAACAACGGGGTTTTACGTCTCATTTAATGATGATTGACAGCTGCTGTTCTTGTGTAATTTTTTCAGGAATAGTAAAATAACTCAGGAAGGAGAGATTAAACTGTCAAAAGAAAAAAAAAAAAAATTTGTCTATCGCTTCCACTCAGAACTTCTCAGAGTCCCTCATAGTCACACGTCAATTTACTCACGGTCATTGCAGACCACTAGGGGATGCTTGTGGACCTTTTGTGGTCCACAGACCACAATTTGAGAAACACTGACTTAAGACAATCAACATTTTGATTGGATGGATCCAGTAAATGTTTTCCACTTGATAAACAGAAACACAGAGAAGTTGGCCTTGGTTCCCAGAGGACATCAGAATCATCAGAGGGAGATGTGAGAGTAAAAACACCAAACACTCCCCGACTCTCACATCTCTGGGTGCTAAACTTCTCTTCCAAGCCTCAAAGCCACAGAGCGCATGTTGAAAACATCCTCCATATTACAACCTTTACTCATCACTGAAGCTGCTGCTCATGAATCCAACATCACAGGCAGACTCTCCTGTGGATCAGCGGGTGAGTTTACATGGCCCTGAGGTTCTGGTCATGTTGGGTATATGGTGTTTACATGCACACAGAGAAACCTGGATATTTAATCCCTGTGTGATCAATTATTCATCCTGGATTTGATAACTGCATTTTATTTCTGCAGAGGCCTATGATGTTTATTTTTTTGCAACAGAAACCCCGGAAATGTAGAAATCAGAGAAACAGAGAGCACAGTGTCTGCTGCCATGACACTGCATACAATTTCAACCACAGGAAAAGCGAGCAACAGAAGATATTAAATCAAATCTCTTAATTATTCAGCACAGCTTCCATTGCTGCTTCCATGTCTGTTAAGCTGATACGTCACCTGGCTGAGGCTGCACCTGTGCATGGAGACTGCAGCACACCACAGTGCCCTGATTTCTCTCAGAGAACTTTTTGGTTAGGATTAGGAGGGTGAAGAGTGCCACATTAAAAGAGAACAAGAGAAGAAAATACACAATGTTAGGAGGGCACACAGTACACAGTGCTCAGGTTGTGAGCAGGAAGTCCAACAATCTTCCACAATCACACCAGTGAATGTGTAGCAGACGTTCGGTTTCCTGAGTCGGTACTTCTTCTGGTGGCACTACCTCAGGATCCCCTCAGTCTTGGAGTTTTATTTAATCAGACCATGTCCTTTAATCTCCACATTAAACAGTCTACCCACTCATGTTTCTCCCATTTATGAAAAATTGCTAAATTTAGGTCCATTGTGTCACATCCAGAACTGGAAATGATCATTTATGCTTTTGTATCATCCTGCCTGGACAACTGTAATTCACTTTTCACCTGCCTCAGTAAGTCATCCATCCATCGTCTTCAATTATTTAAAAATGCTGCTGCAAGGATATTGACCAAATCCAGATGGACAACTCACATCACACCGACTTTACATTTCCTGCATTGGTGTCCAGTCAAATTTAGGATTCATTTCAAGGTTCTTGTTTTTGTGTACAGCGCTCTGCATGGACAGGCTCCTGAATACACCCCCGACCTGCTTCACCTCTACTTCACCAGTAGGTCACTTAGGTCTTCTGCCCAGAGCTTGCTGGTTGTCCCCCGAGCTCTCCCCAAGATTAAAGGTGACCAAAATTATGGAAAGATCTTCCTGATAATGTTTGATCAGCTGGCTCTGTTACCACTTTTAAAAAGCTCCTAAAGACTTATTTATTTGAGCAGGCCTTTGAATAATGTTTGATTATGCTATAGTTTTGATTCTTTTACTTTCTGTTATTTTTGTTGCTCCATTCCATTGTTTTATGCTTTCATGATCTCATTTTAATATTTTTCCTGTGAAACAACTTGTACTACTTTATACTAAATAAAATTAATTTACTTACTTACTTGGAGGAGAATCTCAGTTAGTTCCTCTGGTGCTAGTTCTAAGCTAGTGCCTGGGTTAGCAACGGTTCTTTGTGTTTCCACTGACAAAGTACTGTGTCCAGGTTAGTCAGGGGACCAAAACTGAAAACGCATCTTTGGAGGACACCCCTGGGTACAGGCTGGAAATGTATATTTTCTCCTTTTATTGACTGTTTATTAAAAGGGGTAAAAAAAATTCAGATTTTTCTTCTGTGCTTCCTTATTATTCTAAACTTCCACCAGTGATGTTGAGAATTAAAAAAATAATAATCATAATTTAATTCATGTGCAAACATAATGTTGAAAATGAGTAATCAATAAATACCAAGGAGTATTGCACCTATGGGGGCGCTGTTGAGCCAGTACAGCTGTAATTTGGCATTAGAAATCAGTCCACTGAAGATGATCACAGCAGGTGTCAACAGTCTGAACAAAAGTTCATGAATTTCACAACAGATTAACTTTTTCTGTTTATCTGCAAACAAAAACATTTACATAAAGATTTAACCACCAAAGTTTGCAAGAGAAAAAGGAAGGAAGGCTAAATATTTTTCCAAGTAGCTAAACGAGCTGGTAGCTAAGTAGCTAGGCTACTGAACTGCATGATTACTAGCCTACTTACTAGTTTTGTGTTTTTCTCTCTCTCTCTCTCTCTGTGTCTCTCTCTCTCTCTCTCTCTCTCTCTCTCTGTGTCTCTCTCTCTCTCTCTGTGTCTCTCTCTCTGTGTCTCTCTCTCTCTCTCTCTCTCTCTCTCTCTCTCTCTCTCTCTCTCTCTCTCTCACTCTCGCTCTCTAACATGAGTGGTTCTGCTCCAGGTTTCTGTCTGTTAAAGGAAGTTTGTCCACTCCATTGTAACTCACTACATGCTGTAAAGGTCTCGACTCACTGTAGGTTATGATCAAATCAGACTTTTTATCCTGTCTTGATGGTGAGTCTTGTTTCTATCTGTGTTTCTGTGTGTGAAGTCATGTGACCTGAACATGTTTGTGTTCAGCAGAAAAGAAGCTTCAGCTGACCTTAAACAGAAGGAAGTGAAATTAGAGTCTAAACATGAACATGCTGACTACTTCTTTAAGCATGGCTTCACGCTCACTTCTTTAATGTGTGTGTGTGCGCGTGTGTGTGTGTGAGTGTAGATTTAAACACATTGATTCTGCCCTGAAGGTCTTTAAATGATCTCATTATACGAACACTGTCACACTGTGTCTGCCTGCTCACTTCATCACCTGAACACAGGCACGAGGAGAGAAACTGACCCTCTGCATGCTCGACCAGAGCGCACGCACACACACACACACACACACACACACACACACACACACACACACACACACACACACACACACACACACACACACACACACACTTTTCTGGAGATCTGTGTTTATTTGTGTGTGTGCGTGTGTGGCACTCGCTGCTCTTACCCTTTTCACAGACCCTCACAATCAAAGGCCATACGGCTGGATACACCCATCAGATGCTCTCAGCTCCCTGCATGTGGCTGAAAAGTGCATGGCCAAGTGACACGACGAGCCAGGACAGCGTGAGGTCACATGACCCCATGTGAACATTAAGCAATCATGCATTTCCCAAGATTAATAACTTATTCTCATCTGGGCTGTCAGCCACTATTTCAGTGATCCCACTGTAGCACACACACACACACACACACACACACACACACACACACACACACACACACACACACACACACACACACACACACACACACACAGATGTGTCTGAGCAGATAAAAAGCCATTCCACTCATAGATTGGTCATCAGCCAACCACCACAGAGGGATAATCACCAACAGGGAGGCTAACAAAGGAGTGCTGTTGGTGTGTCTGCTGACAGCAGATCAAGCTGGAGGTCTGGACTGATTCAGACTCTGTGGTCTTTTTAAACAGAACAGTAAAGAAAAAATAACTCAATGTGTTTGTGCTCTTCATGTGTAAGCAGGGATCAGTCTGGGATGCTCTCCATCCACTGCTCAGACTCTCTGAGGAAGCACCGACCAGCCTCTCCTCCTGTGCAGGCAGATCATTGATGACCTTTAAAAACTGATATCTGAACTGAGAAACTCCCTCATAATTTGTAAACCACTGGTTTATAAAATGCTGGTACTACGGTGTGCTAAGAAGAGATCCCTAACTCAGCACCAGAGGGAATAGTAGCATCATGCTATTCATAGAGACATGGCTAATAGAGCTAACATCGGACACAAACACCACATTGAAGGATTTCACCTGCTGTAAGTGGAGAGGATACAGGAGAGAGAGGGACTGAACAGACTGGTGAAGGTCAGCTCCGGCCTGGTCCCTATGGACCCCTTGGACCCTGTGGAGGTGCTGGCTGACATGGGATTTCTGGCCAAGTTGAGATCTATTACATTTTACTTTGTATGTAATAATATTTAATATATAATATATAATATATAATATAATATATAATAATAATAATAATAATAATAATAATAATAATAATAATAATAATAATAATATATATATATATATATATATATATATATATATATATATATATATATATATATACACACACACACACACAAACACAAAGTGATTTTGTTTGTATTACTAGGGAGGGCAGCGCCCTAGTTTACTCCTCTGCACCTGTCCATCAGGTGTCTCTTGATACCAGATGATAAGTGGTCAGTTTTCTGCAGTGTTAAGATGCTACGTTAACATCAGCAAGCTCTGCTTCTGACCAAGGAAAATGTTCTCCATCAGGGGGTGATGTGGGCAAAATATGTCGGGATGTTTTGATGGCAGGATCAGGATCTGGATTTGATCAGGATTATTTTTCAGCAACATTTTAGACCCAAACATTTCTGATGCTGTATTCTGAACGATTTATTCAGCACTATTTCATAACCTTCATCTCGTTTTGTGTCCTCTGTGTTTTTTTGAATGCTCACTTTTTCCACATCATGATAAAAACATTAATTTAAAGACCTTGAGAGAAAATGTAAATATATGCATTTTTTTTTTTTTGGACATGACAAAAAAAAGTATGCATTATGAAGAACATGAACCATTTCAGTGTCATAATTAATTCATTGTAAGATGAAAGTTGGGGGCCATATAAAATGGGCCTTTTGCCATGACTGGCCCCAGGGCCTGCCTTTTGACATGCCTGGGTTAAATGCTCTACAAACTGCTCTGCAGAGCGACCAGCACTTCTGGGTGTCAGTAGGGATGGCACAGTACCACTTTTCTATTTCATACATTAAAATACATTAAAATAATCCATTTAATCACAAAAGACCCTTTTCCTGTCAAATGAGCCTCATTCCTAAGTAAAGCTGAAAGACGAGCACTGGTGTTACCAGCCCTGCACAGTAAGAGTGAAATATTGAAATACTGCTCTTCAGTAAGAGCTGGTGCTAACTGAGCTGTGCTAAGAGTTGTTCAGGTCAGACTTTTAAGGGATCAAAAGAAAAAAATCAGCTCAGGATGAGCTAAAAATGGTATATTTCTACATAAAGTCTGTTAATATGACTCTGACATCATTGTTACTAAATCAGTCCGGAGCTATGTGAAGATAAACACCTGCACATACCAGAGCTGTGACACTACCACAGATTATATATGTTTATTAATTAATCTGAATGAGTTGTGTTCAGCAAGCTTCCTCCAGAAAATGAGCTGGATATAAACTGACTCATCTCAGCCACTATCAGGAGCTACCCGCACAGAGCTGCAGACATTTGAGGCTGTTTTTGTGTTAGATTGTCATTAGAGAAAATTGCTTTTTGAATCAGGCCTTGAGGCAGAGGACAATTATTGGTGCTATTAGTGGCTGCGGTCCGTTTTTGGAAAATTTCTCCCTGTATCTAAACAGAGCTGAAGAAGTCAGTCTGCAGCCTGAAGGACAACAGACACACAGGAGATCAATACCCCCTGCTCTTTCTAAAGATGGAAAAGTGAGATTGGAACCACAGAGTGATAAAAAGATAAATAAAACAAATTTATTTACATTTTCCCCCCTTGTAATCTTCAGTTTGTGCGAAAGAAAGGCTTTTGGAGCAGTTCATAAAACCTTTGAGGCTGACTCACAGACCAAACAATTACCCTGTTTGTACTTATTCATTCAGAAGTTCTGCCTCCCTCCCTCCCTCCCTCCGTGTGTGTGTGTGTGTGTGTGTGTGTGTGTGTGTGTGTGTGTGCACTAATCAGGCCTGTTGGTAAACACAGTGAGATTGACAGGCGGCTGGGAGAATATAATCGAGCAGGCTTAAAGGCTCAGGCTTTTCTTTGCATACAATTTGCAGAGTGCAGCAGCGTAAATCGCAGTTAAACCTCTCTCTAGTGTGTACTTAACTTCACAAAGAGTCTCTGTGTTCAAACAAAACTGAGGAGGTGACAGCGGCCTGTCAGGAGAGGCCGACTCCAGTGTCTGACAGCTGAGATGGAATGTAAATATCTGCACCTGAAGTCAGATTCAGTGTCTGTTACCGGACAGAGATCTGACAAGAACAAATTATAGAAACATAATCATGAGAGGCTATGCATTCAGTTGTACTAGGCACATGGACACATTCTGACTGTATTGTGGGAGTGCAAACACAAAGGATGGAAGCTTTGTTATCTGATTGTTTTGTTTCAAGAGGAAGAATCCCCCCACATCCATTCATGTTTGTATCATAAACTGTATAAAATATGGACGTAGTCTCCACAACATCATCCGTCTGTTCCTGATCCAGTCAAATGGAGCCAATCATTGGACAGGGCCATCTTGGATATGACGCAGACTTTAAGTTTCCTTTCTAACAGCTATAGATCGCCCATCAGTCACAAGAGCTGAGCTGAGCCTCTGACTGGACAAACCAGTAATCCTAATATCTAATAAACCACTGAGTTAGAAAAAAATTCACCCCTTGTCTAGTGTCTGCCGATATTTTTTTTTTTTCGCTTGATGTGTATGTGACTGCTGGTCTTTCTGCAGCCAGCCTCTACAGGATTCTACATGAACAGAAACTTTTAGCACTTCTGCATAGGCTTCAGTTTTCTCTATGGGATGTTGCCCCTTGGTTTGTCTTCTGTCAGATCCATTTCTTTTCTTTCCTTCCTCAGTTTGTTTTCTTCAGCCAAACACTGGCAGCTGAAGTCAGATTCATCCTGAAACCAAACTCTGCATACAGTGAGCCTAAAGACTCACTGTTTTTGCTGCAATGTTTGCACACTAAAGAGGGGTCTTTATGCTTTCTCATATTTCAAATATGGGTAAAAAGTAACAATTCTGGATGTTCAGACTAAACAAACTTCTACATATATATTTGTTGGTGAAATCCCTGGATCTGTCTGTAAACCGATCAAAACAGTTCTAAAAATAACACCAGATCTTCATGAGATGGTTCATGACACATTGGAGGGACGGGCCTCAAACACCAAGGTCTGCCCATTACCTCCAGAGAGCTGACCAATCACAGGGAAAGGGGGGCTATGAGGACTGTCTTTTTGAAGTGGATTGCAGCAACACTTTAACAAGGTGTGTGTTTGTTTTGGAAATGAATGGAGATCAGCTCTTCTTTTTAACACTACTTTTCTTTTTTCAAGACAACGTTTTACTGGATACAACTTAACGAGGTAAGGTATTTATCAACAGTTACACAGCGCTGTTGTTTGAGACGTGACAACAAGTAAACTTTGTCAGTTTGTTTAGTAGTGCTACTCACAGCCCGGTACTGTGAGACGTATCCATAGGCTAACGTGTAACGTTAGTGAATCCGTATGTCCTGCTCATCTACCAATCAGAGCTAACGTAACCTCACTCTTCATTTCATTGACAGACTCTCAGGTTTGATCAGATCACTGCAGAATAACTGCTGCATGTGGGTCACCAGAGGGAAAGAATGAAGCCTAAAAAAAGCACAATGATGAAATCTTTTAGAACCTTTTCCTCAATGGAAAACAGTCCCCATTTTTGGATAAATTCTTGGTAAAAAAAGAACAAATGTTAAATGTTAAGTGGTATAATTGTTTGGAATTTGACAAACCTTTACCTCATCCTCACTGATCTACCAATAAAACATCCAAGAATTAAACAGTCCTAAGTGGTTTATAAGTGGGTTGTATTTCAAGCTAAGAAACACATTTCACAACCAGTTCAGTGTTTCATGTTCCCAGTTTTCTGTCTGAGTGTCATTATTTCTCTGCTGACATGTCCATGTGTTTAAATATTAGGACTAATTAAACCTGCCAGATGTTAAATAATCCAGAACTTTCCATCCATTCTGCCTACGTGTGTGACCTCTAAATCTCCCAATGTGAGTTGTTTCATTCGTTCAGCCCAGGATGAATTAATGAAAAAAAGATCAGCGATGATTCTGCCCAGATTTACCTGTCATCCAAACTTTTTTCTTCTTCTGTGGTGTTTTGAATGTAAACAAGCAGAGGTCTGCTGTGCACTGTGATATCTCTGCTGCTGCTGCTGTGTGACTACTGGATAATCAGACATTAGTAATCATTACAGGATGGAGGAGCAGGGGACGCTGTGTGTGTGCCCCGAGCAGGTGTGGTGGTCATGCCTGGCTGGAAAACCACAACAGGCACACACACACACACACACACACACACACACACACACACACACACACACACACACACACACACACACACACACACACACACACACACACACTGAAAAGACAGAGACAGAGACGGGGCTCTGGGCTTGTTGGAAACACCACGTCCTTCACACTGGAGTAAATCTGAATTTAACAGCTTGTATTCACACCAAGACAAGGCAGAGTCCCAAACTTTGAGCACCCCTATGGGAGCCATGCTTGGTATCATAGTTTCATTGATACTAAAGCCTACATGCCTCTCTAATGGGCACCAATATCAAGGTACCTGTCTACAGGGAAGTGGTCTGTTTTTCTCTCCCATCTGGGCCCTTGGTCTGTATACCTTCCCAATGGGGAACATGGCCTCAGATAAGAGTTATATGGAGGCCATGGTCTGTCTCGTAGTCTAATGCAAACCAAGACCTACATACCCTTCTAATGGGCACCATGATAGGGGACCATGCTCTGTTTCCTTGCCCATTTGGGACCATTGCCTTTGTACCCATTATACGGAAATTGTTGTCTGTATACTAGACTAATTAGTACCGAGCCCCAATACACCTCATCCAGGCACTATGATCAGGGTACCTGTCCATGATGCCCATGGTTCTGTATAGTAGGCTAATGGGGACCACGGCAGACATACCTCTCTGGTGGGCACTATGATCCATGTGGCTGTCTGTAGGGTTGATGGTCTGTTTGCTGTTTGGAGTCACACAGGCCAATAGTCATGGGGAAGTGAGGCAGAGGATTGGTAAGCCACCAGCATGATGATCTGCCAGTCAGCAAGGGAGAGTAACAATGTTTCGACCTGTTATTCAGGGGCGTCAGACAGCGGCTAACTATGTGGAGATGTTGCAGGGGGCATCCTTCATGACTGAGGGCCCTGGTCTGTGTTTTTCAACAGAACAATGTTGCAGTTCACAATGGCCACCAGACAAAGGACTTCTTCCAGAAGAATAAGCTCACTCTGGGACCATCCTGTGTGTTCCCCTGATCTAAATCACACTGAGAACATTTGGGGATGGATGGCGAAGGAAGGTTACAAAAATGGACATCAGTTCCAGACAGTGGACACTCTTTTTTTGTCTGAGCTGTGGTCTTTTTTTGCAAAAACTCCACTTTGAAACTTTTTAAGATCCAGCAGTGCAAATCGTTAATTCCTGCTTCTTTTCACCTGGTTTTAAAGATTTCGATCAGGTGTGTAGTGAGACGATTTCACAGCCCTGCAGCCTACATGTCTGTTATCAGGTTTAATGATGACATAAAACGAGGCCTCTCTTCTCCCTTCTCTGCTGGTGCAGCAGGTTGGCACAAAGCACCATCTCTCAGTTAATGATCATGATTGTTAGCTTTCAGTGTTTGCAGTGTTACAGAGAAATTAAGTTCAATAAGCGTGTGAGGCTACTCAGGGCCTGTTGGTTTGCTATGCTGGACTGGTGCACAGAAGGCGGCGTGTTGTAACACTGAGTTATTCAAAGAAATATTTTAGCCCTTGTTGTTTCAAAGCAGCTCGTTTACTGTCTTTTCTCTACTTTAGAGACTTTGATGATGACATGTATAGCAATGCTAGCGCTTTATGTGGCTTCCCTACATAAAGGGACGCAGCTTGGATACAGACAGCTAAAAAACAAACAAGAGTCCACATTAAACATGCTGCATTCATTCAGCTTGTCTTAAAGATCAACATAATTATTTATTATAATTTAAAGCAGCTGTCATTATATTGACAGTACATTACACATAATATGGACGCTGTTTGGATTTTGTTATTACCCTGCTGAGAAAATGCACCAGCTGTCGCTTCTTTGACATTAAACTCATCTTTTTTCAAACTCCTGAGTGTATCTGTTCTCTGATTCAGGTCTGACCTACAGATACCTGATGAAGCACTGCGTGTTGTGCTCCATTATTCCACAGATCTGCTGAGCGTTTCTCAAACTGTTTTTAATCTGCCGACAGTCTGAGCGCGCTCAGACGAGAAAGCAGGCGTGTCTGTGATAAATGTAATCTGCAGAATCAGATCTCAGGTGTGATATTAATGTCAGACTGCAGCTTCTCATCACACCTCAGCGATGATCCTGATTCATTTTGGGAACAACAGTCTTTGGATAATTCTGTATTTACATGCTGCTGCAGGTTGAACACATCAAACACTCGAGCCTGCAGGCATCCTGGAGGGAAACACATCCTGAGGACTGTTTGCGTGTTTGAACTGGAATTACAGAGCACGAGAACACATGATGGAACTCTGTGTGACAGGTAGCAGCTGTGCAGGAATGATGCTGTCCACTTGACCTCTGACCTCTGAGAGTGTTACAGGCAGGGGGAGAGAAAGAGAAAGAGAGAGAGGCATCTGCTTGGATATTTCACTCTTGGTTTGATTCCAGAGACAGTCCAGCTCCTGTCTGCAGCACAGGTGGGCTCTCTCTCTCTCTCTCTCTCTCTCTCTCTCTCTCTCTCTCTCTCTCTCTCACACACACACACACACACACACACACACACACACACACACACACACACACACACACACACACACACACACACACCTCCTTGCAGTGTGTAAATAAAAACTGCTCCCTCTGATGGTTCTGGTTTCACCTCTCCAGTCAGGACAGACACAGCTCTGAAGCCTCATTAGGATTCAGACAGATGGATTTTTACCTCTTTTCCTTTTTCCTCCTCACTTTGTCATTTATCTCTGTGTGTTTGTGTGTGTGTGTGTGTGTGTGTGTGTGATCGCAGGACAAAGAAAGCCCATATGTTTTAAGAAC
Source organism: Labroides dimidiatus (assembly GCA_030710495.1). Taxonomy (NCBI): domain Eukaryota; kingdom Metazoa; phylum Chordata; class Actinopteri; order Labriformes; family Labridae; genus Labroides; species Labroides dimidiatus. The sequence continues at coordinate 26,568,721 of CM061150.1, read as the reverse complement.
AGTGTTTTAATGTGATTTCCATATCTGTAAAGGTTATCTGAAAGTAACTCTGAGAGCTGAAAGACTTTCCGTCTGAAGCGTGCTAAGTCGAGCGAGCGGTAAAGAAGTTAATACTCCTTTATTTCTTCAACTGAACACATTTATTCAGGATGATCTCACAACAAAATGAAGACACATTTATGAAAAATAAGCAGGTCTTTATCCCAGTAAAGGTAAACAAATGTCCAGAATAGTTTCCACGCCAGGAGCATCGTTTTCTTCCTGTGGCCTGAAGCTTTCTCTGCTCCTGAATGTAAATGAATAATTTGATTTTCATGTGAATACGTTCATTTTCTTGAAGCTTACACCCTGTATAAGCAAACATCATATTAAATGAATAATGATATATGTAATAATGATTAATGTTATTTTGAATGTAAATTTTAAATATAACTAACAGGAAATGACCTGCCTCTTCATTCTTTCGATCCTGATGACATTTGGAGTTGTTAGCCCTTCAGGAACATCAGAACATTTTCTTCAAACTGTGCCCAGTGTTTCAACACTGATAAAACTTCATGTGATCAAACATCCACCAATGCAATTCAGTAGCCTTTTTAGGCTTGCTTTATGTCAAATGTCAAAAATGGGGTGCTCAAAAATCTTAAAAACATCTAAGCATGCAGTCAGTATTGATTCTACTTAAAGGACTCAGTAAGACCTCTGAACATGGTGACATCACAGCAACAGTCAAGTTTGCTATGTTTCCACCATGGACTATATACAGGTGTTGGTCATATTATTAGAATATCATGACAAAGTTGATTCATTTCAGTAATTCCATTCAAAAAGTGAAACTTGTATAATGTATACATTCATTTCGCACAGACTGACATATTTCAAGTGTTTTTTTTTCTTTTAATATTTATGATTATAATGGACAACCAATGAAAACCCTAAATTGAGTATATCAGAAAATTAGAATATTCAATAAAAAGGTTAAATATTGGAAACACCTGGTGCCACACTCTAACCAGCTAATTAACTCAAAACACCTGCAAAGGTCTTTAAATGGTCTCTCAGTCTAGTTCTGTAGGCTACACAATCATGGGGAAGACTGCTGATCTGACAGTTATCCAGAAGACGACCATTGACACCTTGCACAAGGAGGGCAAGACAAAAGGTCACTGCTAAAGAGGCTGGCTGTTCCCAGAGCTCTGTGTCCAAAGCACATTAAGAGGTGAAGGGAAGGAAAAGATGTGGCAGAAAAAAGGTGTACAAGCAATAGGGATAACCACACCCTGGAAAGGAATGTGAAAAAAAAAACATTCAAAATGTGGGGGAGATTCACAAAGAGTGGACTGCGGCTGGAGTCAGAGCTTCAAGAACCACCACGCACAGACATACGCAAGACATGGGTTTCAGCTGTTGCATTCCTTGTGTCAAGCCACTCTTGAACAAGAGACAACGTCAGAAGCGTCTCGCCTGGGCTGAAGACAAAAAGAACTGGACTGCTGCTGAGTGGTCCACTGAGTGGCATTTTATTTGACAACTGCTGATGACAAATTCATTTTGATTTTCATGACAATTAGTGTGGCTATGCCCAAACATCCCCAAATGACCAGTTGCCACTGAATGTGCGACAGTAATTACTGATATTTCAGAACAGAAAAATGTGTTTAAGTGTTTAAAAAGTTATAGAGCCAGCTGCTGGTCTAGCATGCATGTGTAAGAGTATAAATAAGTTAATTAAATCCTTGTAAAATTTTGGACACAACCTGTATTTTTCTGTTTTTGTAATGTTTTATTTTGAAAAGCCCAGCAGATTTTAGTTCTGTTGTTAATGCTGCACATAACATGATTTGATGCAGTCTTTCATCTTTCTGCTGAGGGTAAGTTGGTCTCCTGTTCCCTTGTTCGGATTTTTGTTAGTATGTGTGTTAAATAATACATACGAAGTGTTAAAAACTATGAAAAATTATCATGTTGTGATTCTGATGAGAAACGTTTTCAGTATTGGGTGCAGTGTTGCTTTAATGAGCGGTAATGAAATTGGAATGGTGCTATTAGCATAGCTGTAGCTAGTTGCTAATGAGCTGTATGTTGATGCTGCGGACTCATCTTCTGATGTAATTCTGTGCTGGTGTTCATGCGGGAGTGAACCGATGATCAACTTATTAAGAAGCTGAGCTTCTGTTTGTTTTGTGTCCCATGTAACAGCTGGCAAAATAAACTTGTGAACGCTTGGTCCACCCTGTCTCCTGGAAGTGTTTCTTTAAGCAGCAGCAGCAAAAATCGACAAAGTCACACATGCTCTCGTGTTTTCAGTCTTTTTCTGAAGATCCATGTGACAGCGATTTGTTTCCATGGACTTTGTGCAAATACACATTACCCTTAATTTCTTATTTATATGACCTGCGGGATGATAGAAAATAAATGTTTCCATTTAATTTCTTTCTTCATCTGAAATTGCTGAGCACTCTGATTCAGACTGAATGTTTTAACTTCAGGCTGATGATTCAGGGAGGCAAACTGTTCATGTATTCAGCCCTCTTTTCAAATATTAACCAACAGTTATTAATCTGCATTAAAAAATGTGTCTTCATTATGAAAATGATCGTTTATCTCTTTATGGTGGTTTTGGTTCTGGTTTTGTCGCCAGCAGCTCAGAGCTTCAGCCCAGTAGACCGTAGATCATAAGGACTCTTCTTTTCTTTTCTGACGCCTGTGGCCTGCAGACAGTAATTCAGCTCATCATGAGTCCAACATGAAGCCGTTTAAACCAGGGCGGCTCTTACCGGCTGAGTTTAAACTGCTATAATTTACATGTATAATAAAACACGCAGGTTCATGTTGGATTCGGTCAGGGTCATTAGACAGAATGAATTATTCAGATCAGCTCTATATCACAGGGAGAGGTGATAAGAGTCAGAGCTGAATTCAACACCTGAGCGCTCAGGTGATGACATCATGGTCAGAGAGAATTTTTAACCAATCACAGGGAGTCAGTTTAGTCTCATTTTAAGGCCATATATGGTGCACTTAGATCTTATAAAATAAGATAACTTGTAATAATTGCGGAGGACATCTGTGTTTTTCATCCAGTGTGAATCAACCATGTCTGTAATTTGTAAAGTAAAACTTTGAGGTCAAATCACGGACCGTATTCCAGACACAGAGTTCATCTGGTAATACTGATCCAGTCTGAGTTGGCATCTCTGTAAATCTGTTGTTTTTTCTGCTCATAAATGATTCGGGAAGTATTGGGCATTGTAGGCCTAACAGCACTTTGGATACACATAAGATGGACGGAGACTCACTATGTACCCCTATGACTTGTATTTTCGTCAGGCTTTATTTGGATCTATGTCACTTGTCTTTGCTGCATCTGTGTTTTTGCAAAGATTCTAAGGATGAGAAATCAACCACGATAGGATAATGCAGATCTGCTGATCAGAAGTCAGTGTAGGGATGCATAATGTTGTCAGCATATTAGTTTATATATTGGTTTAAAAATGAATAAGCAGACGTTGGCTAATGTTACCAGTGCCAGACTGAGGGGAATCTGGGCCGTTAACAAAATAGTTAACACAGGCAAGGGTGCACTGTGCAACCAAATTTATATTTGAAAGTGTATTTGTCTCCTGTTTGAAGTTAAATTTGAGTTTAAGCAGCAGTCTGTGAGGTACAAGCAGTAGGCACATTTACTTAGAGTTAAACCATTTTATTTAATTGGGGTTTAACTGCTGTACAGATGTATTTCTCACATGTTCTTTGTGAACAGAGGTTATGTTTACTTACTATGTCAATTATGAAAATAGGCTTAATTTGCCCTGGTTGTGAATATTTTTAAGATTGTCTCAGGGGATGGGTCATCCTGGTTTTAGTAGGATGTATCTCTTTGTATTATTTTGTTTGAAAGCAGTTGTTATGAATAAATATGCAGTTTTAAGAATTAAGAAAGAAGGGTGGGGAGGAAGATTCCATCATCTTCCTCACCCACAATTCTCTGTCACACCTGGAGCGGCAGGGAAGCACTGTAAGAGTCATGTTCTTTGGCTTCTCCAGTTCTCTCAACGCTATACGGCCCTGCCATCTGAAAGACAAACTGGCCATGCAACTCGACCCGGACACCACAGGCTGGATCACAAACTACCTCACGGGTCGACCACAGTACGTCATGGTGGACAGCTGTGCCTCTGAGGTGGTGACAAGCAGCCCCTGGAGTTCCCCAGGGGACTGATTTGACACCAGTCCTCTTCACCCTCTTCATGTTGGACTTTCAGTTTGACTCTGGCTCCTGCCACCTCCAAGAGTTCTCATATGACTCCTCCATCGTTGAATGCATCATTAACGATAACAAGGAGGAGAAGAGAGGACTGATCGAGAGCTTCACAGCATGGTGTGACAGCAACCATCTAAAGCTCAACATCAGCAAGTCCAAGGAGCTGGTAGTGGACTACAGGAGGAAGAGAAGTCCCCCTGCCCCTGTCACCAACCAGGGGGAGGTAGCGTAGAGGATGGACTCCTATAAGTACCTTGGGGTCCAAATCAACAACAAACTGGACTGGTCCATCAACACTGAGGCTGTCTACAGGAGGGGACAGAGCAGACTGTTCTTCCTGAGGAGACTCAGGTCTTTCTGTGTCTGCAGCAGACTCCTGAAGACCTTCTACCAGTCTGTAGTGGACCAGTGCACTGGTCCTTGTCTTGGTGTGCTGGGGCAGTGCCATCAAGACTGGTGAGGCCAGCATGGTTAAAAGGCTGGTGAGGAAGGCCCGCCCTGTGGTCTGACTAGAACTGGACAGTTTGGAGTCGGTGGCTGAGAGGAGGATGAAGGTCAAGATTGAAGCCACCCTGGATAACCCCTCTCACCCCTCTCACCCATCTCATCCCTCTCACCCACCTCCATGATGAGCTCATGGGCAGCTCCTTCAAACAGTGCATCATTCCACCAAGGTGTAAGATGAACACTTCAGGCGCTCCTTTGTGCCCACTGCCATCAGACTGTTTAACCACTCAGGTAGCTCCAGACTGTCCCTATACGCTGAGCAGCCCCTCACCCTCTGGACACCACGCTGACCTTTAACTCACCCATATATATATATATATATATATATATATATATATATATATATATATATATATATATATATATATATATATATATATCATATTTAACTTTTATATTTTAGTAATGTTACTGGTAATTTTGTAACTTTGTTAATTTGTACAGTCTGCCCCGGTCATTTCCATTTTTTTTAAAATGTACTTATGATATTGTTAAAGTTAGTTTGTATTCTGTACTTTGCACTGTATTTCTCTTCTCTTGTTGTATGCTGCAACAAAAGATTTTCTCCCCGGGGATCAATTAAGTCTTATCTTAAGAAGAAAGTTGATGATCTCTTCTTAGAATAAGATAAGACTTTATTGAAATTAGGTGAGCAGTAAAAAAAAAAATCAAAATCAGTATCAGTAATCAGCTCAATGAATTGTAAAATATGGAAATATCGGATAAAATATCAGTCACAAATCTAATATCATGCATCCCTTATCTGGACCAAACCAAAATGTCATTTAAAGCAGCAAAGAAGAACAGATCTACAGGGGGTGGATCAAACAGAAAGGTCGGACAGGTGTCCGAGGAACAGCAACAAACTGAAAGCTTTGTTAATGTTAAACTGTACAGATCAGCTGGTCAGTCTCAAATTAAAGCAATAAATCTGTACTGCAGACTATGCTGGACACTTTGGTGTCTGTTTAATGCTGAACCAGGTTTAAAGCCTCAGAGTTTAGACGGACACCTCCCCTGAGATTTACCCACCTAATATTTCTACATAAAGATCATTAAGCTGTAAAGTATGTGGAAGTATCTGAGAGAGTGTGAACCATCCTCAGCTCCTCCTCCTCCTCCTCCTCCTCCTCCTCCTCCTCCTCCTCCTCTTCCTCCTCCTCCTCCTCTGTATCTGATGTCTGTGTCATCTTCAGGAGTGAAACAAGGTGTAAACACGAGCTGAATAATCGCTCCGTCTGCTCAGCTGTTTGTTCTTAGCTTTACTCAGATGCCGTCAGATCTGCAGCGTCACAAATACCAACACACATGAATAAAATATGCCTCAGTTGCTTCCTGTGGGCCGTCGAACAGGGCTGAGGTTTGTTCTGTGTCTGTTCAGCAGCCTGCTGAGACGAGCAGAGTTTACGATGCCATGTGTCAGATCCATGCAACAAACTGTCATAGAAAGTTTCATGTTCCCCTTCCTCCAGAATAAAGGTGGTGGTATCATTCTCAGCCTGAAGAGTTCACATCAGGTGGTTGGCCTGCCTGCAGTCCTGACTCGTCACCTGACAAAACCTTTGAAGTATCATGAAGTGAAAAACACAACAAAGGAGACCCTGAACTGATGAGCAGCTGAAATCCTCCTCCAACTCCAGAAACTGCTCTCCTGGGTCCAGAGTGTTGTTCAAAGGAGAGAAGATGTCCCACAATGGTAAGACCCTCTCGTAGCTGTTTTGAAATTGAGCTTGTGCCTGCTTTTTACCTCAGTCACCACTGTTTGATCCCACATTAGAGGAGAAAACAGCAGACCGCCTCCACCTTCTCTCTCTCGCTCCAGGACTGAGCGCTGCAGGTGGTGGATGAATGTCGACTCCATGCTGGGCTTTTTTTTAAAAAAAAAAACAAAAAGTCCTCAACCTCTTGTCATAAGATTCAATCAGACCGTTTACTCTGAAAAACAGGAAAAGAAAAAAAAAAAAGAATCATCAGACATTTATTCACCTGATGAGCCTCCAGATGTAACTTCAGCAGATTGAAAGAAGCTGAAAAGATAAATAAAGCAGAAGAATCAGAGAAGTGTGATGATTACCCAAGAAAGATTTAACACAGCAAAAGTCAAGGTCACACACACACACACACACACACACACACACACACACACACACACACACACACACACACACACACACACACACACACACACACACACACCTGCTAGTTCTTCATAGAGGATAATCAATGAGGATGTGTTTTGATCCCAGGATCTAATTAAATGAGTGTTACAATCTTTCGCAGCTCAGCTGAGTTACAGGCATGTGTGTGTGTGTGTGTGTGTGTGTGTGTGTGTGTGTGTGTGTGTGTGTGTGTGTGTGTGTGTGTGCGTGCCCGCGCATGCCCTTTACATATGGAGATGAAGTCAGTGTGTACGTGTGGTTGTCATCCATAAAGATCTTTAATTGGACCCTACTCTCTCTATTTGCATAGAAATGAAGTGAATGATGCAGCGGCTGCCTCTCTCCGTCAGATGATAAAGTGGACTTAATTAAGACCAAAGAAGAAGAAACTCAACTTTACGAAAAAAAAAAAAAAAAAGTCTCATGTCTCAGGACGTTCTGCGTAATATCCGGGTGTTCAGGAACAGATTTACTGTTAACACTGAAACTAAAATATGCAAATATGCTCAAGGCAGATGGGAGACGTAACCTCTGTAAAGATTAAAAACGTTTTCATAGTTTGTCTTCATGCAAGATCTTTTTGATATTTGAAGAGACTATGTCAATTTTAAGAATTCCCCACATTATTAACACTGATTTACACATCAGTGATGGTTGGAAACATATATTTTAACATGCAACATCTTTTTTATCTATTCCAACTAGTGCTGCTTGATTTAGCAAAATTGGCCAAACATCATCATCATCATCATCATCATCATCATCATCATCATCATCTTCATAATAATAATAATAATAATAATAATAATAATAATAATAATAATCCTTTTTTCCCAATAAATACAAATACACCAAAATAAACTGTATTCATTGGAGTATGGGGGCCCCCCCATTTGACTGGAGACCAGTCCAGGGTGTACCCCGCCTCTCACCCTAAGACAGCTGGGATAGGCTCCAGACACCCGTGACCCTGAACAGGATAAGAGGTATAGAAGATGAATGAATGAATGAATGGATGGAGTGTTGGCTCATATAAATCATGTCCTCTTGCTGTATAAGTCCGTGCACTGGTTGGGGCACCCCAGTCAAAAAGTCTTGACCCGCCCCTGCTTGTCAGCTCGTACCTCTTTTCAGGTATGTTATGTTGCTTTGCTCATGAACGGATGGATTTATGGTGAACTAAGGGTTCAGTTGGTGGAATAGACAGAGTTACAGTGAAAGACAGGGTTCAACTTTGCCTTTAGGTAAAAGTCAAACAACTTGTTAACCATTTATGTCCATGCAGAGCGCCAATTAATATTAATGTGGATCACTCATTAGTGACCCGTCTCCCTCCCCGCATTCACAAATCCTGATCCATCCATATCACCAAATAGGGAGATTTTCTTTGGTAGAAAGGGGTGTTCTGAGAACAACTTATGTTTTCTTCCCTTAGTCTAAATCTAAAAATGATCAGAGTATTATTTTGAGGAGCAGCGGGTTTTACGTATGTGTCAATCTTACTGATAACCATGTGTGGGCGAAACAAAAAGGGTCCTGACTTTGTAAATGTTTCAGTGAAAAATCTTTGGCAAACGCCTTAAAAGTGCCAGATAAAAAAAAGAATATTAAATCAATATTAGTTTATCTTTATTAAACACTTTGCACTATTGATATGGACCATAAAAATAAACGTCCAGCGGGTGGAGCGGTTTGCATATGGTTTATATTATTATCAATAATATTTATACTTTTTCTTTGGCTATTTCTGTTTTTAATATTCCATTGCTGGCATTTATTGTGTACAGCAAATAAAGAATTTCATTGTACAGAGAAAAATGTTTCTTTACATTGCCCATAACAATAAACACTTTGAAGATTGACTCGCAGTCAGTCCTCCTGAGGACTGGCCATTCAGAGCGAAGGGGGTTTGTGGAACGGGGAGCCTTAAAGAGACAGCAGCTGACAGGAAAAGTTTCAGACAGAGGCTGAAATAAGAGTTTTCTAAAACCCCAGAGTGAGGAAAATAAGGGATTTTTTTTTCAACCAGAGGCACCAGGATAAACCCTAAAAAGAAGCACAATGCCATAATGGTATCTTTACAATTTTTAAACTAAACTTAAATCTTAAACAAATGTTGTGTCATCAGAACAAGGGTGTTAACTTATCTTAGGACCAGTGTCAGTTTGACGTGTTGACAAAGTTAAGAATTGACGTTTATACATTTCCATTTGTAAATGACTCAAATGGCTTGCTGTGGTTTAATCTGATGCATGAGGCTTGTTTTGTTCAGAAGATTGAAACATTTCTTCTCTCTCTCTCGATGTGAAAATTGAACTGAAGAGCGTTCCGCTTGTGTGCAGCTGCTGTTAATGCAGTTTGAGGCGTTCTCATGATATCAGCTCAGCAGGTGAGTCTCACCTTCATGTTCCAGCCTGAAGAGAGACAGACAGCTCAGTAATGGAAAAAAACTCTCCTCCCTCTGATGGAGTATGCACTTAGCGCTGTGTGTGCATGTTTACAGAGCGGTGATAAAGAGACCTGCAGATGTGTGGAGTGTGTGCCATGATTGAGTGTCTGCTCTGTAACAATAGATGGCACAGGAGTGTCTGAGTTATGGGACCTCTGATGGGGTTTTGATGGCAGCAAGCAATTTGTCTGACATCATGAGAGGTTTCTGTGAGCTGTGAGAAGAGAGAGAGAAAAGTCAGAGAGGTGAGGCAGGAGAAAGAAAGAAAGAAAGAAAGAAAGAAAGAAAGAAAGAAAGAAAGAAAGAAAGAGGAGGAGGAGTAAGCGTTGACCCTGTCACTCAGTGAACCGTTTGAGGCTCAGAGAAAACCTGATATAACCCAGCTCATAAGTGGTTGTTCAAGCTCATAGTCCTACTTATTGCTGTGTTTAAATATCGTCCATTTCCACTTATTAGCTAGAACAGCAGGCTAATCATACTCCATATCTAAAAATATAACAAGTAGACTGGATAATTTTATCATCCCTTTACTTCTGAAGGCTTCTTAACCACCACGATTGGAAAACTAGGCCAAAGATCAGTAACAGGCATAGACTGTATGGACAGAGTGACTCTGCCTTTTACCATTGTACGGTTTTGAAGCCAAAAACCTACGTCACGGGAGCCACCGTTGGCCACCATTGTGCAGCCAGAGTCTGTGCAGTAGAGACTTACGAGGAACTCTGGGAAAATCCGGGTGGAAGCAGGTGACAAAAATATATATATATATATTTTTAGACAGTCTAATCTCTTCTTAACTCTTCTTCCTGATGTATTTTATTATTCCCAAAAAACTACACAAGAACAGCAGCTGTCAATCATCCTTAAACGAGACCTAAAACCCTGTTTTTAACCTCAAATAACTAATGAAAAATAAACATTTCAGAAAAAAGAGGAGCTGAACACAATGTAGCCCAATAATATCTAAATATCACCACAGCATACTAATGTGAGAAACGTTTCTACGAGGTGTAAAACTTTTTTACAGTTTGACCACAGCCCATCTGGAATGAATGGAGAGGTGGAGTTTTTGACTTGTACTGCAGCCAGCCAGCAGGGGGGGCAGTTTTTGTGGCGACCTCAGTTTGAGCCAAGTGAGATGACATCCATTTTTTTTAACAGTCATGGTAACAGGTGGGTGAGATGTAGCCGTTAGCCAGAAGGCTGGACAATAGCCTCAGCTTTACATAGCCGTCTCTTCTATATTGGCAAGAAATTAGCTTGATGGAGACCAATATGGAGACCTAGAGTCTGTTATACTAATATATGGATGTAATCTCTGACATCACCCATTTGGTCCTGAAACAAAGCTTTAAGGTCTATTATCACCAGGTGACATAACAAAAATGCTGAACTTGACCAATCTTTGGTGTAGATAATGTGGTTGAAAAAAGTTTTCTTAGGCGCAAGTATTATCATAAAATATACATAGAAAAATTCTTTTTCAGAAGTAGTGGCTGCATTAGATTGACACAAACAAATACAATTTTTTTTTTTTTGTTTGTCTTTTTATTGTTTACAAGACAACTGACAAAACTAAATTCTTGACAGTTTTAGTATGGTATCAATTTCAACAAATAATCGAGAATGTGTTCAAAACTGATCAAAATACAGAAAGCATCACATCATCAAATTAATATTTCGTGGTCCTACCGTTAGCATGTAGCCGAGCTCTAATCCTGGCTGCCATGTTACCCACCAGCCTTTCACACTGTTGAGGCTCATCTTGCTTCATTTCATTCTTCCTGAATTTCTGCTTTTAATTCTTCTAAATTCTTTGGTTTACACTTTGAAACAGACCTTTTAATAATCCACAACACATTTTCAGTGTGGCTCATGTCCAGGGATTGAGCTGACCACTCTCAGACCTGGATCCTGTACTCCTGCAGCTGACTCTCAGACAGTGAGATGAGCAACAGCAGCAGCACTCATGGATCCCCAAAACTGCTGCAGATAATGCTTGGCCTGGTCTTCAACGTACCCTCACATCAGCAGGAGGAAGTTAAAGCTGGAAACTGGACTCATCTGACCACAGAATCTTCCTCCAGTTCCTGCAGGTCCAGTTCTTGTGGTCTGGGGTCCAACGACACCGGGCTAACCTCTGTCTCTTATTGATCAGGAGTGTATTGACAGCCTTGTAGGACCTTAAGCCATGATCTAAAGTGGGCCACGTACAGTGCAGGTGGAACACCAGACACCAGTTTGGGTTGACCTCTGCTGCTGAAGCTCCTGTGATGTCGTTTGGTGGTTTTCCCTGCACATGTGGATCAGGATGCGGTTGTTTCTTGCTGAAGGAACCCTTGGACACCCAGGTTTTGGTTTTTCCTTCAAGCTGTTGGTTGGTCTGTATTTCTGCAGAATGAATCAACTGCTAAAGGACTGCATCTGCACTCCCTGGCTGAAAATCTGTATCATCAGGTGTGTTACCTGCGTTAGGTTCCTGGTTTAAGACATTTTTGTCTCTGAAGAACTTTCAAATGTACTGGCTTTATATAAACATGAAGGATGCCAACAAAATTGTTTCTTTACATAAAAAACACGACAAGCGTTTTTTTCTTTCTTTCTTTCTTTTTTTTTTTTTACTTTTGCCACCTCTAACTCCAAATTTGCATCTTGAGCTATTTTCAGTGCGAAATCTCACATTTCTTGCAGAAAATCCTCTTCTTCTGGTGGTTTCCTGAGCCCAGGCTAGAATGTCTTTGGAACATAACTCTGACATTTTTGACCAACAAGTCTTATTTCAAGTCATCTGCAGAAATCTCTGCACGCATATCACACCAAAGTAGGGTTAGAAGTCATATTATGGTGCTCTTGCCAGAAACACAGCACTGTCAGCATACGTGCTGTTACTTTGAAAACAGCAACTTCCAGTCCTACAGTACAAAAAAGTTGTTTCTGTCTTCTAAAAATTTTATTTTTGGTTTTTAGAAAATAAAATGAAGATCAACTGGGTTTTTCAAGTTTTGGTTATCCTTTCTTGACCCTGATAAAGAAAAATGCCTTCGATTTCGATTTTTATTTTTTAATTTTGAAATAAAAAAAACAAATAACCACTCATCTTTTTGTTTTTTAGTATCTTTGTCTGACTTTGATTTTGTTGAGGCCTAATTTTTCAGGACTTGTTTTTCTTTAAGTGTGAGATGTGGACTGTTCTCATTTTGAGTATTATGAGCATTTTTTTCTAGTCTGCTTCTCCCTGCTGCTGTTGCTCTGCGTGTGTAAGGTTCCCTCTCCAGGCTGTTAAAACCGTCCTTGGTGTGATGTGGTCCCCTCAGCCATGCGTGTCCTCTGATGAGCCTGTGAAGTCCTCAGGTCAGCTGTGGTGACTCTCAGCACGTCGACCCCAGCCCGCTCTCACATCACCTTCATCAAACATCTGCAGGACCCTCATGGTCACAAAAGGTTAAATCTCAGCACCTGTCCTCTGAAAAAAAAACAACTTTCAAAGAACTGCAAGTCCCAAGATACCTCATACTGTCTCTACAACGTGATGGAGTCAGAGTCTCTGATCATCCTGCAGGAGGAAGAGGAGGAAGAGGAGGAAGAGGAGGAAGAGGAGGAAGAGGAGGAAGAGGAGGAAGAGGAGGAATCATTCAGGAGCTTTGATGAAGTTGATCATTTCAGATTTCTCACCCAAACAGTTGACTTTACTTACTTAATGCAGACATTATTATGAGGAGATAATATTAAACAAAGTTATTAAACTGCATGATATTTTCTGGCTTGTTACGTTTGCCAGAAGGCTCCACAGTTAAACAAGTATTGTTTTATTGTACTTATTTGTTTTATTTATGCAAAAGTTTTGATCAATAAAATTTTCCTGAGGCCTGCAGATTAAAACAAAAGAGAGTTTGTTGGTTAGCGGCAGGTTCATGGCTGCAGATTTTATCATGGAGTGTTGCGTGAATAAAATGCTCACCACAGTTTGTATGTTTGTGTTGCTGTTCTTGACTCTCTTTGTGATTCACTTTAACAAATCCAAATACAGATCCTCCATCAATGATCATCACCTCTCAGCTGTCCTTCACATCACCACGTCAGAAATTCATCCACATTTCATTGGCTTGTTCAAGCCCAAGACAGACTTGTGTTTTTAACTGAAGAGTTTAAACAAGTGAAAAACTTTTTTTTTTTTTTTTTTTTTTTTTTTTTTAAGTTGTTCTAAAGTTTTCAGTATCTGTGGCGACGAAACAAGCTAAACAAAAAATGAAACACAAATGCAATGATTCTTTTACTTTGTTTTGTCTGTTTTTTTACTTACTTGACCTACACCACATTTTCTTCCAGAAGCAGCTAATCAAGATGTTAAAGTAAGTGCATTTAACAAAAAGGGGAAAAAAGTGAAAATTGAGCAGATCTAAGTTCACATTATTGTTGGTGCAGCGCCTCGTAAATTTGAATTGCTCACCCCTGGACTGATCAGACGCTCTGTTGTCCTGAAGTGTCCCTCTCCAGTGTCCTCTCATCCTCTCTAGTAATAGAGTCCACTTAACCTCTCTCTGACAGCCACAGCAGCTCTGCTGTCACTCACCACTCTCTGAGTCTCATTCACAGAGGAGCCCTGGGGTCAGACTGTGAGCACCAACCTCCTTCATGTTAAATCTCGTCTCCTTTCTTATTGATGTTTGTCTCTGAATGTCAAGTCAAATCATGTCGGAGCAGAGAATAGATTTTTACCTGCCAAATTCATTATCAACTTCATTTTCACCCAGTGTGAGACAGAAAGGACGGACTGTAGCAGATGAAGACAGCAAATCAGCCTGGTCAAGGTTGGACATGTTGTGTGTTCAGAGATTTCTGGGACCATTCTCTGTAAACCCTGGAGATGGTTATGGGGTAAAATCCCAGCAGATCAAGAGTTTGTCAAACGCTCAGACCAACAACCATGCCACTTTCAAAATCTCCTAAGGGAAAGATTTGTAGTCACAGAAAACTGGCATGAATTTAAATGTAGCATCTTCTCAGGACTCTGTTAAGCTCCCGCCCTCCCACACTCGGAGCTCCTCCAAAACGACGCCCCTGCTCACATGCACGATGGCCGCTGATTCACGACCATATGATGGTGACTGATTCAAAACCACAGACTCAAACTGGTCCTCAGCACATTGTTTTTGTTTTCTCTATGTTACCAGTTGGATCCCTCTTGGTTATATGCATTGAATCAGGGCTGGCGCATACTGGCAAAATGTACGCACAGGACGCGGGACAGGATTTGATTGGTTGAATAAATTGGATCCTAAACGCTAGGATTGGCTGGTGTTTTCCCAGGTTTACTCCTGCTGTGGACAGCAGATATTTTTTGCTGTATTTTAAGAACACACCATGCTTTAATTGCCATCGGGAAGTAAAGATCATTTTAACCACCAGACCCTGCTGTGTATTGATGTGTCATGCGGGTGACACAACCTGCTTACACTACACGGCATAAACAGTCAGTGGTTGAAAAACACAAACTGTAACATGCGGACATAAACCTTAAATGAATGCAATACCCACTGTAACAGTAAGAGGACATACTGTAAAATTAATCTATCATTCTATAAGTTATGTACTGAAATCCACTACACAGCACCGTTCTGCTCAAATAAATCACAATTTCCCCATTTTTTTTCTATTTATTTACTTTTTGTTCCTTTTCCGGCAACAACAGCTGCCAGATTTTACTGTAAATCTGACTGATTTTATTTTTTTTTACAGTGTATTCATGTGCAAAGAATGTGTGCTTTGCATAAAAAAATGCATCTGTTTCGTTTTAGCACAAAGCATCTCTGCTCAAGAACAACAACAAAAAATCTTTACAAGACAACAAACCTTTGTCCTTCCAAGCAGGAAGAAAAAAAAATTGTCCTTGAAGGAAATATTTTGATGGACGTGTAAATTAAGGAATTGCACAAAGGTTTTGTGTCTTGTAAAGATTTTTTTATTTTTCTTGAAAAGAAATGTGTTTTGTACTCAAAGGAAACATATTTCTTTTTCCAAAGCACACATTCTTTGCACATGAATAGAGATTTTTAGCTCTGTACATTTGCTTTAGATTTTTTTATATTTGCTTTTTTCAATGTGCAGTTGAATATAATACGCGTTTGTCATCGTTTTTGTCGTTTTGGTGGTTACTGCACATTTGGCCCTTTTCAGCCACTGTAGTTGAGCTCTGACTCTCACACATTTTCATCTGTTAAACACATCAAGATAAAGGAGACAAAAACAATTTCAGCCTGAAGCATCAAGGATGGAATCAGGGCATGGATCTGTTTCCCAACACATCCCAGTCTATAACATTAACGCATTTAAACTGTGTGTGTGTGTGTGTGTGTGTGTGTGTGTGTGTGTGTGTGTGTGTGTGTGTGTGCAGATGCTCTGCTGGCTTCATCAGGATTCAGGGAAGGCTTCAAGGAGGAATACATTATCAAACTGTGATAGACTCTAAAGCCCTCTTCATACATAATAAATTATTCAGAGCTCTGTAAACTAAACTCAAAGTCAATGATAAATGCGATCCAGTGGCCGCAGCGCTCCTCCACACTTCATTAGGCCGGCAGGAGAGCAGCGAGGACTGAAATAACAACAGAGCCAGGGATGAAGGGTTTAGCTGGGAGCCAGAGAGAGGGAGGGAGGAGGTGAAGAGGAGGAGGAGCAGGGAGCACAGGGCTGCAGGATTAGGAGTGACAAAGACAGACTTTAACAATCCCTCTAATAAGAATTCCTGAGCGCTGTATGCCTTTAAAAGCTCCTGTGAGGAGGTTTTTCTCTGTTTGGGAAAGTCACTCTCAGTGTGTTTACGACACGAAGTCAAACTACAGAGCGGCTCACTTTAAGACCGAATGAAACTCATCGACTAAATGTTAACTCAGTCTGACTGCTCGTAAATGCAAAGAGTAGAAATTAATGCACGGCAGTCTGACCGCTCCAATGGGTGTCTTTCACAGAGATCAGCTTTATAAGACACACACACACACACACACACACACACACACACACACACACACACACACACACTGAGCTTTAAATTTCTCATTTTATTATGTGAACAGGAATCAGACGTGTTCATAAATCTCTTCAAATGTGTTTGGGGAATAGATGGACTGTAGGGGGCAGCAGAGTATCAGCACTGTGTAGGCCTTATGATTCCTGTATCCTGAGTCAAACCAGACTGGAAGAGCATCGTAACTGTTCGCTAAAGTGTGCAGGTCGTGTATGCAGTCTGTTACACTCTCTCATCTCCATTATTTTACTCTCTGTTTTTAGTAAACTTGTCAGATTGTTTCCCTGAGCTGTGTCTTCTCTTAACGTGGTTGGAGGAAGTTATGGACTGTTTTTTTTTTCCTCACTGGAATTGCAAACTTCAGGGCACAGCCGTAGCATTTGCTGTGATGAAAACAGACCATTTGTACGTATGGTGAAAAAAAAAAAAAAAACGATTAAAAGATTAGCAGTTTGCATGAGGTAGATTATCCCCCCCAACAGAGCATTGAAATTTTATAGAGGTGGACTCCATCATTACAGGCATTAAAGCCAGGATTACTGCACCTGTAAGGCTGTTTTAAAGATGGCTGACGTTGTGTTTAACATGAATAAATTAATAAGGATGTCTACATTTTTTCTAAGGTAAGTCAGCATTGTATTTAGGCAAAATGTTGTCACTTTACTGGAAAGAAATATAAAGTTAATTTAACATCTCTAACGTTAGCTAATGTTAGCCTAACATTAGCTCCCAGCTGTATTGTTCATCATGTCTCTTTGTTTGTTGGAGTTCACTGGCCTGTTTTGTTCTAGTTTTTGTTCTTTGGTGATCGTCCATCATTGTTAGCTGTTGTCCAAAGGGCTCTAGTTAAACTAACGTTAGCTTCTGGAGCTTAGCTTCATTAGCTTATCTGTAATAGCCCAGAAAACAAAGGTTGACAAACATTCTGCTGAATGATTCAGTGTAAATACTGTAGCTCCAAACTAACAGAGACACTCTTGGTAAAGATGGTAAAAAGGAGGTTAGATTTTTCTCATGACCGATGCTGATCCTCTATCTTGTTGTCTAAGATGCTGATGGTAACCAGATGTGGTTTATCAGGTTTGCTCTGGGACCTGTAAGTTTTGTCTTATATCTGAAGTTTTTTTGGACCTTCTCAACAATAAAATGATCCATATATCATTATATATCATATCAATATGTCGTTTAGATCCTTTTGTTGACTTTTGGATGATATGTGATCTGTCTGTCTACAAAAATCATCAATGACCTCCTGTGAAATGTCTCCAACTGTGACACCTGTCATAGTGCACTTTGCAACCCCACATCCTTGCAGAGAGGATCTAGAGCCTCGTACTCTAGAGCCTGGACTTTCTCACCAACTGAACCCAGCAAGTCTGGATTAACAATAACCTGTCCGATGTCCTCCCCACGAGGTTGTAGGCTTTCTCTGCTGCTCTTCATGCTGTACACTAATGAGTGCAAATCCACTTAACCCTGTCACCTGGTAAAGTTTGCTGATGACGCAGGTCTCTTATCCCTTCTGTTCAGCCCCTCTCTGCACCACGGACCTGCTCTGCAACAGTTTGTAGAGTGGTGTGACTCTTCCTGCCAGGGGCTGAAAGTCACCAAAGGCCATGTCATCGAGGCCATCTAGCAGGTGTACAGGTCAGCATATTCAGAGACTGTTAGCCAGATCGAGCAAACTGCTCTGTTGTGAGTTGACTGTTCAGTTTGGCAAGCTACATGACTGACAGCTGGAGTCACAGACCAAGGAGCTCCTTTGATCCTCTTTTGCTGTTGTAGTCAAACTAAATACGGTCTGGTTTTTACAGCCATAGACTGTATGAGCGCAGCGTCCCTATTTATCATGGTCATATACCTTCTCCTCCGGCTGAACGCCGAGACTTACTGAGACCTGCTGAGACCTCCTGAGTCCAGCTGAATCCAACCACAACCCGATAGCAACTGCATTATCTAGGTGAGTTAATCAAGCTATGTTCAGTCTGTATTCAGTCTAGCTAAGCTGTTTACATGTATTTTAATAGTCTGATCTCGCATGGACAAAGCTCAAAGTATGAGTTCTGAAGCTGTGTGTAAATGTACTAAGTTTACATGTGAACCTATTGACTGACTGGGTGTTTTTAGGTAGTTTCCATGCTTGACGTCCTGACAGTGACTTTCAAAATACAACAAAGTATTTGAGGTATATTTGAAAGCCCAACATGAATAAGGAAGAAAGGTTCACTAATGGAAAGGGAAGCATGGGAACTCCTCAGTCTCTCTGTTGGTCATGCGGCTTGCTGGACTGAATGTACAGTGAGTGTGAGTTGATGTCCGCCGTCAACACACAACAGAGTGGAGCCAGACAGGAAGCTCTGGGTTACGCCAACTTTTTATTTTATTTTAAGCTTTTATTTGACTTAAGCTTTGGACAATTTCATCTCATGTGCAATGTTACAATGTTGTCAGATGTTCTGCTTATTCTGTTGTTTGCTGCTTTTAATAAATTAAATGTAATAAATTGCTTGCTTTCAATTTTATCTATGTGGCATCTATATCTATCTATTGTTTTTTGCTGTACATAATCTGCAATTTTACGCTTTTTACATTCATCATATACTTTACTATACATCTCTACATTTATATGGGCAATTCTTCACCCTCCTAATTTCCCCATCGTTGATAGATAGTTTTTTTCTGATTCTGAACTTTAGCTTTTTAAAGATTGACTTACTCTTCGGAATACATGACATTTCTAATATATTCTTAAGCTCCACATGATCCCTCTGAGACAGAGACATTAGAGCTGAAGACTGAGGCTGGAGACCTCCTGAATCCCTGCAATGATATCACACCAGAATGAATCATGTGTGGGTGACAGTCTGTGAGCCGTGACATGTAAAGATCATCCCGTACATGTCAAATCAATCACCCCACACACGTCAGATCAGTCATGTTTCACACATTAATGACACATGATTTAATGATCTATGTCAGCCTCACTGATTAAACACAACAGCAGATATGATTAAAGTTACTGATGAGAGCTATCAGATTTCAATTAGATGAAAAAAGTTCTGTCATCATTTATGGTTGTTCGTTATTGTATTGATTTTAATTTATAATCAGTGAGGCGTCCTGACACGCTGAAAATACAAATGAGACAGCTCTGTGATTAAGAGCAATGGAGAGGTAATTAGATCAAAACAATGTCTGAATTTAAATGAAGATAAGTAAAAGTGTCCCCTGCTGGTCTTGGGTAATGATGCCCGCAAACAAATTTAGATATCTAATATAATCTTTAAATAAATACTTATCTTATTCTGTTTTTAAATTTGGTGTTCATTATCACTTAAACAGCACACAAAAACAGATAATTCACCAACATCCAGGGTCCACACTCTCTGAACTGGAGATCCATCCAAACCCCTCACAGTCAAACAAACAGCAGGAAACAAAATGTGGATAAATAATTATTATAAAAGGATGGGTCTTAAGTTTAAAATCACCAAATATTCAATATTTTATCAACAATCAAGCAGTTTTTTTTATAGCTCATTAAGAAAATCTTAGTGTTGTTACTTTACATCCATATATCCAAAATATTACAAGACCCAGAAATATGGACCGCAGCCAGTCTTCTCCCAGTCTAATGTTTTTACAAACATTTAGCTACTCCTGTTTTAGTAACTCTTCAACTCTATTCCCCTGCTACTATGAACCTCAGACCAGACCTCATACTCTGGTCCATATCACTTTGCACCATCTACATCATAGAGCTCAACATGCTCTGGGAGGATGCAATGAAGGAGGCCTATGAACGCAAGAGCCTGAGGTACACCGAGCTGGCAGCTGGTGCTGAGCAGTGTGGCTGGAACGCTAAAGTCTGCCCAGTAGAAGTCAGCTGCAGAGGTTTTTGGACAGGCCAACTACCAGGCTGCTTAAGGACTTGAGAATTTGTGGCCAATCCCAAGGCCAAGCCACCAAAGCCCTCTCAGGTGCAGCTGTACGGGCTTGTCAGTGGCTCAGGGATAAAAAGGGACACTTCCTGGGACCCAAAACAACTTCTAGGACAGATTACACAGTGGGGAGGTGAGCCCTCTTCTCTAAAACTCCAGACCCCATCCTTTGAACCCCACACCAATGATTAAAAAAGTTAAATTAAAGGCAGTATTGGTAATCCGATTGAGACACACTTTAAACTAGTTAAAATAAACTTTATTTCCCGATGTCAATCAATGCACGATGTGTTTTTAAAATAGAGTGAAAAATATCTGCTGTGTACAGCAGGAGTAAACCTGAGAAAACACCAACTTATCCTAGCGTTTAGCCCTGATTCAGTGCGCATAACCAAGAGGGATCCAAGTACGCTGGAGAATGGCAGAAAAACTACCTATACCCTGATTACTGGTAACGTAGCGCACACAAAACGATGTGCTGAGGACCGGTTTGAGTCTGTGGTTTTGAATCTGTCACTACATATAATCCGAATCAGCGGCCCTTGTGCATGTGAGCGGGGGTGTCTTTTGGAGGAGCTCCAAGTGTGGGAGGGTGGGGGCTAAACAGAGTCCTGAGGAGATGCTACATTCAAATTTATGCTTGTTGTTCGTGACTACCACGGTGCCTAAAAACTGTTTTAAAAAAATTCCTGACAGACAAGAGCAGCCACACATACAAACATAATACAAGACTGGAAACATTTAAATATATGACAAACAGAAAGAAATCAAGCAACATATCTTAGACAGACTTACAGTTAAGGTCAAAATTATTAGCTCCCTAAGATAGTAAATCATTTATCAATGATATAGCCCCATTCTGGAACACTTCAGAATGTCTAATAATTATTCAATTTTTTTAAATGAAAAATTACTTGATAAATGAGTTGGTCAAACTTATTAGCCCCATGTGATTTTCCTTCATTCACCTTCTATACTGCTTATCCTGTTAAGGTTTGTGGGTGTCTGGAGTCTATCCCAGTTGTCTGAGGGCGAGAGGTTCACCCTGGACTGGTCTCCAGTCAATCGCAGGGCTGACACACAGATACAGACAACCTTTCACACTCACACCTACAGACAAACATAACGTGTGGACTGCATTTCTTACTGTGGCGTAGCTCAGACTGTTGGAGCAGAGCAGCAACCCTTCAGCTCAGGTGAGGAAGTGGCTCTCCCTGTGGTAGGAGAGCTAAAGCGACTGCAGCTGAGAGCCAAGAGGGAGGAGGTGAGTGAGTGAGAGCCTAACGTGCTGTTAGTCGAGCCATGCTAGGTACTGTGAGCTCAGTGAGTGATTCCCATGTGTTGTGAATGGAGCTGGGCTACTTTGCACTGAGTGTTTTTCTTTTGTTCGCAGCTCGCAGCAGGGAGGGAAGTAGTGATGGTCCGCCAGGGAAAGAGTTGTAGCTTTACCCACAATTACAATGATTATCTTGATATCGTTTTACAAGTGCAGTTTGAATAGAAGATGCACAAGAGATACATCGTTTGGTCTCTTCACTTAGCTCTGCAGTTAGCTAGCTAGCAGAAGCAGGGATGAGTCAGTAAATGAGCTAGTATGGACAACAAATTGTGATCCTCGAGTACTGAACAATTTGTTAATGACTCTCACGAACCTCACTGTTCTCAAAGACATATTTGGGAGGTAGTGCCAAAGTGGGAAAGGATTTAACCCTTTGTGTGCTGTATGAGGCACATAATATTGGTGTGGACTTTTCAGCCATCATTTGCAGGGACATGTCCATACAGTCCATATGCAAATCTATGCCACTGGTCTCAATGGAAGGACACAACTTAAAATGTTTGACTTTTTGAAGCAGCTCAAACATCAATAAGACGACCAACACTGATGATCTCCTGGCCAAGATTTATGATGTCGTGACTACACCTTTTTTTTGGTCTTGTGACTAAAAAGGCTCAAAAGAGTCATACATGATTACATGAAACATGTTTCTACAAAACAAAACATAGTGAAACTTACTGTACAAAAAAAAAAAGTTACAAGACTACAGTATGTATAGTATGATGGCATGATGTGGTGATTAGTTGGAGCAGAGATGCCAGCAGTCAGAGTGTTTGTCTGTTATCAGAACACAGGCTGAATAAACTGTTCATGTCTCTCTGTCTGATTTGGCTGAGAATGAATCCCTCACTCTGACCTTTTCTTCAGTCTCACCAGCTGAAGATGAAATTTAATAAGAGCCAAAATGTCCTGTTTCATATCCCTTCTGTCCATCCACCATCAAACATGAATCTGAACAACACAGAGCTGATTTAGTGACAGAGTACTCCACATGAATCAGTGTTTGAGCATGAAAGCTCTCTGTAGAACAATCCGGGACTCTTCTCCTCTGCAGAGAGACGATGGATGAGCAGATCAGTCAGAGATAGAGCAACCGTCAGCCTGTGGATGGACTGAAGCCAGCGTTGGGTCTGAATGATGAAAACACTTGGAGTGGAGCTGAAGCACCAATCAGGAAGAGATATCTGAGCAGACCGTGGAGAGATCTGCCAACACACATGCTGCATGAGGAGAGGTTTGAAGGGTTTGCTGGCTGTATGTTAGACTCCCTCTGAGTGTACAGGACCCATATCGACACACCAATAAGTGCTGGGAAACGTTCTCATTTATAATAACGCTGCTCTAAGTGGGCTGTAAATACGATCAAACCTGCAGAGTGATGTCTGCAGAGGAGGCAGCTGGAGGGTTTGTATAATTCACAGATAATCACACATCATCAGTGCAGGAAAACATCCCCAGCTCCAAGCGGCAGGCCTGCAGGCTTGATGTCAATACATCTGAAATATAATATATCAGTTAATGGCCACATTAGACCTCGACACAGGTATCAAACCACACAGTTTGAAATAATACAGCCAGCTGTATTAGGAGCTGTAGAGGAGAGGACCCAAAGGCAGACTGATGACGGCAAAGCACATGCAAATCAAACTTTACTGTGACAACAAAACAGCATTACACCCAAAAGGAAGAAGACAAACCCAGTATCCCTTATTAAACTGCCTCTTGTACATATTTCACTGTGATGTTATGGAGAATCAGTGGGTTGTGTTCAAGTCTGAGTCTGTTTATCCCCTAGAATTGCGTAAAACCTAAATATCACAATAAAAAATGGCAATGAAACACCAAAATTTTGAGGAATCTCTCAAATTTTTATAAAAAGTTTTTATGCTCTCATGAGGTTTTCCAGAGGTTTTGACATTGAAGTTTATCTCAAAAGTGCAATAAAAACACCTTTTTTCACAAAAAGACATCACCAGATGTGAACAACAGATGCACCTCCCTCACCTCCTTGGCCATGATCCTCTCCCAGAAGTCCCTGATAATTGTCCACTGCCACACATACAGATTCTGGCGTTCATATTGTAACAGCTCTGCTGTTAGTTATGTGTTCAGTGCAGATGTTGGTGTTTCTGACAGTCATTGAAGGCCTCAGTAAAGCTGTGAGCAGGTTAGAGTGCAGCAGGAGGGAGGGGCAGGACATGGCATCCAATGTTTTGTTCCTGCCTGTTTTGAGTTGGTGTGGTCATGGCCGACAGTGACCATTGAATAAAAACACAAGCGTTCATGAACTAGCATCATCATTGCTGGATCCAGACGGACATTACAAAGTTTTAGCTCAGCTGTCGTCTGTTGACACCATCAGCAACAACAGTAACGCCCATCTATACGACAGTTCAGCACTGAAAATGTTGTCCTTCGTTCTTCTGCATTCCAAAAATTGAATCTTGCAGGATAGATTTTAAGTTGCGCACAACTCTAGTCATAATGGAAACACGGCACACTTGTGCTTAAGATGTAGTACGTACTAGCTTAACATGATTCACAGATAAAAAAAAAAAAATCTGGTGGTTTAGAGAAACCTTATTTCAGCTCTTGTCTCTTTAAAGCTCTCTGCTAAATAAACCCCCTTCCCTCTGACTGGCCAGCTCTCCTGAGGCCTGTTAGAGGCCAAGCTAAATGTGGACCTTGGTGTTTGTAGAGCTCTGAAGGTCTGCACATGTTCAGTCTGAACATCCAGCGTTGTTACTTTACATCTATGTTTGACTTGTGACTTTTGTTTTTGTGCTGTTGTTCCCAGAAGCTTCATATGAATCGCATAAAGAGGCTAACCCCTAATTCAGAATTACAGCATGAGCAGCCGGTCCATCAGCGCCACGTACTACACTGTACTTTGCTGCCTTTCAAGTCAATCAGTGCATTCACACTGCCTGCGCTGTGGTCCGTCTCCAACGCGTGCTACCAACGGCTGCTTGCGGCTGTTCCGCTGTGAGTCTGTTCTTGCCGGAGTACGCTGCAGAGACGCGTCAATCTCTGCAGAGCAGATCGTAACAAGCAGGAAAACAGACACGAAAAACGATCAGAGTTTCCAATCGTTTCAAAATGAGGCACCATGTTCAGCCTGTTGATCGTAAAAATATCCTCGTATATCAAAACTATGTCACTGGCACAGGGCCAGCAGTCATCAGCGGGTCAGACCCAGAGGAAATCTGACGCCATGGACGAGGAAAAGTTTATATTGGAGGCGGAAAACCAGATAATTATATACGATACAACACATCCTTTATATAAGGACACCAACAGAGACTTAAAGGGAAGGACTGAATAAATGAAGCTCTGGGAGGGCAGGTGAGTTTAACAAACTAATTAATTATCATGTAAATAGTTGTCATGGCTGTGATTCCTGCAGGAACATGTGGTTCTTCTGTGATCTTGTGATCTCGCGTATCCAGCTGCTATGGAGTACGCTAAGCTGCGCTTCGCTCCAGAGATGGATCCAGTGTGAATTTGCGCACGCCAAAAACTGTGGCGCTGACTGACCACGCACTCACGGAGTATGTGTGAATCAGGGGTTAGAGGAAAGATGTTGGGTTAACATTTGACAGCTTGATGATCAGAGTGTGAACGAGGGAAAGACAATACCTATACCAAACTGATGGAAAAGCAGCTTATGGCAGGCCACTCAGTGCCAACTGCCAATCGCTCAGCAACACCTGACCAGTGGTGATTTGCAGGTGTCACCCCATGTACTGCCTGCCGATCATTAATTTATTGTTGTATATCAAACCTATGTCACTGTAACACGGCCAGAAGTCATCAGCAGGTCAGACATAGAGGAAATCTGACGCCATGGACGAGGAAAAGTTGACCCAACACATCCTCAATATAAGGACATCAACAGAAACTAAAAGGGAAGGACTGAAGTTGCTGAAGTTTAAGGAGGACCAGATGAGTTTAACATACTAATTAATAATCATGCAAGTACCTTGTCATGGGTGCGATTCCTGCGTGAACATGTGGTTCGCCTGTGATCTCATGTATCCTGCTGCTTTACGTGCATGGAGTATATGTGAATGAGGGTCACAGTGTGATTAGCATGTGTCACTGTGCGATTGGCAGATGTTACTGAACCATTGGCAGGTGTCACTGAGGGATCAATGGCATACCATACACTGCTTTCAGATCATGGCCCTACTGGGGATGTGGAGTGACAGGGGATGTGGCTGGTAAACGATAGGTCTCAACGTCCTGCTTCTTCCTCCAAATAAACCCATGGGTTCACATCAACAAAACAACAGATTCCGGTGTGAATCTGAAGCAGACACTTACCGTTGTAAAACTTTTAATGACTACTGTGTGTACGTTTGTTACATTTTCTCTCACTCCTCATCCTGATAATCTGGATCACACAGTGCTGTGGGAGCCTCATTGGTCAACAGAGCGGTCAATCATGCCATCATTGGGACAGCCTGATAGAAGAGAATCACAGTGATCCAACAGTAATGAAAGTTTGGACTATTTTTTTTTTTATTTGCTCTCTCTGAGACAGGACGTGTTTTATTTATTTTTTTATTGTGAAGGTGAAAAAAGCTTTTTTCATTCTATTCAATCTCCAAATACCCCCCACACAACATGTCTGTTTACAGGTTAGTCAGTTCAGCTGAACCTGAGCCCTGCTAAACTCACATATCAACATTAGCAGTCTATCTACCCACATTTTGGAGCCTGTTTTAGACATAAAACTGCAGGGTTCATGAGAGCTGTGCAGAAGAACCCACAGTGATGAGGTTGTATCCTGTCCCGTCTTTGACCTCTGTGTGTTGCTCAGTCGTCTTCATTTTGAAGCATCAATCAGAGAAAGAGGGGAGTCTTTACTTTGACTTTGATGTATCTTAAGAAGCACATTAGTTGTATGTTGTGTACCTTAAAGCAGCGATAGGAGCATCTGTTTCTGGTCAGTTTGAGGTGAAGGCCTCAGAGCATGAAGCCATCTGTTCTTGCTCTTCTTACTCTGAGTATCTCACTTATTCCAACTCAACACACACATCTATCATCATTTGAATGTCGCGTGTGTCCTTTAGTCAAATGAACTTTAAAGAGACCATGTGTGTGTGTGTGCTAGCTGTAGGTCTGTTCATTAACATGCTTCTTATTGGCTCGGCTCCCTAATGACAGCCATTTGATGGCTTTTATTTCCTCATTCTGACTCTCGGAATCGGCTTTACAACACGGCCAAGGTCAACACGATGATAAATGGAACTCACTCAGCCTCACGCGTGCGCGCACACACACACACACACACACACACACACACACACACACACACACACACACACACACACACACACACACACACACACACAGTCATCCACTCTGGAAGTTTCTCAGTGTCAGTGAATGCCTTGTAGGCATGCTTGATTGAATCAGTTGATATTGAAACAGTGATATAAAATTTCCATTCAAATTGTTTTAATGCTAATATGAGTCTGATGGGAAATAGAGAGTGTTGGAGCTGCTAAATCCAGACGATGACCCTATAATGAGACCGTTTCAGATCTACAGTCAGTTATATTTATGCATCCCACTGTTAACCAAGGAAAGGAGATCAAATGAACACTGAACCAGCTGAAGCTTAAGGCAGAATCTGTTTCCGAACCCAGATGAATAAATAATTCAGGGTCTAAATCAGTAAATAGACTCAGATTTTAATGAGAAAGACGTGAGCTAACTACGTCCTCTAAAAGAGATGCATCACCTTAAAACCTGAGCAAATCAGGGAAGATTCTGAAGAATAAACAGTGATATCTTTTTAAAAACAGCAGAGGGCGCTTTCTACCTTTGACTTCCAGGGTAGGCTCTCCTAAATAGTTTAAAATGGGCCTCAAACACCAAGGTCTGCCCATAGCTCTGCCCCTGACAGGCCTCCAGATGGCTGGCCAATCAGAGGGGGTCTTTGGAGCTGGGAGCCTTAAAGAGACAGCAAAGTGTTTCAGATAGAGGCTGAAATAAGGGTTTAAGAAAACACCACAGTGAGAAAAATATGGATTTTTTTTTTTTTTTTTTAGCCATAAATCACATAACCACCTAGCTACTAGCTGCTACATGGGCAATTGTGGGACAATATCAAGACGAAGAGAAAAATACCTGATTTTTAAGAGTTTGAAGTCAGATGATGCTAATAAAATCAAGGTAAACAGGAGAAACCTGTCAGGTAAATAAAAATAAAAGTCTGTTTTAAATAAAGTCATTTTGGGATATGGCTGTAAAAACAAAATAAAAGCAATTTAAATAACCACTGGGAACTCTTACACTTATAAAAATCACTGCACATCATGTATTGATCTCAGCTTATTATTTTGATCTCTTAGAGTTATTAGTTTTTTCTCTGGTAGGCTCAAATTTTGAACAAGCATGAAGTCAAAGGAACTGTCTGTAGACCTCAGAGACAGGACTGTCTCCAGGCACAAATCTGAAGAAGGGTCCAGAAACATTTCTGCTGCTTTGAAGGTTCCAATGAGCTCAGTGGACTCCATCGTCTGTAAATGGAAGAAGTTCAGATCCACCAGGATTCTTTCTGGAGCTGGAAGCCCGTTTAAACTGAGCCATTGAGGGAGAAGGGTCTTAGTCAGGGAGGGGACCAAGAACCTGATGGTCACTCTATCAGAGCTCCAGAGGTCCTCTGTGGAGAGAGGAGAACCTTCCAGAAGGACAACCATCTCTGCAGCAATCCACCAATCAGGCCTGTATGGTAGAGGGTCCAGACTGAAGCCACTCCTTAGTAAAAGGCTCACTGCAGCAAACATGGAGTTTGACAAAAGGCCCCTGAAGGACTCTCAGACCAGGAGAAAGAAAACTCTCTGCTCTGATGAGACAAAGAACTCTTTGGTGTGAATGCCAGGCTCCATGTTTGGAGGAAACCAGGCGCCGCTCATCACCTGGACAATACCATCCCTACAATGAAGCATGGTGGTGGCAGCATCATGCTGTGGGGATGTTTTTCAGCAGCAGGAACTGGGAGACCAGTCAGGATTGAGGGAAGATAAATGCAGCAATGAACAGAGACAAAACCTGCTCTGGGACACTTTAGACCTCAGACTGGGGTGACGGTTCATCTATCAGCAGGACAACGACCCAAAGCACACAGTCAAGATATTAAAGGAGGGGCTTCAGGACGACTGTGAATGTCCTTGAGGGGCCCAGCCAGAGCCCATACTTGAATATGATCCAACATCACTGCAAAGATCTGAAAATACAACAGTGTTAAAGTTGTTTTTGCCTTTTGACTTTGCTTTTAACACAGGGCAATCTGCCTTCCAATGTCCTTTCTTGCGACAATAGTAATGGAAATCACCATTATCCCTGTTCTTCCTTGCTTTAAGGTCAGGTCTCGAAAAACCAACTGACCTTGAACAAAGAGTGCTCCGAAACTGCTCTGATGGGGCAACATGTACTCATCGGCGATACTGCTGCCTCAGCAGCAGATGACACTTTTTCCTCTGTAATATATGTTACAACACATTCAGGGGGACAGTTTTTAAATGGCTCCAAAATCAAGTCACAGAGACCAACAAATGTGGCAACTTGTAGTGTTGATAACTCAACATATGTCTGACCTCTTTTCTTTTCAGAGGAATCTAAACTGCTCTCTGTGTACTTCAGTTACAAGTTTCACTGCAGATTTTATTTTGACGTAGCACGAACTTTCCTCTTGACTTAATGGAAAATACGCCTCCTGCCTCCAGTCCATCCTCACTTTCCAGTGAGGATGGACTGGAGCACAAGGGCACAGTCAGCATCAGGCAAATCTCTTGCTTTAGCCACACGTTCAAACAACAAGGAAAAAAGTATCTGGATCCTTTTTATTAAACTGTGGTAAGATCCGCAGGTTGTTAACATCAAAGGGGCACATAGAGAAACTTAGTATCTGTGCACCTTCACATGATAACATGCCATCCCTCACCAAAGACAAACACTATCCCGTGAAATCTATCCTCACTTTCTTAGATGGCTGACGGATCCATTCTGCTTCCAGCTGCTTTTTAATTTCCAGCTCATGTTTCATTTTGTCATGTTCCAGCTGCAGTAACAGAATTCATTTCTGCTGCTCAAATGTTAAACCATAAGTTTGAAACTGCACAGCAAGTAGAGGTGATGTTTGTTTATCTTATGGCAGTATCCTGTCTGCAAGCAAACTGGATTTTAATATTTTCTATGATTTGCTTGTTTTCAACAATGGCAACAGAATATTGCTGAGCAATGAAGAGCAACTGCTTCTTTGAGCATTTATCAAGATTCTCTGAGGAGGGACCTGCAAGAAACACCTCAGTATCAGACTTACTTATATACAGATCACCACAACTAACAAACTGAGACCCTACCAACTCAACGCAAGGGACCAGCAGACACAACCCCACCTATCTAAACTCCCTTCTAGTCTTCATGCAGTAACATTGGATATTTATGCACTAATGACTATTGGCTAACACACTAGGCTAAAGCTTTAAATGCTGGCACCACAACACTACCAAACTCACGCAACGAACCCAAAGGAAAACGCTGCTACAACCTGCCAAGGGAAAACACCACACCACTTGGACAGGCAATAATACACACAGCAACTATCCAGTGGCCACCGACCCAACTAAAACAGCGTAAACAAAAGACAAAACTCAGAATGTAGATGGCCGAGTGGTTAAGGTCACGCTCCATATGGCAAAAAGTCCAACCTGTGGCAACTTTCCCACTAGTGACTCCCCACTCTCGCCCTGTTTCCTCCTCTATTCACTGTCCTGTCCTCTCTAAACAAACAAACAAACAAACAAATAAATAAATAAACAAATAAATATATAAATATTCTCTCAAAAGACAGCGAGGTAAGAAAAACCACATAAAAATCTCGGGGACAACTAACTTACCCCCACAATGTCGCCCAAACACAGTCCTTCCCTAACAAACATCTACCTTAGCACAAGTAAGCAGAAAAAAGGAGCCAGACACACACCTACCTCTCTAAACAATCGTGCATCAAATCCACAAAGTGTGAAACACTTTTGATTGTAACACAATCTACACAAAATAATGCTACGAACAGTTTCAAGTTTTAACCGTTTACCAACTTACAGAAGTTCTAAGCAAACAAACTCTTTCAGCCAGGAAAAACACCAAACAATACAAAGTCAAACAATGTGATCTTATCTGGACAAAGAGGGAAGAAGATGGACAAGCCCCCCCAATTTGTCATAGCCTCGCTCAAGGGCCATGACAAAAATGAGAAAGATGCTATGAGCACTGCTCATTGACTGTTTATCGAACAAAAGAAAACCAAAATTAATCAATAACCACAGAACATGGGGTGGGTTAGTCAGTCTAGTCAGTGGTGTGAATGTGGATGTGTGTGATAAAGTATAGATGTATAGATGATTTTTTAACAATTATTTTACTTTTCTTTTCAACCATAGAAAAATATGAAATGTCTATCTTCATATGAGAAAATAATTACATGGTCAACCAAAATGTACTGGAGCCCAAAATCAATCTATGAAGTGATGTGACATGGGAAATAGTTTACCGCAGTGCCATTTTCCAATAATTAAAGTACATCAGAAACATCAGCATCCGGTTTTATATACACACAGCAGTTTCATCCAAAATTCTCTCTCCCAGACACTCGCACATTAATTAACATGTAAACATGGAGTAAACTTCTTTGGTTTTTCTACTTTACACACCTGTAAAGGAGAAATGATTCACACAGACAACTTTACTTCTTTCTGTCTGAAACTCACTCCACTGAATGAGAAAAACGGAGTATGATGACCTGAAAAACCGTAAAGTGACTTTTGTAAACGGAGCGCCAAGGGCGTTGTAAAGCATTACACTGCCTCCTACTGGAAAATAATAGAAATTAACTGCCTGATCAAATTATGAAAGATGAAAAATAATCCATCACAAAAATGTCCATCTTTGACACGTTAGGGCATGTTGACATCACATACAAAAATTAAAGGAATTTATTGTGACAACACAATAGTGGCCATCACACAAAGCAAAACAAAGACGGACGAAAAGTACATGTGGTGGCTGAGATGGGGAGGCAAGATGAGAGAGTGAGCAGCAGCAGCAGGGCTGGGCTTTTCAGCCGCTTGGCTGAAAAGCCCAGGTGCTCCAGTCAATACAATTAATTGGCACTCTGGTATCTCTAAGACAGAGAGAAGGAGACAGGACAGGTTAGGAACAGCAAGACAAAAGATAAACAGCAGGTCCATCACAACAGACAAGAGAGAGAGAGAGAGAGAGAGAGAGAGAGAGAGAGAGAGAGAGAGAGAGAGAGAGAGAGAGAGAGAGAGAGAGAGAGAGAGACTCATATGCAGACTCAAAGAGGAGGAAAGAGGTAAAACCCACATGGACCAAGGGTCACAACACTTCGTATCTGCTTTTAAAACTTCCCCGGTCTCTGTTTTACAAGTTTGAACTGGTCATATGAGATCACACCCTACCAAGGAAATGTTACAAAAATGCTGGGATGAATAAAATATTAAAGAATCCAGGCTCATGAGTAAATCACCAGTCATTTCAAAAAGCTGTTTCAACAACATATAATTTTCTTAGAATGAACTTCACCTTGATGATCAAAAATCACTGCTCACCTTGGCCCAACCCAACAAGAACACACACACACACACACACACACGCACACACACACACACACACACACACACACACACACACACACACACACACACACACACACACACACACACACACAAATACACTGGCTTTATGAGGGTGGAAGAGGATGAGGGAGAAGAAGGGGTGGACCAGGTATATAGGCGACCACCCAGTACCTAACTTAACACTTAACTCTCCCTTGTGGTGGGTGATGATTTTGAAATGTGATTGTCATCAATGTGCGAGGCCAGGGGAGGTCGCCAAAGTTGGTGGATCTTTTAATTTTTGGAGGGGGGGGTTAATAGCTTTCATGTACAATGTTTGATTAGGACCAAAACTCACACATATGTTCAGTCTCACAGCCTGAAAACAAAACATCTATATGTTTTTTTCCACCTTAAACTACAGCACCCCTTACTGTCAACAGGAAGTCACATGTTTTATTCTTTCATTTAAAACTCCTCCATTTTTATTATATTATTTTCAATTCAGCTCTGAGAACTCTTTCAAACCTTCATAAAACATCATTGATCAGGTTATGTCCTGTAGGTAAAGGATGTGTCCATAGCACCATGTCAAACTCTGATGTCTTGCCATGAACAAGGAAGTCATTGTAGCTCCTTCATATAAGGTTCGATCTGCTTCAAATTTCACACACATGATCAAGGTCCACCTCTCAATACATCCATAAGTTCAATTCTCTGGAAAATCCATGGTAGTATTTTTCACATACATCTTCTGAATTTTTTTATAATTTAACACATATGATCACAGTCCCACTCTGGACTCATATACAGATGCATTTTGGTTAGAGGAATAGCACCACCTATTGGACACAAGTGATATTTACTTACTTAATACTTTACTTTTACTTTTACTTTATACACTTCCGAAAAGGCTTTAAATTATCTGCATTCTTTAATGATCTCTCAGCCACATGACTGAAGAAGATAAATATATTAAAGTCAAGACCATACGTAGTGATAAAAAGCAGTACTGCAAAGTACTCTATGTTTAAAAGTTTAAAATTAGCCATGTATGCGTATTCTAGGAATTGGACTTTATCTGCATATGTGGCTTTGTGCTGACATCTTGCTGCACATGCCGTGGCCACAACATGCCCCAAGGGGCAAGGGCCCGCTTATCAACACTTTCAACTTTAATTTACTGTCTCTTAAGGGGTTAAATTTTCTACTCTGTACGCCATCAAAGCTCCACCCTGTTTATGACTCACCACACACACATCAGGAAGTAGTCAGTGTGTTTCTCTCTTTCGACAGACACACTGTAACTTTAACCTAAAGACATAAAAGAGACGACATCCAGAGAGAGAAGAAAGCTTTCGGAAAGGATTCTGGGAAAACTGACACTTCAACCGGTGATTGACTGCAGACTATACGGAGCTTTAGAAAACACACCAGTCAAAGTGAAAGTAAGTTCAGTAAACTCTGTGGAGGAGGAAGAGGAGCCTCAGCAGTCTGAGCTGTTCGAGCTGTCTGCCTGTCCTGAGTTTTGCTTCACTCAGAGGAAAATGGCTTCTTGTTCAGAGGAGGATCTGTGCTGTTCTGTCTGCCATGATGTCTTCACGCATCCTGTCGTCCTGTCATGTAGCCACAGCTTCTGTAAAGCCTGTCTGCAGAGCTGGTGGTCAGAGAAACAGACCCAGGACTGTCCACTCTGTAAGAGAAGATCTTCAAAGTCTGAACCTCCTTGTAACTTGGTGTTAAAGAACCTGTGTGAGGCCTTCTTACTGCAGAGAGATCAGAGAGCTTCAGCAGACTCTGAGGCTCTCTGCAGTCTGCACTCTGAGAAACTCAGACTGTTCTGTCTGGACCATCAGCAGCCAGCGTGTCTCGTCTGCAGAGACTCTAAAAAACACTCCAACCACACATTCAGACCCATCGATGAAGCTGCTCAAGATCTCAGAGAGCAGCTCCAGAAATCTCTGAAACCTTTAGAGGAAAAACTGCAGAGCTTTAAAAAAGTCAAAGAAGACTGGACAGAAACAGGAAAACACATGAAGGCCCAGGCTGCAGACACAGAGAGGCAGATCAAGGAGCAGTTCAAGAAGCTTCAGCAGTTTCTAGAAGAGGAAGAGGAGGCCAGAATCTCTGCACTGAGGGAGGAAGAGGAGCAGAAGAGTCAGAGGATGAAGGAGCAGATGGAGGCTCTGAGCAGAGAGATGGCAGCTCTTTCAGACACAGTCAGAGCCACAGAGGACCAGCTGAGAGCTGAAGACGTCTCATTCCTGAAAAACTACAAGGCTGCAGTGGAAAGAGTCCAGCAGCGCCCCCTGCTGGAGGATCCACAGCTGCCCTCAGGAGCTCTGATAGATGTGGCCAAACACCTGGGCAACCTGAGCTTCAGCATCTGGAACAAGATGAAGGACATGGTCTCCTTCAGTCCTGTGATTCTGGACCCAAACACTGCTGCTCCAGACCTCATCTTGTCTGAGGATCTGACCTGTGTGAGAAGAGGAGAGGAAGAGGAGGAACAGCAGCTTCCTGATAACCCAGAGAGAACTAGTTTTGATAGCTCTGTCCTGGCCTCTGAGGGCTTCAGCTCAGGGACTCACAGCTGGGACGTTGAGGTTGGAGAGAACACATTCTGGGATGTTGGTGTGTTTGAGGAGTCTGAGGACAAGAAGAGAAACATTGACTCTGGATTATGGAGAATACAGTTTTATTCTGATTATTATGGTGATGATGAATACATCGCATACAACCCGTCAGGAGATTATACCGTTCTGTTAGTGAGAGGACGTCTTCAGAGGATCAGAGTTCATCTGGACTGGGACAGAGGAAAGCTGTCATTCTCTGATCCTGACACTAACACACACATACACACCTTCACACACACTTTCACTCAAACCACGTTTCCATACATGTATGTGATAGGTTTACCTCCTCTAAAGATATTACCAGTGAAGATCTCTGTGTCAGTGGAACAGTAAAAATCAAGATGATGATAGCAACAGTGGTGATTTATTTGTGATATTAAACACTTTAGTTGTGATAACTGTGTGAAATGTGTTATTTCTGCACGTTTCAAAGACTTCACTGAAACAGAAGTTTTACAGTGTAAATGTAGGAGCAGAGTGTTTTCCTCACAGACCCCATGCAGTAGTTCACATCTTGACTTATTTACAGCAAAAGGTTCATTGTGGTTATGTGACTGTATAATATCTGAAGAGAAACATTTTGATGTTTTTTGTCATTTTAATGCTAAAAGTTCTGATTTTATTCAGACAAAAGACAGAAATGTGATCTAATGTATGTGGCAGGAAGTGATGTCACACAAAGAAAGGGCCTTCAGGGTGTAAGATAAGAAAATCAAAATTAAAATCATGCTCATCGGGTTAACTGGTGATTCTAAATTGCCTGTAGGTGTGAGGTGAGTGTGAAAGGATTTCTGTCTCTGTGTGTCAGCCCTGTGATTGGCTGGAGACCAGTCCAGGGTGTACCCCGCCTCTCACCCTAAGACAGCTGGGATAGACTCCAGACACCTGCGACTCTGAACAGGATAAATGGTGTAGAAGATGAATGAATGAATGAATGAATGAATGAATGAATGAATGAATGAAAATCATACAAAGATATTATTTTATAAATCCAATTTTTTTGTCATATTTTTAATCGTTGTTATTATGGGGTGTTGTGTGCAGAATTTTAAGGAGAAAAAACGTAGTTATTCTTTTTTGGAATGAGGCTGTAACATATCAAAATGTGGAAAAAGTGAAGCGCAGTAAAGACTTTTGGATTCACTGTAGACCATGAAAGGAACTCTATTTTTTAGAAATTAGACCTTTCAAACATTTTTAAAAAGTCTGAAAAATAAACAGTAGGAAAGTGTCATAAGAAAGTAACTTTTCCTATCACTAAAACTGTTTTATTGCCTGTGGATTTATTTAACAGTGATTATAACTTATCTATCATATTACATCACTTTCTACAAACACAGCAGATGACACAAACAAAATGTCACACAAAGTGAGAAAAAAAACAGCAAAGAAACACAATGACAGAGACAAACTGATGTGACAGCAGAACACCAGCAGGTCCTGAGTGGTAGAAAAGCTCCTCTCGTTGCTGGAGTCTGGTGGAGAGAGAAACAAAAACAGCCGAGCACACTTTGATGGCATGTTTACCTGCTGCAGGATGATGACACCTGCAGACAATCAGAAACATTTTCACTCTTTTTGTTTAGAAGCAACTCAGGACTTTTTGAGGAACTATGTGATTTTTGACTGGAGGAACTAGGGTCTAAATTAAGTTATGGGGCACTAAATCTACCCCCAAACAGCCCTACCTAGGGGTTAGTCCAGGAACTTTGGGGGGTTGGCCTTGCTGGACCACCCACTGTTTTTATTCCCACCCTAATCTACAATTTCTTGGGACTATTATTAGTAAAAAAAAAAAATAAAAAAAAAGCACCTAAAGGCTCTGATATCCAGTCAGGTAAAAAGGTGTGTGAGGGTCCATCAGAGCAGTAAAGCTCTAGTTTGGTTAGGACAGGTGCCTCTTGGTGCTTTATCTAAATATGACGGAGGGACCTGATCAGCAGATAAAAGATGGAGCCGAGGGAGGGGGAGAGGATGGAGGTGTGAGAATGGCTGCTTCACACCTCCATGTCCATCCATCCATTTCTCCCTCACTTCGTCTCGGGGGAAGCCACACTTCATTGGCCTTAAATATTCCACTTTCTCTCTCATTCCTATTCCCCCTCTCTCTGACCTTTCCCAGAATGCTCGGCCTCATTTTCATTCCCCATCTCGCTGACCTCTCCCCGACGAGCCAGCCAATTATTTCCACTTTACACCCATAAAGAGCAGCGGGGTGCAGCACGGTCACACAGGGCGCAGAGGACATATGGTGCAGAACCTCCAGCCTGTGTGTGTGTGTGTGTGTGTGTGTGTGTGTGTGTGTGTGTGTGTGTGTGTGTGTGTGTGTGTGTGAGTGTGTGTGCTGCTTGTGCTGAATACCAGAATCATGTCCCATCATCTGCTCAGGGGACTGCAGCTGCTTCAGGGTAAATTTTCATAAAAAGCACATCCTGAAGCTGTCACAGTGTGTCACAATGAGATAAATTAAAGTCTGATGGTAACAAAGAAATAAAGTCCAGCAGTGAACGGGCTGTAGTTACACAAAGAAACCTGTTCCTGACAGTTTCTGAAGAGTGGAATCAAACCATGTCCTTTAAACATGCAAAGAAGGAGGAAGAGGAGCCATTGGAGGCTTGGGGGACATCTGTCAGTCAGCTTAATCTGGAGAAACGTAACCAGGATGCATCAGAGTACAGGAACAGGAAGCAGATGTGAAGGGAATGATGAGGAGGCAAATCATGTCCACGCAGTCTGAGTCCTTTGAGTCCTATTTGGCATCACCACTTTTGAAAAGTAATTTGAGTTACTTGAGGAGCACCTGCGGGTGTACTTGGACAAAGAAAACAAACTGGGGCATCAACTCTGAAGGGCGCAACAACTTCCAGAGGATCTTTACTTTCCTACAGCGGTGAAAGAGAGGAGGACACTGTCAAAACTGCACGTCAACATGGAAAACATCCAACACCCGCTCTACAATGTGCCGATCAAACACAGGAACACATTCAGTGAAAGACTCATTCCCCTAAACCATAGGCCCTCAGTAGGCGGTCACCTGGAGGTGACCCCCAAACTGTTATTCCTTCATGTGTTTGGTTGGGTCAGCACTGGGACTTGTCTCCATACCTACGGTACACAAACAACCTGTTACTGTGTCACTTAGAGTTCACTGCTGTGATTGCAGTTTTAACTTCACTTTTTGTAGTTCGGAGCCTCAACTGCACGAAAACGGCGTGCTCCAAGTTCACTGCTAAAGAGAAGGGGACAGTGAATATCGCCCGTTCAAAGAGGAATGTACTGAAAAATTATCATTATGCCCCCTCCAACCAGCACAAGAACCATGTGCTTGATATGCCAGGAGACCATCACTGTGATGAAGATGTCATCACATTATCAGATGCAGAAATAATAGATAAAGGCATGACTGAAGTTTGAAGGCAACAAAAAGAGGAAATAACAGCTTAAATTAACACACTGATGTACTGGCTGCTGATCTGTTTGCTTTGGATTCATTACAGGGTTCATGTTTTGTTTAATTCAATTATTTGTTGTTAAATTGAGTCAAATGAAAAATTAAATTTCATTTTAGTTCATATTTTTTTGTTGTTTTGAATAAAAAGGACGTTTTGTTTTGAATATTACAGGATTATTGCATGTGGCCTGACAGACCTCAATACATGGACCTTTGACCCATGGAAAAAAAAAATAAATCGTTGTGATCCTTCAGGATTTGTATTTGAGTACCCCTGCCCTAACTATATACTTTTACATAGCTTATTCCAACTTAATTTCTTTTGTTCCTTATATTTTATTCATACTGTCTATAACTACTCTGTTATTGCAATATTGTGTATGAGGGTGGCTGGAATGACCAGATTTTTGCAGGATAAATAAAGTATTTCTGATTTTGATTCAGTGCTTGTTTTTTTTCAAACAATGATAACCATACAGGAGTCAGACGCATACAGGATTTAACTACTGTAGTTTGGAAATGTTGACCAATTAGGATCAAGCATCCAACAGAACTCAAATAATGTTCTGACTTCAAATATTATGTTCAAGAAAACTTTCATTAAAAAATGAAGATACTCATGAAGTTTGGACGTTGTGTGAAATGTGAATAAAAACAGAATACAATGATTTGAAAATCCTGTTTAACCTATAGTAGATTGAATAAACTACAAAAACAAGATATTTCTTGGTCAAATTGATGTTTTTTTTATGTTGCAGCTATTAACTCATTTTGAATTTGATGGCTGCAACACATTTCTTAAAGCTGGGATAGGATCATGTTTCCCACCGTGTTCCATCACCTTTCCTTTTAACAACACTGAATAAACACTTATTGTATTTATTTATTTATGCACAAATTTGATCAATAAAATCTTCCTGAGGCCTGCAGATTAAAACAAAAGATCATTTGTTGGTTAGCAGCAGCTCCATGCTGGCTGCAGATTTTATCATAGAGTGTTGCGTGAATAAAATGCCCACCACAGTTTGTATGTTTGTGTTGCTGTTCTTGACTCTCTTTGTGATTCACTTCATGAGAAATCAGACTGCCTGCAGTCCAAAAGTGCCCGAGACAGCAAGCTAAAGGAAAAACAAGCTGATATTTATAACTTAAACTTTCACTACAGGTCACAGATAAACAATCCATGTGCGGAATAAAATACATCATACCTATAATATTGACTTCATAGACGTAATGAAATATTTTGGGAACATTTAGAATCATGACCAGCTTTATTGGTGAGGTTTAAACAGGTCCTCATGTAAAAAAAAAAAATCAACTTTCGAATAAGTTTAAAAAGGAACTTATAAATATGAATCCCCAGATATCAGAATCCAGTATGTCTTCAAAATTTAAAATCCAACATAAGTCACTGCAGGTAGTGACTCATAGACTGATTAAATAAAGACCCTTTCACACCTGGATCACTTCACCATTAGTACAAAATAAATCCAACAAATCCTTTTCTTCAAGAAAAACAACACATTTTGTATCTCAATAATATACTTTGTGAGCCAGTGTAGTTCCAGTGGTTCCAGTAAAGGGACTTCAGGTCTAGGTGTAAGTAAGACCCTAATTCCGATGAAGTTAGGATGTTGTGTAAAATGTAAATAAAAACAGAATGAAATGATTTGCAAATCCTGTTTAACACCAGTTGTTGAAGCTTTGGAGGAGTTCTTTAAGGAGTTTCAAGGAGGAGTTTCTTGGAGTTCTTTAACATTCTTGCTAGTACCCGCACTCTTTTACTACGAAGCCATGCTGTTATAACACGTGCAGAATGTGTCTTGTCATTGTCTTGCTAAAATAAGCAGGGACGTCCCTGAAAAAGACGTGGCTTGGATGGCAGCATATGTTGCTCCAAAACCTGTATGTACCTTTTAGCACTAATTTAACAATTTGAAATGTGGACTCGTCAGACCACAGCACACTTTTCCACTTTGCGTCAGTCCATCTCAGATGAGCTCGGGTCCAGAGAAGCCGGCGGTGTTTCTGGGTGTTGTTGATATATGTCTTTGTCTTTGCATGGTAGAGTTTGAACTTGCACTTGTAGATGTAGTGATGAACTGTGTTAACTGACAATGGTTTTCTGAAGTCTTCCTGAGCCCACGTGGTAATATCCTTTACACAATGATGTTGGTTTTTAATGCAGTGCTGCCTGAGGGGTCAAAGGTCACGGGCATTCAATGTTGGTTTTCAGCCTTGCTGCTTACGTGCAGAGATTTCTCCAGATTCTCTGAATCTTTTGATGATATTATGGACTGTAGATGATCAAATACATCAATTCTTTGCAATTGTGTGTTGAAAAACATTGTTCTTAAACTGTTGGACTATTTGCTCATGCAGTTGTTCTCAAAGTGGTGAACCTCACCCCATCCTTGCTTGTGAATGACTGAGCCTTTCAGGGATGCTTCTTTTATACCCATTCATGACACTCACCTGTTTCCAATGAACCTGTTCACCTGTGAAATGTTCCAAACAGGTGTTTTTTGAGCATTCCTCAACTTTCTCAGTCTTTTGTTGTCCCTGTCCCAGCTTTTTAGGAATGTGATGCAGCCATCAAATTCAAAACGAGTGAATATTTGCAAAAATACAAAAACCAACAAAAACCAAACTTTATCAGTTTGAAAAATTAATATCTTGTCTT
The DNA here is from genome assembly GCA_030710495.1 of Labroides dimidiatus. Classification (NCBI taxonomy): domain Eukaryota; kingdom Metazoa; phylum Chordata; class Actinopteri; order Labriformes; family Labridae; genus Labroides; species Labroides dimidiatus. Next base: position 26,527,622 of record CM061150.1, on the reverse strand, counting down.
TGTGGTGTATTCATTTAAATATAGTTTAACCAGGATTTGCAAATCATTTGTATTCTGTTTTTATTAACATTTTACACAACACCCAAAATTAATTGGAATTGGGGTTGTAGGGAGGATCCTTTGTGTAAATCATCTCCTCTGCTTTGTATTGCTTTTTGTCTGCAGGTATATTTGCCCTCTTTTTAATCTTTATTCTCCTTAACCAGCCTGGCCTTGAATGAAGCATGTATGATTTAGAATAATTCAACCATCATGTTGATAACTAATCAAACTAGACTGAACACAGAAACATATTTTTAGCTCATTAAATAGGCTTATTTCATTCCCTTAAGTTTTTAAAAGCACATTTTCAGGATAATCCAGTCCCTGCTTGTCTCCTTTCTCGCTCCGTCTCTGGTTCTTTTTCTCAGTCTTGTTTCTCTCTCATCCAAACTACTACAGTGAAGAGCATTTTGGAGTCTTTATGTCCTGGTGGGATGATTCTCTCTTTTCTCTAACAGCTTAAAGATGAACACACAGTAAGTGCAAACTCCCACAGAGTCAAAAAACAACAGTTATTTTATCTGAGCCTGTCTGTTTGTGTTGTCTCTGTGTGTGCTTTTCTGCAGGAGATGCACAACACGCCTGACATGAAGAGAGAGGAGTCTGAGATGTGAGGAGGAAGAGGAGGAGGAGGAGGAGGCGGAGGGGGGGCAGTAGAGGGTTCATGTCCAGATGGCCTCAGAGACATGCAGCATATGTCCCATGCCACCCGGCCCCAGCCTACAGCTGCGTCCTGACAGAGGCTGACACGATGCTGGCGGGGTCAGTGGTGGCACACGGACCTGGACACGCACAATCATGTCGTAGATGATCAGAGGAAGGGGTGGGGGGGGGGGGTGGGGGGGTCTGCTGTATTACTGCTCGGAATGAAGACTAAAAGAGACACCTGGATGCACCTGATCCCATCGACACTATTAACACTGAGATAAAGAAAACAAACAAACAAACAAAAACACACACACACACACACACACACACACACACACACACAGAAACCTGAAATTATACCTCTTGCAATATTACTTTATGTATCGTCCCCTCTCTGACCTACTGTATCTGTTTTCACCTTTGACCTGTATAACCTGGATCTATACATAACTAACCTGTTTACATTACATCATGGAATAACAGTATACAGAACCGGGGGCGTGGCCTCTTTGAGTGACAGGTGGGAGCCGCTTGCTTTCTGTTAAGTGTCACCCGGGGGTAGAAATGGTGGTGATGGTGTAGGGAGATTTTCTTGGATTGCTTTAGGCCCCTTAAGTACTGACTCAGCATGGTTTAAAGTCTACAGCCTACTTGAGTATTGTTGCTGACCATATCCATCCTTTTAGGCTTACCTGACAGGGAGATCCTGTACTGTCAGGCTGGGGGTCTCCACTTCGTTCGCTGGCCCTCTCCACTGTGGCGTTCCCCAGGATTCTATTTCTTGGCCTAATCCTTTTTTACTCTACCTTCTCCCGCTTGGCACATTTCTCAGACAGCACAGCACCTTTTATCATTTTTATGCTGATGACTGCCAGATGTATTTGTGAATCTCCAAGATAGATTTTTTAACAAAAAAAAAAAAAAAAAGATTTTAAAATTATAAAACAAAAAAATCCAGATACTTATGTGAAAGGATTTTTTTTACGCAGACTCAGTGAAACCTCGGAACTAAGATCCACCGTCACATCCATCAATTTGTGCATGGCACAAAGAAATTTGTGGAGACAGGGACAGTGATGCATAAAGAAGAGTGAGCGACCAAAAACATCTGAGGAAAACATGGATTGTGTGAGATCAGCGTTTAAGCGTTCTCCTATTAAATCAGTTAAAAAACGTCTCATTTTGTAACAATTTCCAAATATATGTCTGTTGATTTGCTTTTGTAATTTTTAGAAATTGTAAAGGGACTTTAGGGCACCCTTTACTATGAAATAAATGAAGCGTGTGAAGTGCTGTTCGAAAGTTCGAAAGACTTGTCAGTGTAACTTAAGTCCCGGCTGAGCTCAGCAGGTTTTCAACCTTCAGGTGGAAACAGATCGTTCTCGAAAAGCTCTGCACAAAAACCGCACATCGCAGACTTTACTTACAGTTTATCTGTTTGAGCTCTTCATTGGACTGTTTTTACTCTCAGTCACACGCTAACATTATTTTAATGAACGTATGTTCGGAGTGATTAGCTTGTTCATATTTAACACTTTTTTTTTGTATTCTGGGAGCTTTAGCTGAGTCTGCACATGTCCCTCCTACAGCACACAGAGAGAACAGAGGAAGAGTTAATCTGTATTAGTCTCCACACTCTCACACAATGCTATCTCTGCTAATAATCCAGTTCCTCTTTAAGGGCTTATTAATTTATTTCAGTCTATTTGAAGAGAGAGAGAGAGAGAGAGAAAGAGAGAGGGTGATTGTGAGTGAAAGTTTTTAGCTCACTCTGCCCGTCATTGTGTAACTGTGTCACTAAAGTAGAGCAGTGTGACCTTCGCTGTTTCTCCCACTTTTAGAAAATGAGCTGATTCTCAGGCGGAGCTTCAAACTTTTTCACACTCTGTTAATCGAGTGTTTTGTTTCATTTTCAGGCTTTGAAAGACTCACGCTGGTTTCTACCAGAGTGTCAGTCTGTGACTTGATTTCAGCGAGACGCAGAAATACATCAGCCCTGCAGAGATGATTTTAATATATAGATAAACCAGAATGTTTAGCAGACATGGAGCCAACGATATTTATATATTATTGGGCTGCATTGTGTTCAGGTCCTCTTTTTTTTCTGAAGTGTTTCTTTTTTATTAGTTAATAGAGGTAAAAAAGGGGTTTTACGTCTCGTTTAACGATGACTGACAGCTGCCGTTCTTGTGTAGTTTTTTCGGGAATAATAAAATACATCGGGATGGACAGTTAAGAAGAGATTAGAGTGTTGAAAGAAAAAATATATATTTTTGTCACCCGCTTCCACTCTGATTTTCCCAGAGTTCCTCTTAAGTCTCTACTGTGCAGACTCTGGCTGCACAATGGCGGCCAATGGCGGCTTCTGTGACAGAGGTTTTTTGGCTTCAAAACCTTACAATGGTAAAAGGTGGAGCCACGCTGTCCATTCTATATACGGTCTATGGTGCTGACAGGTAGGATCATCTTCACTGGTTAGAGGATGTTATCTGCTGTGGATCTGCCCCACATCTGTATTTTGGTTCAATCTAATGGCAACCTTCAGTTTGAAAATATGAGACAAATCTGAAGTGCTGAAGTCTGCTGTTCCTCGAGTGTCCGCTTCAGGCTGGCTCCGGAAGTACCAGAAGTCACGAACACACCAAGCCAAAAAAAGATGTTTTTACAGCCAAAATAAACATGTTTACAGCCTGGTACAGAGAATGTCTCCCATCTGAATCGCTAATTTAACTAACAGCATGCACTGTACGGGGGTCAAATTTTTTTCCAACACTGCAGTTTAGCCAATATTAAGATCGCCTGTTCATCCAATCAGAGGCAAAGCTCAGCTCAAGTGACTGCCGGGCGCCCTATGGCGCCCTATGACTTTGGTGACGCAAAGCCTGCCTCCTTTCCAATATGGCCGCGTTTTTCTGTTTCAGAAACAGAAGGATGGCGTCGCGGAGACTACGTCCATTAATTACACAGTCTATGGGTTCAGTGGACAAAAACTCAGTGTGTGTTCCAGAAAAGTAGTCTGGAATTAAGTATTTAAAAAAAACTCAGAACTTTATCTGCTTTAACAAACCAACAGCTCTATTTTCTGTCGTCCTCTTTTTCTGTCCCACCTCTCTAAACTTCAGCAGCAGGGACACTGAGAGTTGATAAGGCAGCCGCTGCCTTATCAGGACGGATGAGAGATAAGAGTGTGGACAGAGCCCGGACTGTTAATTAGAGCATCGATTCAACAGGACTTGGCTGCACTGACCCGCATGCTGGACTACAACACGGCCACAGTTTGTCTGAGGCTGCTGTGTCCTGGTCTGGTGGTCAGCGGGCCACGGTCCTGACAGCAGAGAACAAGGACGGGTCAGGATCCACTGATAAGAGCCACAATCAGCCCAAACACACAAACAGACCTGTGTGTGTGTGTGTGTGTGTTTGTGTGTGTGTGTGTTATAGATAAGTTACACGCAGAATTAAATGCACAGCATCAATCAGGAGGCCGAGGTCAGGACAATGAAAAGTGTGTTACTGAATCAGCAGGAGGAGCAGGAACAGGTGTTAGGAGCTGCAGGTTCCCTGCAGAGACTTTGACTCTACACACTGAACTGAAACTCTCTGGATTAATAGCTGAAGCCATTTACCTTCTCCAGAATCTCAAGAAGACAAAAATAAAGGTTCATCTTTTTGAATATATAAACCTTTTTTTAACAGTTTAATTTGGGATGTCCCATCCCTGATCCCATCTATACGAGCTGTCTTGGGCATTTCATCTGATCACTTCTAGATATATGCCTGATTGTATTGACCCAAATATAAGATGACCCTGATTATAAGACGACCCCCTTTTTTGAAGATCCGTCTTCAGAGAAATATTCTCATTTATTCATCTTTATTCATCTTCTATACCGCTTATCCTGTTAAGGGTTGCGGGTGCCTGAATCCTATCCCAGATGTCTCACCCCTAATTCACACATACAGTGTGAGCACTGCAGCCTGTCAGTGCTGCACACTGCGCTGTACTTCGCTGCCATTCAAGTCAATCAGTGCATTCACACAGCCCACGCCCGGTCCGTCTATGACATGTGCTACCAATGGTTGCTCGTGGCTGTTCCGTTGCGAGTCAATTTTTGCTAGAGTACACTGCAAAGAGGCGTCAGTCTGCTGCAGAGAAGATCGTACCAAACAGATAAAACAGACACGAAAAAAGATTTCGGTCTTTTCAAAATAAAGCACCAGACTGTCGATCGTTAAATTATCCTCGTATATCAAAACTACATCACTGGCACAGGGCCAGCAGTCATCAGCGGGTCAGACCCAGAGGAAATCTGACGCCATGGACGAGGAAAAGTTTAACTTGGAGGCGGAAAACGATACGACACATCTTTTCTGTAAGGACACCAACAGAGACTAAAAGGGAAGGACTGAAGCTCTGAGAGGGCAGGTTAGTTTAACATACTAATTAATTATCATGAAAGTAGTGGTCATGGGTGTGATTCCTGCGGGAACATGTGGTTCTCCTGTGACCTCGTGTATCCAGCTGCTATGAGTACGCTGAGCTGCGCTCCGCTCCTGAGACGGATCCAGTGTGAGTGGCTCGCGCTGACGGACCACGGCGCTGACATACTGCGGCGCCCACAGAGCTGACACATAGAGACAGACAACCTTTCACGCTCGCACTCACACCTACGGGCAATTTAGAATCACTTTAACCTGATAAGCATGATTTTGGACTGTGCACCCGGAGAGAACCCACGCATACACGGAGAGAACATCCAAACTCCAGGAAGGCACACCGGGATTTGAACCGGTAACCTTCATGCTGTTAGGCTGCAGCACTAACAGCTGCACCGCCATAAAGCCTAGAGTAAGACTCTGATAAACAAAATTCACTTTGTTTAAAGAAAGATTTTTTTTTTTTAAATTCTGAGAAAATCTTTGAAATAATAGAGACTGCTTCTATTTTTGTCTGTAGATACAATCACTAAGATCTGTACTTCAAATGTGATACTGATGACAGCTCTGGTAATGATGCCTTTCGTTACGTTTCTCAGTAACAAACTCACACACATTCCATTAATCTCTAGGAAACAGCTGCTCTGAGGAACGTGATCAGCTTTTCTTTTCAGTTAGTATTTTTCAGATGGTCTTTATGGACACTCCATCTTCGGACATTACACTCCATGACTATATTTATTTTGGCTAGCATTGACCATCGTTAACTTAAAATTAGCATCATAACTTCTTCCCAGTAACACTGAACAGATAGTCACCATCTGGACACTAAACTTAAAACTGAGTTTACAAAGTTTGATTGTTGTCACCTTTCAAACATTAGCTCTACAAGTGTTGAGAAAAACCTTACCTCATCGTGTTGTATCCAGTAAAAAGTTGTCTTGAACAGAGAAACGTAGTGTAAAAAAGATCTGCTCTCCATTCATTTTCAAAACAAACATGCCTTGGTTAGAGTCATGTCCTCACGACAGTGGGGAGCAAGTGCTTATGGGAAACAGAGTCTTTATCCTGGGAAAAACGTCAACTTTTCCAGATAGTCCTCACAGCTCCTTTAAGTTTTATTGCAGAGCACATGAGCACAGCAAGAAAACAGCTGCTTTACAGCATACGGTAGCTCTCCAGGGACATACAGCTCAAAAAGGCCAAAAACAAAAGCAAACATAGGACAGTCTGTTAGCTTAGCATTAGCAACTCAGAGGCTTAAATTTCAGCAGTGTGGAAATATATCAAACTAGAAACTGAGAAATGTCCAACAGCCACCTGGGAATACAGGGAGCCAACCTTACTGTCAGAAGGCTGAGGGCCCATTTGTCAGAGGGTCTGTTCATCTGAAAATTATAGGGTCTGTTCGTCAGTAAATCAGATGGCCCTTCAGCCAGAAGGTTTGTTTGTCAGAAAATGAGTCTGGACTCAGCTGATTTTCTTCATTCTCATTTGGACCAGTATTTTAAAGAATTTGCATCCTATAAAATTTGTACAGATCAGAGTTGTCTTGGCACGCGGGCACGGTGGGCAGTTGCCCGGGGTCCACACGCCTCCACGTGGGGGTGCCCAACATATTGCCAAAAATGTTTATTTTTTATTCTTGGTTGTTGGCATGTGGGGGCTGAACAACACAGGTTGTGTCAACTTGTAAGGTGACACAAACATGATGTGACAGTTTGTCCCGTGTTGTTGGACTGAATCCTCTGAGGTCTGAGGGATCAGGTCTGTTTGACATGAAATCTGGTTTAAGGCAAAATAAATATTTAATTAAAAAAAGTGGAAAAAAATAAAGTGTAGAGCTCCACTCTCTTTGCTATTGTGTAAACACACACACACACACACACACACACACACACACACACACACACACACACACACACACACACACACCTGTACGGATGACTGAACTGTCTGGTGGATCTGTCTGGCATACTGACTGACTGCATGGTTTCCTCCACTGTCTCATAAAGGCACTGCAACAGATTATCACACATTCATATGCACACACACTCTCTCTCTCTCACACACACACACACACACACACACACACACACACACACACACACTGTCCTTTTAGCCGGACTGAGCTCCTTAAATCTCAGCATGAAAGGGAGCGTTTGACAAGTAGTATTAGTTGTCCCTTTGTGGATCACAGCTGGGCTAAGAGGGTGGATTGAAATGAGCCTCTCTCTCTCTCTCTCTCTCTCTCTCTCTCTCTTTCTCACACACACATACACACACACACACACACTGATTCCCCCCAACTTTTCACTCTCCTGTCTTGTTCGTCTTATCTCTGATGTTTGCTCTCTGAGGACATCATCTGCAATCACAGCATCCACAGGTTTCTCTCTCTCTCTCTCTCTCTCTCTGTGTGTGTGTGTGTGTCCTGCATAAAGCAGAATCAATGCTGTGAGCACTGTGAGTGGCACCCTGGGTGTCAGTGAGGTGGATTTTTATCATGTCAGGAACAAGGTCGGTGAAGAGTATGCGGTGTGTGTGAAGGACGCCGGTGTGTGTGACGTTTTAATCTTCCCGTCGTCTCTGTGTGTGTTTGCTGTGTTTGTATTTCCTGACACTCTCCTGCTGGCTCTGTGAGGGAGCTCTTTGATTTCTCAGGTTATTTCCATGAACTGAGGGTACGGCTGCTCTCTGCGTCTTCAGAAGTCGACTTTGGACGGTGTTTCCAGAGGAGACTTTTAATCTCAGGGAGGATTTCTCTGCTTCCTGCTCTCAGACATTAAAGGCTGCCGTACAACAGGTAAGAAAGATAAAACCATCACCTTCATTTCAGACGAACACAACAGGGATCTGACTCACTGCTTCCTTTTTTGACAGAAAGAAATCTTATTTCTCAAAGACGTCATTGACTGAGTAAATGTTCTAGTGTTGGGGATGAAACAGAAACTAATAAAATCTTTTTGTTCGTTATATAAACGGCAGCTGGTGGCGGGCGGACGTTTCTCCTTCAGCCTTTTGTTTAAACATCTGACTGATGAAGAGGGCTGGAGTTAAAACAGTGAAAAGGTCTTTAAATCCAGTTTGAATGGGAATGATGAAATAGAACTGCAGCAAAATGAAATTCCTCTTAAAATATTTCTAGTTAAAAAGTCGGTCGAAAGACTTTGACTTTAAGGGCTTGTGAGTGCACTTGGATTCTGTTGATGTCTGCTTTAGGATCTGGAAGACAAATTAAATGACTTGGACTAACACACTGATACGCAGTGTTTTAATATTGATGTACAATCTTTAGTCTTTCACATAATTTATTAAGTTTAGACTGAGCGCTTTTGTTTAAGTCTATGTTTGTCAGCTTACGTCGTCTTGTGCTGCTGCATTCGCTGCCAGGATAAAGAGACGCTACCAATCGTACATTTTACTCTCCAGGATTTGCAGTAATTGCAAACAAGAGCAGATCAAGAACCAAATAGATGTGTTAAAGCGGGTACACACAACAGGATAATCAGGCTGATTTTTGTCTGGATCTTATGATCAAAGCCAGCAAAGGCCCGATTGTCTGATGTTTGTAAACAACATTGTGTCTGATTTTCCGGTCTATCAGTATTTTCCTGATTTTGTCCGGTCTGATCCGCTCGGAAGGCCTCAGAAGTAGAGGTCATGAATAATGAACATGTTTAAGATTTGCAACGAGAAATCCCAGCCTTGGGAGATCATGAAGGAGAAGAAAGAGTAACTACTAGACTTTAACAGATGTTCGTCAGGATGAGTCCAGAAAGGTAAGAGGGATGTGACATTGATGTGTTAGCATGCTAACAGTGATGTTAACAACTGAAGTGATTCAACGAATGGGGCTAAGTTTTTTTGATTTGTTAAACTTTTGATCAATAGCTGTTGAACTGCGGCTATTTTTGAGTTAAACTGACACCCTCAGAGATCTCGCTGTATGGCGCCATTAAACTAACAAAATCTAAGAGCAAATATCAGGTCAACACGCACAGCTGCAGAGGAGCGTTCAAGTCAAATATTCATGTGAGCAAATTACTTTGCAAGAGTTTTCACACCACTCACCAGGGGGTGTTAAAAAGTCTTGAAATGTATAAAAATCTTTTATAATCTCATAAAATGCCTTAAATACAATTTTGAGAGGCCTTAAAAATTTGTTGGTATTACTTTTTTCTAAACAAATGCACAAACTTGAGGCTCACATTTAATTTTTTCTGAGGACGCTTGAATGTGACTACAAAACTAAGCTAAAATACATGAGCAGCCTGGCCAGAATTCATCGAGCACAATCAGCCAGTGTGGAGTCAGTGCGCCGCGGTGTGTTACAGCCTACACTCTGTGGTTACAGCAGAGCTGTTAAAGAAGTCATATGTTTTGTAAATGATTCCCTGTCTCTGATTTTCCTTCATGTCTTTCGCATTTTTTTTTTGCCAGTTTGGATGTGAAATGGGTCTTAAATTGTTATCATTATTATCTTAAAAAGTCTTAAATTTGACTTCTTTTTGGCAGTAAGTGGGCAGACCCACTTACTAACCATTATATCCCTAAATGTTATTGTTACAGTTCTCATCTTCTATGAATGGCTTTTGTCTGAGTCAGTGACAGTAAGCAAGAAAAAGCAGTGAAACGCTGAAGCACAGGAAATGATGATCTTTGCTACACTGTAAATCTCCCAGTTTTTCACACTCTAATGTTGGCGGACAGGAAAGGGGCATATCAAAACAGGAGAGCCATGACAAAAATGGCTGACCACAAAGAAGCATGTTAAAACTAATGTTATTCACGCTTCATATAATATAATATAATATAATATAATATAATATAATATAATATAATATAATATAATATAATATAATATAATCAGTGAATCACAGGTGTAGCCAAACTTATCGTTTCCTTTGCTACAGACTCCAAACAAATTTCCTGTGGTTCCACAGGATACAGTGCTATTTTTTTTTTTTTTTTTATTTATTTATTTTTTATATACACAAATTTAAGGAATATAGCTATGCAGCAGTGGCGACTGCTCTAAGCCTGCAAGGGAAGCTCAGCTTCCCCTAAAATGTCCCCCAAAAAAGTGTTGATATGTCCTGCTGTGTGTACATTTCATTGGCTAAATATGCGCTAGAATACCTTCATCTTTTGTTCTGAATCAGCTACTTATCACAGGTAACTGGTGCCACTTCCTTCTCATTCATCCCCGCTGCGTCTCAGCGCTTTAACACAGTCAGACACTGAGCGTCTTCAGACTTCAACAGTGTAGGGTAGAGTGGGTTGTTCCACTGTGGAAACTGGACGCTCATTGGATAAACGCTGGGCTTTGTCCCGCCCATCGGACACTCAGCGTCTCTGGGGGTCTATGAGGCAGTGGGCTGGCCTGGACGCTCAGCTTCTGCATGATGATTGGATGATCTTTCTGAGGCTGAATCCCTTTTTGATTGACAGTGAAATGAGCCAATCAGCGATCTTGAAGTAAAACTCTCTACCGGAGACTTTCTAACTTCTACATTCAGTTGTTCTGGACTGATCCGGAGGCTTTATCGATCCCCAGCGAGTTTACCTTTCTTAAAAACGACGAGCGTTGTGTTTAAAGATTTCACCAACAAGCAGCTACAGCTGCAGGTGTAGAGAGGAGCTTCTCCTGTTTAAAGCGGCTCAAGTCTTACACCTGCAACACAATGGGCCAAGGCCGTTTAAGCAGTCTAGCTCTGCTGGCCATTGAGAGAACACTGGTAAAATCCCTGGAAAAGACACCTAGTTGGTACGACAGGGTCATAGATCATTTCCTTGAAAAGGAACGGAGGGTAGAATTTACGTTTAAATTAAGAAACAAAATTATAATGAAGGCCAGAAAAAAATTGAGCTTCCCCTCCTTGACTGACCAGCAGCCGCCACTGCTATGCAGTCTCCGTATTTTAAATATATATGAATTAAAATTAAGAAGATTTTAGGTTTCATGCACTTTTAATTTAGTTGTTAAAGGCACGGTCAGTAGTCACAGAAAACTAGCATGAATTTGAATGTAGCATCTCCTCAGGACTCTGTTTAGCCCCCACCCCTGCCACTTGGAGCTCCTTCAAAAAGATGACCCCGCTCACATACACCAGTCACACTGATTCACGATCATATAATGGTGACTGTTTCAAAACCACAGACTCAAACTGGTCCTCATCACAGTGTTTTTGTTTGCTCTATGTTACCAGTAATCATGGTATAGGTAGTTTTTCTGCCATTCTCAAACGTACTTGGATCTTGGTTATACGCACTGAATCAGGGCTAATGCATGCTGGCAAAGTGTACGCTCAGGAGGTGGGCGGAACAGCAGGATGGGATTTGATTGGTTTTATAAACTGAATCCTAAACACTAGGAATGGTTGGTGTTTTCCCAGGTTTACTCCTGCTCTAGACAGCAGATATTTTTGGCTCTATTTTAAGAACACATCATGTATTGATTGCTGTCGGGACAAAAAGATCATTTCAACTAGAATAACAAAAAGAGCATCTAAATCTGATTACCAACAGTGCCTTTAAGACAAGTCAATACATATTATTAAAACTTGGGATAAAAGGGTTATATTGATGTAAAGAAGATAAAAAATACTCCAAAAAGTTGCACAACAGTATGTTAAAATGTACATCCTGTGTACAATACATCCTGGTGGACTCTGAGGTCTTAAGGGATTAAAATAAAGCCTCAAACTTTATCAGGTTTATCCTCAGCTCAGATGTTTTTTTGGGTACCTATGTTCAGTAAATATTAGAAAAAAAAACTTTAATGGGAATAATATGAAGACAGCTGGCTGTCATTTTGTGCTGTGATGTCCGTACTTCAGTCAGGTATGACTCTTAGTCCCTTCATCCGTCACTGAGCGCGTCAAACTGTCAGGGTGGAGTGATTCCTCAGAGTTCGTCGTCTCTCACTAAATCCTCGGTCCTCAGGTTAAAGGATGTGTTTAGAGGTTGGTAGGTTTTATTCTGTTCTCCATACATAAAGTCGGATGAACTCATCATGAGTTTCACCTTGATGGAGTGGACTGCAAATTTAATCACAGCTTGAGTCAAAGGTGACAGAGAAGAACACACCCAAGGAGAAGAGCAAACAGACTTATTATCCTCTTCTCTGAATTCTTCTGCACAAATTAAAAACCTCTTCAAGGTCTTTGATGTGTTGTGTGTGCGTGTGTGTGTGTGTGTGTGTGTGTGTGTGTGTGTGTGTGTGTGTGTGTGTGTGTGTGTGTGTGTCTGAATCCTTGGAAAGAGTAAAACGACTCCCTGAAACTTGGACAAAAGAACATTTCTATGTCAGAGTAGCGATCTGTGTGACCTGTGTGTCATTTCACACAGCGACCCCCTGAACGTGACGCTCTGAACTCTATGCAAAGTACGCAATTAAAGTCCAAACAGGCGGCTTTAGAATGGAAAATAAGACTAAAGAGGCAACGAGCAGCTTTTCCTCCATCTGTCTCTGCTACCACCTCACCTTCTGTTTCTGTGTGAGCGTGTCAGAAACAGAGAGTTTATTAGCTGGCCTGCTAAAACACACACACACACACACACACACACACACACACACACACACACACACACACACACACACACACAATTTCACCAAAGTGAAATTCTAATTATTCTCTGGCTCACTGCCACAGAGATGCTTATTTTCTCCTTTTCTCCAAAGTCAGAATATTTATGGTCCAACGTTTCCCCTCGAGTGTCTGTCTGATGTTAGTGTTAGCGTGATGTTAGCGGGGAGTCCTCACTGAGCTGTCAGCAGCTGACACACACTTCTTTTGTTGTACATGATCTTTAATGACAGAAAATGTTCCCACTTTTCATTGGGTTTGATTCCTTCAGTGGGTTCGTCCGTCAGCTGACCGAGTCAGGCTGAAAAAGGGAAACGCTGAAACAGACTGACCCGATAATTTTAGATAAATCTCACTGTTTCAATGGAATATTGTTACAGACATATCTAGAGGCTAACTGAAAGTGCATGTAAACTTTGAAGGTGCCTTTATATGTGGGTTTTAATAACACTTTTTGTTGTGGGTTTTTCTGCTTCCCCATATTTTAAACATGGATATAAAGAAACAATAACACCTGATCTTCACAAGACCTACTAAAATGATGAGGTCATCACATTATCTTCAAAGTGGTCCATCATCTATTGGAAAAGTGGGCCTCAAACACCAAGGTCTGCCCATACTCTACCCCAGAAAGGCTTCCAGAGAGCTGGCCAATCAGAGGGAAGGGGGATTCTGGAGCAGGGAGCCTTAAAAGGACAGCAGCTAAAACAAAGAGTGTCAAACAGAGGCTGAAATAAAAGTTGTTAAAAACACCAGTGTGAGACATTAAAGCCTCAGAAAAAAAGCATAATACCCCTCTTTCAGCAGGAGGCCTTAAAGGCACTGACACATCTGTGCAAGCGCACTTTGAATGAGGGTTATGCCTAAACGGTTTGTACAATGGGAAAAATTCCAACAGTTTGTGAAAGCAGAGATGTTTCTCTTTCAGCCAATATGTGGTTATTACAGTTATTTCACTCAGGCATTTGAGGAGGCCTGTGAATACACACAGAGCAGATGAATGAAAGGAAAGCACAGAAAAACAGAGCTGCATTTCTCTAAAAATGCAAAAAAAAAAAAAAAAAAAAAAAAAAAAAGATCCTCCTGGGTTATAAAACCTCCACTGAGGTTTCCACATGATTCTGAGACCAGAGGAGCATCTGAAGGAGAACTTCATGTGGACAAAGGTAACGTTAGATGGGTTGAATCTGGGGATGAATGAAGCTTTCTCTGTCCAGTTATTACTCTGTATTTGTAATTGTTTGTGTAGATTGATGTTTGTATTGTGTGGTGACTTTTTTTTTTACAACAGTGTACAAAGTCTTAATTCTACAATATGTGCACATGTCAGTGTTTATTATCTGTAGTAACCTTTTTAGAACAGAGTACCATGCTGTGTTTGTGCTTTCTTACTTACAAAGTACTTTCTTTGTACTTTGTACTTTTGTTTGTACTGTACACTCAGAAAAGTTTGACCATTGGCTGCTTAAAAAAAATTAAGGCAAGTGACATTAGCGATAATGGAATATATTTTAACCACTGATTAAAAACTATTGATTTAATTATGTAAATTTAAACTAATAATATAACAAGTGTTATGTAAATTCAAATGAGTTTTACAGGGAAAACTAATTAATTAACTGATTACTAGGTATCTGGAAAAAAAAAAGTAATTCAGATTAATTAATTGAGAGGAATTAATTTATATTTACTGATGATCTAGATGAAACTGATTTCTATTTATTCAATATCTTGATGATATTGATTCACATTTCCTTATTTCATGGGTGAAACTGAGGTTTTCTTTTTAAATATTTGAATAAAAATGATTCGGATTCAATAAATAGAATAAGTTTGTCTCATGATGAGGAGCAAATATCCTCAAGTGGATTGTGTGCTTGGAGTGGCAAAGGCTGTGGGGATGCTGGAGGTACAGCTGAAGCTGTCAGAGACCTTTTTATTAATTCATTTTTTATTTGTCTATTTATTTATTTAACAATGTAAGAAACAAACAATCATAAATGACATTGTACAAATTTTTAACTGTCAGAATTTCAAGTTTATCCTGATTTTTTCATGTTTAATTCCAGTGTTTTTCCCTTCACTAAACCTCAAAAATCAAATTCTTTTTTTCATGTTTTTCTACATTTTAAACTGTTTTACTATCATTAAACATACAGGAAATTGGAAATAACTTCCAGAAATGGACATTTTCTGACCATTTTGTCATCAAAATAAGCAAAAGGACCACGAGATGCAGCAGAATGTGGGGACCAATGATTCCCTCAGGGTTTCTGCTGGAAACAGTAACCATGAATTCCTCCTGAATATTTTTTAACTGTACATCCAAAGTCAGTTTCCTCCATCACCAAAGACTGCTCTGATTCTTGCCTTTGCCTCAGCTCAAGTGCTGATACACAAACTCTGCAGCGCTCTGCTCCTCCTGTGAGGTTTTAAACAGCAAATTGACTGTTAAAAGTCACATTATCTGGAGTAAATAAGAGTCAACAGGAAGTCCATGTTCCTTTCACAGCCAGTCACGCATAAGAAATGTAATCACAAACTCATTTCCATGCCCACTGTATCTGCATGCTTTAACAAATCCAATCAAACACATTCTCCCCGTGTGAAGCAGAGAGGAGGAATAAAAAGCCTCCTCTGAATACATCCAAATAATAATTCTGTGTGTGTATGTTTGTTTGTGTGTGTGTGTGTGTGTGTGTGTGTGTGTGTGTGTGTGTGTGTTTCTCCTCAGTCTAATCTAAAGGTTAATTCTCAGCCTGTTTGAAGCAGTCAGACATGTTTATGGGATCCACAGCAGTTACTATTTTCTCTCAGTATCAGACCTGAAATAGTCTCTCTCTCTCTCTCTCTCTCTCTCTCTCTCTCTCTCTCTCTCTCTCTCTCTCTCTCTCTCTCTCTCACTCTCTCTCTCTCTCTCTCTCTCCTTCTCTCTGTGGCTTCGGGAGGAGCAGAAAGACAAAATAAGAGACTCAGTGGTGTTTGAAATCAGCAGAAAGCTGGAGCTCTACTTTAGAGGCAGGTTGGAGAGATTTCAGAGTAAAACACACAACAGAGTCTCTGTGTGAGGGCGAAAAAAGTTTCTCTGTAATCACAGAGTTTTTTTTAGATGAAGGTTTTCTGCTTTAAGTCTCTGTTTTTTTACCCCTTTATGCATGATGGGAAAGACTCAGCAGCTCATAAACTTTTGATTTATTTTTCCAGTCTACACAGTGAACAGTTAGCGCACCTTTATGTGTGGCGTTCAAAAAAACAGTGAAATTTAATGTACAAAACCCAAAACCAGTGAAGTTGGCCCGTTTTGTAAATCGTAAATAAAAACAGAATACAATGATTTGCAAATCCCTTTCAACCTATATTCAACTGAATACACAGCAAAGACAAGATACCTGACGTTCGAACTGGTAAACTTTTTTTTTTTGCAAATATTAGCTTATTTGGATGTTTCAAAAAAGCTGGTACAAGTGGCAAAAAAGACTGAGAAAGTTGAGGAATGCTCATCAACACTTATTTGGAACATCCAACAGGTGAACAGGTTCATTGGAAACAGGTGAGTGCCATGATTGGGTATAAAAGCAGCTTCCCTGAAATACTCAGTCATTCACAAACAAGGATGGGGCGAGGTTCACCACTTTGTGAACAAATGCGTGAGCAAATTGTAGAACAGTTTAAGAACAACATTTCTCAACGTACAGTTGCAAAGAATTGATGGATTTTATCATCTACAGTCCATAATATCATCAAAAGATTCAGAGAATCTGGAGAAATTACTGCACATAGGTGGCAATGCCGAAAACTAACACTGAATGCCCGTGACCTTTGACCCCTCAGGCAGAACTGCATCAAAAACCGGCATCACTGTGTAAAGGATATTACCAAATGAGCTCAGGAACACTTCAGAAAACCACTGTCAGTAAATACAGTTCGTCGCTACATCTGTTAAAACTCTACTATGCAAAGACAAAGACATATATCAACAACACCCAGAAACACCGCCGGCTTCTCTGGACCCGAGCTCATCTGAGATGGACTGACGCAAAGTGGAAAAGTGTGCTGAAGTCTGACGAGTCCACATTTCAAACTGTTTTTGGAAATCATGGACGTGGTGTCCTCCAGGCCAAAGAGGAAAAGGACAATCTGGATTATTATCAGGTCAAAGTCTCAAAGCCAGCATCTGTGATTGTATGGGGGTGTGTTAGAGCCCATGGCATGGCTAACTTGACCATCTGTGAAGGCTCCATTAATGCTGAAAGGTACATACAGGTTTTGGAGCAACATGTGCTGCCATCCAAGCCACGTCTTTTTCAGGGACGTCCCTGCTTATTTCAGCAAGACAATGCCAAGACACATTCTGCATGTGTTACAACAGCGTGGCTTCGTAGTAAAAGAGTACTAGACTGGCCTGCCTGCAGTCCAGACCTGTTCCCAATTGAAAATATGTGGTGCATTATGAAGCGTAAAATACAACAACAAAGACCTTAACTTAAGCTGTACATCCATCAAGAATGGGAAAGAATTCCATCTGAAAAGCTTCAAAAACGGTCTCCCCAATTCCCAAACGTTAACTGAGTGTTGTTAAAAGGAAAGGTGATGTAACACAGGGGTAAAAATGCCCCTGTGCCAACTTATTTTGCAATGTGTTGCTGCCATTGAATTCCCAACATCTGTAGCCAGGCTGACAGTGCGGGACCAGTCCACTCCAACTCTGTCCACGGCACCGATGAGTGTGGTGATCATTGGCACCAATTCCATAAACTCCTTGGAGATGGTCAAAGTGTCATCAACTCCGTGGGTGAATAAGTCCAGTTGTGCAACATCTGTAATGTCCATGCTTTCATCAACTGCAGTTGAAAACACAATAAATGACTTTACTTTGTGCTTCAGTTGGCTGTCCAAATCCACCGAAAGATCAGAAATCCTGTCTGCAACTGTGTTTCTTGTCAGGCTAATATCTGCAAAAGTCTGCCGCTTTTCAGGGCACACAATCGCCACAGCCTTCAGCAGCAGTTTTCTCAAATTCACCCTCTCGAAATGGTCTTGCAATTTCACTAGAAATAACGTAGCTAGCTTTCACTGTGGCGTCACTGATTTCTCAGCTATGAATAAACACAGTGTTGTTTCTTCAGACCCAACAATTTATTCACCTTCTCTGTTGTCCTTGAAGATTGTTGTATTTTTCGGCATGAAGACTCTCATAGTGGGGACGAAGGTTATAATCTTTCAGTACTGAAACATGCTGTGAACACACCAAACACACAGCTCTTCCATTCACTTCTGTCAACAAATAAGAGTGTCCATTTTTCTTGAAACACTCTGCACTCTGCATCCACGTTTCTTTTTTTTTGACTGAGACATTTTGGGGACATGAGGGGGCCAAAGCACGTAATGTTCAGCAGAAGACATACGGCAGGCAGAACGACAAGGTAGCTTCAGGCTAGCTCAACTTGCTTAGCCTATACTTGCTCAGTTCCGATATTTACAGTTTGCTTGCATAACAAAACTGCTATTGTGACATCCAGTGGACACATTTAGAACAGCTGTTTCTTTCATTAAAAAATGGCAGATTAAACTCATTCATAGGCCTTATTCTATTTTTACAGAGACCAACATTACCCCCCCCCAAAAAAAACAAACAAACAAACAAACAAACAAACAAAAAATCAAGTTACTCAAGTTAGAGTATAAACACATCAGATTTTAGTCTGGAGGAACAAATTAAAAAAAAGTCACTCTGCAAAATATTTACTTTTTACAGAATAGATATTTTTCAAAAACAATTTGACAGTTTATTTATCCTATTCTACATTATAAATCACAAGCAGAAAATTAACTAGCAAACAAACTTAAGATTTTTTCTAAATTCAGTGGAGTAAAAAGTATATTTTCATTAAGTACAAGAAGACTTTTTCTTTCTTTTTACATTTGGACATAATAATGCAGTACTGTGTTTTATAACTTTGACCCACTCGGTCGTTAAAAGTTAAAAGAAGTAAACTAGTGCTAGCTTGTTAAGCTAATATTCCATGTAAGAGACATGTTGTCAAACAGTCCAGTTTAAAGCTTTTTCATGTCACGCGATGCTCTGTGTGGGTCATGCGTTGTATCACCTGTTGTCTTGACATTCACTCCTGATGGAGTGTGCCCGGCTCGGTGGCTTCTCTGCCTGCATGTGATAAATCCTTTAACGGTAAACTCTGTCATGTTATGGATTCTTATTTCCCATGTATTTTTTTCTTTGGTCAGGTAAATAAATTGCACACCAGAGCCCAAAATAAAAGTCCTGACATGACAGGCTGTGCACTCTGATTCTGGCCACCACAATAAAAGCCTCTGACACAGAGCTGACTTCACGTAGCTGATTTAAGTTCTGACTGTAGCCCACAGTGAAATTCACATGGACGCAAACCTACACTTGAGAAACTTTGACTTTGACATGACTTTTTTTTTGTCTGATTGACACTGATAAAAAATATAAGAATTCTGAAATTGTCCTGACTGGCATCCAAACTTTTTCTAAAGAGGGCCATACTTGATGTAAGGCTGCAACTAAGAATTATTTTTGATGTTGGCTAGTTCATTGGACATGATTATTTAGTGTACATAACTAGTAAGGTTGCAAAAATTCTGGGAATTTTCAAAATTGGAAGCTTTGATGGAAATTTTGATTTTAGAAATCAACAGGAATTTTAGGGAATTTATATTAAGTGCTGATATACATGTATAAATATTAAACATATTTGTTTTTGTTATAAGCAAACATGCATGCAAACATGTCTAATGCAATATTTTTAAATTAAGTTGATAAGAAAAAAAATCCAAAATTTACAAGACAAAATTTCCTGGAAATTTAAAAAATTAATTTAATTCATGGAAATTTTCCACCCCTTTGCAACTCTGATAGCTAGTTTGGACTCTATTTTTCCTCCGTGGCTAAAGAGTGCAGACCTGTGTAAATCAACCCATGGTGATGCATGATGACATCATTTCTCCTTTTAACATCAAATAATCAAACAGATGACTCTGCAAATTACGTCCTAAATAATATGACCGATAAAAGTGCTGAACTAACAAAAATCAGTGATGATGCTCCAACAGGTCAACCAATCAAATCCCATCCTGCCGTTCTGCCCCCCTCCTGAGTGTACATTTTGCTGGCATGCACTAGCTCTGACTCAATGTGCATAACCAAGAGGGAGCCAAATAAGCTGGAAAACGGCAGAAAAACTACCTAAACCCTGATTACTGGCAACGTAGAGCAAACAAAAATGATGTGCTGAGGACTGGTTTGAGTCTGTGGTTTTGAATCAGTCATGAATATATGATTGCAATTTAGCAGCGCTTGTGCATGTGAGCAGGGGCGTTGTTCTGGAGGAGCTTCGAGTGTGGGAGGGTGGGTCTAAATGGAGTCCTGGGGAGATGCTACATTCAAATTCATGCTAGTTTTCCATAACTACCAACCCTGCCTTTAACAGTTTTTACAGAGAGAGCTATATTTACATCAAACTTTGATTAGTAAGTATTTGTGTTAGGAGGTTAAAATATTTTTCTTACAGTACCTCAAAACTGTTACCAACATCCGTTGAAAGTGCTTTCCTTGTTTTTGTTGAATTTACCCCAGTGTTAGGTTCTCGCCTCTGATTGGTCAGCTCTGTGTCATGTGAGCAGGTAATTAGGAAGTGAGGTTGCTGTTGTTATTCTGGTGCAAGTGTGAGCATAAAAGAGCTCCATCAGATAAACGTCCCCTGTTTTTCAATCCCTACAGGAGTTTTGACACTAGTTTGTGACTCAAATCCTGAAAAACTGTCCACAACAGAGAGCAAAAAGAGGCAAGGCCAAGCTGGAGATGCAGAGCCTCAGTCAGCACAGCTGTCAGCGCACAGAGATTTTTCCTCATCAATGTTCTTCATGGATGAATTTAGTGACCTTTTTCGAAAGTATCAAATAACACAGCACCTCATGGAGTGAACTGAAGTTACAGATGAGCAAAAACTAAAACAAAGCATTGACTGTTAAAATTTAAGGTGATGAATTTTCATTATAATCAATGTTATTGATTATGACAACTTAACGTTGCAGTCCTAATTTAATTCTGTGAGAATGACCAAGAACCAGCAGCTCTGACTGACTTATTTATGAACCATGAAAGTAACATATGAATGTTCTGTTTGTTACCTATTTCGTTGATTTCTTTTAGTTATTTCTATTTAAAAAAAGCTAGTAAGTGTGTTTTTTATTAGAAAAAAAATGGATTCTACATATTTCATAAAAACTCTGACACAAACTCTCAGATAAATGCCACTTTGTGACTGGTGTAATCTAAGGTGTAATATTTGCTTTTGTACATATTTATCAAACTACTTCTTTACTTTTTTTCGTATGAACTTCGCCTCAAGAGGCTGTACCCATTCGACCAGCAGAATCAGGAGAGGCGAAATTCTGCTGCTGTGCTCATCTGTTCATTCACTGCCTTTTCAGTCGGCAGCCGGGTCGCTGATGACACGCTCCACACACAGAAAGAGAACATTTCATGTTACACCATCTCTGCCATTGAGCACCCAGCCTGCATTAGAGTGTGTCTGAGTGGAAAAAAGAAGATGTGGACAGCTTCTGTGACTGATGTGGTCTGACGGCTGCCAGTAGATGGCACTGCAGCTCACTGCTTCACACAAATATCTGTTTCTGTAATAAATAAAATAGGCGGGAGGAGCACCGCTGACCCCTGCCACCATGAAAACACACAGAATAAGGTCTATTTCAGGAACTGTGGCAGCTTCTGTGCACATCTCTACTGCAGAGACGGAGCAGAGTTTTCATCCTCTGAAGATGACCTCTTACTTTCCAGGACAGAGAGCGCGAGGAGAAGAGAGGAGTGACAAGAGCCTTCAAGACGATCGAGGCAGCTCAGAGGAAGATATATAAAGGGCTACATATGAGGCGTGTGTGTGTGTGTGTGTGTGTGTGTGTGTGTGTGTGTGTGTGTGTGTGTGTGTGTGTGTGTGTGTGTGTGTGTGTGTGTGTGTGTGAGGAGTGTAGAGTGGTAAACATTTACAAAACAGAAGATAGAACATAACACTGGTTGGCCTTGTTTTTTTTTTTTTTAATGTATTTTCACTCAGTGTTCAAGGCAGCTCTCAAGCTGCAGCTCTCTGAAATGTCATGGTCAGAGATCACTGGGGGCAGCAAAACACTGATTGTGGGGGTGGTAGTGAAATGCTGTTCAAAATCAAAAACTGGGGCAGTGGTGTGCACAAGGAGTAGGGGTTTGGGGGGCAGTTGTTAAAAGACGTGCACTTAAGTGCCCTCTTGGGAACCAAGAAAAATGCCCTCTTAGGAGCCAAAATGTTAGGCAAAGTTTTCACTTGGGAGCCAAAACTTGTGCTCAGGTGACCTCTTGGTTTGCAAGAATCCACTAAACTGCCCTCTTGGGGGCCAAAATGTGTGATAAAATTCTGCTTGAGAGCCAAAAATGTGCTAAAGCAACCTCAAGGCTGGAAAGCTACACTTAACTGTCCTCTTGGTTGGCAAAAATGCACTAACTGCACACTTGGTGGCCAAAATGAGTGAAAAGTTTCTGCTGGGAAACCAAAACACATGCCACAGTACTCTCTTGGGGGCCAAAACACAAAAAAAAATGCCAACTTAAGAGCCAAAATTTGTGGCAAAATGACCACTTGGGAGGCAAAGCACGTGTGCATGCCACTGGGCCTGAGTTGTACCATCAGCTTTGAGTCTAGTCTGACAAACAGAAATGGCAATAAATGGCTTCAGATTAAATCAAACACAAGACATCAAGAAGCTGAGCCCAACACCACAGGAAGTTTATTAGATCACTGCAGCTGGTCTTCATCACGTGATGCCTCTGAGTAAGGGAAATTATTGCTTTTTTTGTTTATTTATTTATTTATTTATTCATTCATTCATTTAGTTAATGAATTAATTAATTAAATATCAATTCCAAAATAAAAAAATTGTTGATGCTAGTTGAATTTAAGGACTCCTGATTCACCAGCACCTCTTCACATTGCAAAAACTAAACAAGTGTTTACGTTTTATTTTAGTAAAAATTATCTTTATACACTCAGTATGAGGCACATTCCCCTGATATGTCTTATCACTTGTAGTCGTTAAAGAGGGGCCTCCTTCCTTTTTGTTATTCAATCCCATCCTTCACATAAAACATTTCTCTGGACTACTCAGGTGAACATGGCTCATATTAAGTCCAATAATCCTTTTCTTTCTTTCTTTCTTTCTTTCTTTCTTTCTTTCTTTCTTTCTTTCTTTCTTTCTTTCTTTCTTTCTTTCTTTCTTTCTTTCTTTCAACAAAAAATAAGACAAACCCTTGCTTGGATTTCAGTTTTTACAGTGCACTCAATCTTTCTCTGACTTTCTTTGTTGTTGTTTTTTTTCCTGTTTTCTTTTGTTGTTCATATCGGGGTTTTTTTTTCTCTTGAAATAAAAACTGCCCCGTACTGTGCAGAAATAAATGAGTTCAAATGTGTGACGCTCTGACCTGAAAAAGGTCAGATGGTCAATGAAATCATTAAAAATAACCATCTTCACCATAAACATCCATCAGTGTAAATATAACCTTTTCAGGACCGCTGACCTGTCAAACAATCAATAACAGCGTCAGACTGTTTGGTTTAGATGCTGCGGCGCTGTATTTGTGCTTGTCAAACTCTCAGATGGTGAAGGAAGGATGGTGCAACACAGATCAGTTTATAATGATTGAAATCATAAAGACATTATTTTATTTTCCAGGGCAGAATTAATCATCAAATGCAGACAGTCTGTCAGTAACCTTACTGAAGTTTTCCTACAGCAGTCATCAGCACTTATCAGTAGCTCTTTGAGCCAAAGTGAAATCTCAGATTCTACAAACAGGGAACAAAATTAACGCAACATTTTTGTTTTTGCTACAATTTTTCATGTGCTTCTATGTCCACAAAAGTTTCTCTCAAATATTGTTCACAAATTTGTCTAAATCTGTGTGTGACAGCCTGATTATTGCACAGGTGTGCCTTGGGCTGGCCACAATGAAAGGTCGCTCTAAAATTTGCTCTTTCATCACTCAGCATGATGTCACAGATGTCACAGGTTTTGAGGGAGAATGAGTTTGGCATGCTGACCTCAGGAATGTCCACCAGAGCTGCTTCCTGTGAACTGAATGTTCATGTCTCTATCATAAGCCGTCTTATCACTGCCCCCATGCTGCAATGCTCTGTACACAATTCCTGGAAGCTGGACATGTCGCCTGCTGAGCATGTTTGGATAGCTCTAAATTGTTTCAGTTACTGCCAATATCCAGGAACTTGGCACAGAGGAGGAGTGGACCAATACTTCACAGGCCACAATCAACACCTGATCAATCAGATTATAACCGCTTTAAAACAGAAAACTGCCATCCATTGACTTTGTACTGCTGTCAAGAATGGCGGTTTTCAGTGCCATCTTGTGGTAGCTCACAGGTCACATGATGCGCGAGTCACATGTTTTCATCATGGTGGAGCAGTCAGTTGGGCAGGCACTGGGGGAGGATTGGCTGCAGCAGGTCAGTAACTTGAACAAATTTTTCCAACAACTATTTCCTGTGTATACATTGCCTTACATACTTTCAAACCTTTCCAGATGTTATATGGAACCAAACTGGTTGAAGCAAGTGACATGCTCAGATTTGTCACTTTGAGTTGATGAGTGGTTGTTTGTTGTTATGCTAAGCCATGGCCCATTCATATCAATGTGAGCTTAGCATTAGTATTTTGTAGTGCTACCCATGTATTTCTATGCAGCTTTATGCCATGCTAGTTCTAGCGCATGGTGCAGTGTGATCCCACTGAATCCTGTTGATGTGAAAATGCTAAAAAATGCAGTGCTATGATGCAATATTTTTTTCTTTAAGGTAAAGAATTTGGAATGAATTTGGAAAGGTTTTGGTAATCAGTGCATTGTGATTAGTGCAATGTATTTGTGAATTAGTATATTTTGCCTACACTCTTGAGCTAGCTAATTTACTGGTCCTGTTGCTCATACAGACTGAATTTAATGATCAAATGATCAAATGAACTTTGCTGGCGAGCTACCTGAACTAGAACTGTAAATCAGATCATAGGCGATATGAAGCTTATTTTATTCATTCAACATCAAGTGGACTTCAAAACAAAAGACTGCTACTCACTCACCTCCTGTTAGTGGAGGAGAGACACAAGAGCTCCATAAACTTTGTCTTTATTTATTGGTTATGTTTCTATTTGTAGATTTTGTTAAAAGGGTTCACAAACATCTCATTTTCAAAAAATTAGAATTTTCTGCCTTTCTTTTAATGGATCAGGTTTTAAAGGGTTAAGTGCTACCATATACTGACTGGTTTTCTGACCCCCTTCTTTACATAATGATGATGGTTTTTAATGCAGTGCTGCCTGAGGGGTCAAAGGTCATGGACATTCAATGTTGGTTTTCAGCCTTGCTGCTTACGTGCAGAGATTTCTCCAGATTCTCTGAATCTTTTGATGATATTATGCACTGTAGATGATGAGATCCATAGATTCTTTGTAAATGAATGTTGAGAAACATTGTTCTTTAACTGTTGGACTATTTGCTCACGCAGTTGTTCACAAAGTGGTGAACCTCTCTCCATCCTGTCCCAGCTTTTTTGGAACGTGTTGCAGGCATCACATTCAAAATGAGTGAATATTTGCAATGAAACAATAAAGTTTATCAGTTTGAACTATAAATATCTTTTTTTTTTAGTGTATTCAGTTGATTAAAGGCTAAACAGGAATTGTAAATCATTGTATTCTGTATTTATTTACATTTTACACAATGTTCAAACTTCATTGGAACTGGGGTTGTAGTATGGATCTGTTAGTTACTATCGAAATCTGTTCCTTCCTCAGCACTGGTGCTAAACATTAGGAAACAGATGTCAACACATACAGAAGAACACTCAGTCTGAGTCGTGGTGCAACAAAACTTACAATTTCCCAGCAGCCTTCACTCCCTCACTCTTTACAGCAAAACACATATCAGGAATGTGACAAACATTAAGGTGGCTTTCCCGCATTTTCCAACAAAGAAATGTGACTTTGCAGAACTAATGCTCGTTATGATGAACTCCAACTTAAAAAGTTAAGTTTCAGTAACTCAGTAAAGTCATTTAAAGAAGACAAGTAGCTCAGTTTGCTGGCCTAACTCACAATTTTACGTCAGATTTCAATAATTCATATTTTCAAGTCATTACAACTGAAAATACTGTTTTAGGCTAAAAAAATACGAGTTGGTGTTTTTACAGTGCAGAAGGTTTGGATTTCTCCTCACATTGTATCTGAACACACACCTGTGTCAGGTTGCTCACAGAGTGGTTAACAATACAGTGCAGAGGAAATGAAGCCTTCTGGCTCTGACACTGGCCAAGCTGAGGAACTGAAGCCAGCTCCAGATGATTCAGAGGCTGACTTTTTGTTGAAGTCTGGGCCCCTGGTTGGTTTCAGTCCCATCACTGAGTAGCCCTGTTCCCTGTTTCAGAGTTTCTTATAAAGCAAGGTTTAAAAGTAAGATGGTTAGAGCTGGGTGCTGTGAGGCAGTGTAGTTTTACAGGGAAAAAAACAAGAAACAGTAAGTGAACAAACAAAAAGTATACCATCATATTAACACTTTTAAGTTGTAGCCTGAAGACAGTTGTTTTAAAGTCAGTAACAGAAGTAGAGATTTTCCAGTTTCACCGCCAGAAGCCAAGTACAGTCCCACTTTCTCCAAGTTCACCGCCCAACAAATGAGGATTTTATGGTGGTGGGTTTGTCCTATATTCCTCTATACTGACAGCACATGAATGCATAATAACAGAGCTGCAGGAAGGCTGACAGGCAGGCAGTTAGTGGGTGTTTGTGCAAACGTGTAGACTCCTGCAGGACACACGCTGCTACAGCTCACTAAACCCCAAGTCTGCAAGTGTTACGAGGACACCAGAAGCGGCTGCTGCTTTCTGAAAGAGGAGCTTTAATGATGGGAAGATTTTAAGGTCTTGTGGAGCAGAGAGAGAGAGAGAGAGAGAGAGAATAAAAACTAACTCTCACATGGAGAATCTCAGTCCAGAATTTCAGTGTATATCTGTGCTTCCACACCTTCAGCTCACAGCTATGACTTAACCCTATGTTATTAAATGTATATTTGATGCATGAGTTTCAAAGACCTCTATCTCATCAACATGATAAAAACTTTCCTTAAAAACCTGTTAAAAATGGATTCTGTCCCATTGAGGATTATACCACCACCGGCAGCCAAAGTTACATTTTGGCCCTTTTGAAATCTGCTGCTCTCATGAAATCATCCACACACTTTTTTTTCAGGAAAATCATTGCTCATTTACAAAAAGTAATGGTAAGAACATGGTCTCCATTATAACTCATTTTTAAAATAAGTATTTCCTGCATTGGAAGAATGCATATCTGTCTGAGACGCTCTGTTTTAGCTGCTGTCTCTTTAAGGCTCCCTGCTCCACAAACCCCCTTCTCCCTGATTAGCCAGTCCTGAGGATGCCTGTCAGGTGGACGGAGCTATGAGCAGACCTTGGTGTTTGAGGCCCGCCCTACTAACATGTCATGAACCAGTTAGGAGATCCTTAAGTAATGACCTCATCAATTCAGCAACTCTCAAGAAGATCTGGGGCTACCTTTAGAATGGAACAGTTTACAGACAGATTCAGGGATTTCCACAACATATGAATATGTAGAGGTGTAAAAAAAAAAAAAAAAATTGCACGTTTAGTCTGAACATCCAGCATTGTTACTTTATATCCCTCTTTAAAATATGGGAAAGCAGAGTACCCCCTCTTTAAACACAATTTACCTTCAGATGGCAGGAAGTGATCTGACACTTCATAATTTCCACATTAGAATAATATCAAAAACAAAAACATCTCTGAATGCACACAGCCTGCTTTGAGTTCAAGTTTTCGTCTTTTCTGTGTATCTGGAGAAGGACCACCTGCAGCATGTACACACTCCCCTGCTCCTCTGCAAAACACACACATATTTAGTGGTCCAGGTGAATTAATAACACCTTTTAAACCCACACCACAATCACCATCTCACATCCAACGTCTCCAGGGGAACATTCTCACTGATAAATGGAAATGATTCTAATTATTTCTTATAATAATATCAAAAACAAACCGTTCTCCGTTCACTCTCTTCCCTCTCAGCTTTTACAACAAAATGTGTGTGAGAGTGTTTGTGAGTGTGAGTATTTGTGTGGGTTCAGTTCGGTCTGTTAAAAAGGCCACGGTGATGACATTTCCTTTCAAACACACACATCTGCAGTTCCTTCAGCTACTCCTCACACTCACACAGCCTCTGTATTGTTGTACTGTTTTCTGAATCCAGTGTGGGCTGATGCACGGAGCCAGGTGTTTCCACACACCTGTTTGTGGGAGTTTGTTGTGCTTGTTAGCAGCTGGAGCTGGCATTCAGAGGAAACATCCACACAGGTTTTTTGGTATTTCACAGAGATGCAGAGGAATGATTCTGACCCTCCACAAGATGAAATCTGCAGAGCTGCCATCATTTATGGCTGCCTGTGGACCAATCAGTCCCTCCAGTGTTTGTTGACGTTTATTTCATGTGAGGACAAACTGCCCTGAATTCAAAGGTAGGTGAAAACCAGAGAAGAAGGTGATACTAGAGAAGACAGAACTCCAGATGGCTCATTCATGAAGAAAACACACTTTAAATAAGAACATAAAGCTAATCTCCCACGCTTTATAATCATATGCAGAGGGCTGAGCTGGATTATCAAGGAGGTAAAAGAGGCAACGAGAGTCAATTATGATGTAAGGTGGGTTCACCCTGTAGCTTTAAAACTGGATTATGAACACATTCAGACCCACAGAGTGCCTTCCGGTTTTATCTCTGACACTTCACTATCAGCTGCATTAACTAATAACCCTCTCATAACCCGTGTTTACAAAGTCTTCTGTCAAATAAAATGTCTGAAAACTGCTCTAAATGTTCAGAACATTTCAGTCACAGTTTATTCATGCAAAAGGACTAAAATAGGATAAAATAAGATTATCTTTTATTCGTCCAACAACAGGGAAATTTACAGTATGAAAAAGAAAGTGTATAGGGAAAACCATGACAATAAGAATAGATCAAATAGAGTAATATAATAAGAGTAACTTAAATAAATCAATAGATCCATATTAAGCATAACATAAGGGTAAAAAGTCTTTTGAAAGGGGTGAGACATCTCCTGGCTTCAGTTCAGAGGGTCCACAGGGTCAAGAGGTCAGCCCAGGACTGAGCTGGCCTTCTTCACCAGCCTGTTCAGTCTCTCTTTCTTTTGTCCCGGTGAAAGGTGAAATCCTTCCAATGTGGCATTGGTGTCTTGAGTTAGCAGCATTAGCCATGTCTCTGTGATTAGCATTATGCTACTCTGCCCTCTGGTATTCCCTCTGGTGCTAGGTTAGCGCTGCTAGCTGGTCCATCTTAAGGGAGACAGATCATATATTCCCCACAGGACAGGTCTATATTGTCATACTCGCCTCCTTCTCCTCAGCCAGTGGTGTAGTTGAGGGTATACGCTGGTATACGGAGTATACCCACTTATTTTTCAATCAGCATTGCGTATACCCACTTTTAAACCCCCCGATGCACACCATTCAGTAATATCTAACTGCCAGATTGCCCCTTTTCCCCTCAAGGATGGCGAAGCCAAGACCCACCCTCCTCTGCCTCTAACTGGCTGGTACTCGCTGCCTTCACTGATTAAATTGGTTAACTTTAGGCATGGTGACTGATGAGCCAATCAGAAGCAGAATAGGGGTGGTCATGCTGATTAAAATATCGCTAACACCTCAGGTGTCTGTGTGCCACTTGACTGTGAACGTCAGCAGAGCAGACCAAACAACAGAACAAGCAGCGGTGAGTTGAATATAAACAAGAGTGCATCGTCAACTTCAGATTTAAAGTATTTTATTTAAATAAATGTTCAAAAAATTACCGAAACACCATGTTTGTCTCATGATAAATACATTTTACATTCATCCATTCTGCTTGTGTGACCAGTAGTGACTACAAACTGCTCCTAATTAAGTCATGATAATTTTATAATAGTGAGCAAGTAGAAATGACAGATTTTTGGGTAGAGTAGTCTTACGTCACTGGTTCTAAAACCGTCTTTTTTTTCTGTACTACTTAAAAAAAGGTGAAAATTTAGAGTATACCCACTTCTCAAGGGACCACTACACCACTGTCCTCAGCTTACAGGGAACATTGAGTGTAGCACCTATTAGCATTGACATGCTACAGGCTGCCAACAGCCAAACTCTTTTGTATATAATGTGACCATTGGATCTCCGGTCCCACACAGGAAAAAGAAACAGTAAAAACACCAGTAACCAGTTTGGTTCTCATGACCAACAAATGAGTCATTAAAAGTAACAACAGGCTCCAAATACAAAGAGGAATAGAAAGAGAAGAAAAAAAGGGCAATGAAGAGAGAGAACTGCTGCAACGAGCAGCCACTCAGGCAGCGCTTAGCAACAAGGATGATGATTATGAAATGATTATGACCCAGTCATTGGGTCATTTCTGTCATCTTTATGGATGCTTTTTTTTATTTGTTACGCTGTTATAAGTCCTGAAAATGCCACAGCAGACATGATGATGAAAAGTGAAGACATTCAGGTGATACATGCTTGGTGCGGTGCATTGTGTGTGGTTGCTGTGGACATCAGTGACTCAGTGATCATTTGACCTGAGTTGCAGCAGCATGATTCTGTCTTTTCATGGACTTATCGCTCATCGTGTGTTATTAAACTGACCCAGACTCAGAGGATGAGTTCGGACTCAGTGCATGAAAGCATACCTGAGGACTTACCTGCTTTCTTTAAATGTTAGGAATCAAATTATTTAACATAACGGAGGAGAGCTGTGACAGACGCACATCGAGTCAGATCAGTTAAATGTCTTGTCAGTAACAGGCTCCCCAGGCTGGCAGATAAACTCAGCAGAGCAGTCTCAGAGTTTAAATACTCGATAGATCGTCTGAATGACACCCTGCTCCTGTCTGTGTGTGTGTTTGTGTGTGTGTGTGAGAGAGTGTGTTTGTGACTTTTAGCGCACAGATCCACCCTGCTCAGTATGACTGACAGCACCATGTTATATGAATGTCATCAGAGCGTGTTCAAATGTTATTGCAGGTAAATATTTGTTGTAGAAACAGTGAGAGGACACTGAGGGGACTAGCTAATGAAGGCAGTGTTTGTGTGTGTGTGTGTCTGTGTGCGCGCACAGCTACTTTAGCCTTTGTGTTTATTCAGTACAGTGTGTGTTTGTGTGTGTGGGGTCCTGTGTTTATATGTGTGTGTGGGGGGACTTGAAATCCCCACTCTACACAAACTGCTCCTGTGATGTGAGGGATTATATTTAAATCCTCTGCTTTCTAACAAAATTTACAGTGTCTTTTTTCAGCTGTGGTCCCCAAAGGTGTCGCAGTAACAGTCCTGTGTGTTTGCAGTATCTGTGTGAGTGTGTAGGATCATAAGAGGCTGGCACAGGTTCCCTCTGCTGTTTCTGACTCCAGTGTTTGCCAAATATGGATTGTGTTAAAGGTCTCCATTAGCATAAAGCTCCCAGTGAAAGTGCTCTGCTCTCCCCCAGCTCGCCGACAGGCTGTTTGTGCTGTCTGATAGAGAGGGAGTGTGAGAATCACTGCTGCTATTTGCAGTGACTGCTGTTTCAAAACATGAAGCATAATGCCGCTCAGGCCTTTAAATGGATCACTCAGTCCCAATAACAAACCACACAGAAGTCTGTTATCTTACTAACAACAGAGTCACTAACAAGAGGGATACGACTGAGACTAACAAATGAGATCTTTATATCAGTAGATACAACATGGCACCATTTTAAGCACCTGTGCAAACAAGCAAACGAACCAAGGACACCAGATGTGCCTCTGGTCTTGCACCAAATCTGATAGGTTTGTGTTCAAGTCAGTGTGTCAACTCACAACAGAACTGCTCCACTGAAGTCCGGCTGTGTCCCTTCTCTGGCAGGTCACTGCAGATACGCAACAACCCTATTTTTGCCAAATGCCGGAACTGTGACATGTCAATTCACCATAGGACAGATCAAGCAGGACAGAAGTAGTGCAAGAAAACGACCTAAAAATGTCCAGTCACTTTCAAAATAAAACGAACCATGTCAAAACCAGATCATATTCAACTTGACAACAACAACAAACAATCATCGTGATACTGGACATGGTACAGACCATGTCCACAATTTCCAGTGTTTCCTCCTGACCATGTCCACCATGTTTACTGGGGGCAGTGTTTCCTACAAACCATGTCCACCATGTTTACTGGGGGCAGTGTTTCCTACAAACCATGTCCACCATGTTTACTGGGGGCAGTGTTTCCTCCTGACCATGTCCACCACGTTTACTGTGGGTAGTTAACACAGTCAGCACACCAGAAGCTGCTTTGACATGAATTTATAAAAACATTTCACCACCACTCATGACCATTGCACTTCATCAGACACAAGACATTTTTGACTGTTAGCTTTTACAACAAAATCAAAGAAATAAATCTTTAGTTGTTTCCTTGGTGTTTTTTTTTTTAATTAATCATAACTCAATGACAGTGTCTCAATGTCTCAATGTAAACTCAAATGTCAGGTAATTTTTTTAATGTGTGGTCCTGGTCTTCCTCCTGTCTGCAGATCCACACTGGGGATCCTCTGTGTTCCTAAAAGTAAGCAGAAGGGAGCTAACTTCACATCTACACATGTAAGTTTAATGAGCTGTAGCTACTCAGTGTGATGGCTTCACAGGGTGGGAGCTCTCCTGTGGGAGAACGAGGAGGGACGGTAAATCACAGCTCCCTGCTCACGACTTAAACAGAACCATGAATAATGTGCAGCAGGCACCTGTCTGTAGGCCCCTCCCCCTCCACTGTTCCTATGAACCTGGCTTCCTCCCCCCTCCTCCCCCACTTTCATCCTGAGCAGAGGGAGGATGTCGGGGTTACACCTAAACTGCTTCAGTAACCAGCTTTAATCTACGACTCAGCCGTTCCTTTTATAGATTTGGCCTCTTGGAGTGCGACGCAGCACTTTCTCTCCCTGCTCCTCCATTAGAGCCTCCTGCAGGAGAAAAGGGGGGCACAGCTGGGCGTGTTTCATTAAGATTACAGACATGTTGCCTGTTCTGTTTCTCTCTTCTCACATTACGGGCTCACCGAGCATGACATGACTTATGGCCAGGCAGTTTGGGCTGTGGGGTGACTTTTAATTAACCCTGAGAGGATCGGCAGGACGGATGCTTCCTGCCTCACTCTGCATGTTGGCGTAACAGAACGGGCCCGGGGGTGAGTGGGGGGCCTCTGGATCCCAGCTCCATCTTACAGTGATGACCAGATCTACACAGATACTGCTTCTGCACGACCAGCCAATGAAGAGCAGCCAGAGTAAGGTTAGAGAAAAAACAATCCAGACAGCTTCTCCGTTTGGGCTAGAAGAACATTATGTCAGTGAAGAATCTGCAGCTAAATTAAAGATGCAAATAGATATCCAAACAAACAGAGTGCTCTCATATTGGTCAGGAAAAGAGCCTGTTGACAACTGTAATTATACCGATGTATTTGTTGACTAATTATCACAGGATGGAAAGCTGGAACAAACCACATCCTCACAGGACTGCTGTGGTATGATGTTCACAGAAACATCCCTGTTGATCCCTGAGGAGGTACCAGAGCTACAGGCCGATCATCACCACAGGAGCTGAAACTGTTGATGAGAGCAAAATGAGGGGACTTTGTTCATAAACGCCTGTTATGTTGCACTGACACCAAACTCAAATAAAATCATTAGAGTAGACACGTAAACACAGGTAAAGTTTATAGAAAGTCAAATAGATGCAAGTGCATTGGCAGGAATGTCTCAAATTTGTGCATAAAAATGTGCAAGTTCTGCTTTTTCCATACGCTTAATCACAAGAGTTTCAAAAATTGGTATCACAGAGGAACATTGGTACCATGATAGCCAATCAGCAAGGGGATCCTCCGGTGATGTACATAGACTATATAATTTAATATATGGTCATAATCTCCATCCATCGCCAACAGTAATATATTACACTACTGATTATATTACATTTATTTACATCCAACAAAACTGATAACTGTGTCCTTTCTCCTTGTAATTCTGAGTTTACACTTAGCTTCTGTGTCAACGTCAGATGTGAAATTACCAGCAGGTGCGATTTTTCCTGCAGCCTATGAATGCATCAAAGTTACAGGCTGTCTGAAATACACACCTGGCATGACTGAGAATGAGCGACACAGTTTTTGAAATCCAGTCTAAGTTGACCTAAGTTGAAAGAGACCTCTTACCGGGACACAATTTAAACCTGACAAAGATGCTGCTGTCATCTTTCCTCTCAACAAAAGTAAAGGGATGGGCACATTTTCAGCCGCTGAATGTAAATGTTTACTGCTCCATCTTTCAAGCTAGCCAGGTTGCCAAGTATTTATGACAACATTTGAAAAACAAGCCTATCAGCCAAAAAAACACCCATGGCAGTGCCTAAAATGATGCCCAATTCAGCAGGAAAACCGAATACCTGGTAACCATAAAATGAGCGACCTTGCTGCTCAGCTGACGTGCGCGATTAAATAAATCCGTGGATTGTTGTATTTTAAGAAGCTGATGTGAATCTGGCTCCTTAATAGTTAAGATGAGATAAAGCGACGGAGCTTTTACCTCTTTGCAGGCAACTACAGGGTGCTCACCTGTCAGTCATACCTTAAATGGGCAAAACTCACATGTTTCATTACATCTTAAAGAAAGAGTTTTATAAAACAAAACAAAACAAAATTCTTTATCCTCCATTCAGTCTGGGCTGAAAAAGAAATGAGCCATTCAGACCAAAACGGTTTTCTTTGGAGTGATTTTGGTTTGGTGGTATCTGTGTTTGTCTTCCCTGGTCTCTTTGACCCTACCTGTTTTGATGTGAGGGGCAGTAACAAAAGAGGACTGGTATGATGTCCAAACAAAAAAATATGCTTCAAAAATGTTGAAACATGTTAGAGGTTTGTTTAAATGAGTGTTTTCTGTCATAGTATTTTATTTGACATTTCTACCATTTTTAACCAATTAAAGAATCAGTCTCATTAATCTGTCAAATGGTGTTACTGCAGAGGCGTAAGAAAGGTTAAATAATTCACCTTCCTAGAACTTATGTAGGCGTACTGATGGAATAAGTTATTAGTCGTGAAATATCCTCCCTAAGTATATTTAATCCATTTAATTTTTAAACTTGATAAAATGGATTTTTGTTGTACTGAGCGAGTCAGTATGCCATAGACATGAATGTTTTCTCTCTATTTTTGGGTCAGCTGGTTTAAAATTATTTTAAATTTCATTTTTACAGTGTTATAGACGGATAAAATTATATTTATTGAAACTTTTGTATGCAATATCAGATTCTTATGAGAAACAGTGGTTACACCAATTGACATGTTTCAGTTTTACCGACTGACCACATCTTTCACCCGGGAACAGAAGTGAAAAGGAGCTCTCTTTGAGGAAAGTGAGTGAGGAGGTCGGATTATCTGCCATGTGGTGAAGACTTTTGTCTGTTACTTGATTCCAACTATCGATTGTGCTAGCAAGTTAGCTCTGCCCCAGTTAGCAAACCGGATTCCACTCGCTCAAGCCCCGTTTTGCTGGATGATAAAGGACTGAAGTGGAGTTTGATGGAAACACCTCCCCTCTCACAAAATATCCACTTTAGGCACTTGCAAATGAAGTAAGTTGTTAAGTGAATAAACCGTGAACATTTTTGTGTAGACAAAAATGTGATTATCTACATTTGGTGTGAACATGGCACAACACTCCTTCTACAGCATAGCTTAGTGAACTGGTTGGTTTTGTCTGATACTCATGTTCACTGGTTTTGTTTCCCATCAGCAAGGAGCCAAGTTGGAGCCTCATCATTGCGTCAGCGTAAAACATCAGTATGTCACTGCATACAGTAACAGACTTGGTGTGTTGTTATTGTTTAATAATGGGGATGTGCTCCTGTTAAGTTAAGTTATTGTGTGCTTGAGAATTACAAGGCTCAAGTGAATGCATCACCAGCAATGGGCGGTTCAGCAGCTAACGTCCGTTTGTTATTTGTGTTTTTCTGCTCAGAGTTGTGGGACGTGTTTGTAAGAGAGTTACACAGAGTAGAGTTGTTTCGTTGCTGTGGCTATGGCCAACAGTAACCGGTGATGAGTGTTCCAATAAACCATTAACATCATACCTGGAAGTCTGGAATAAGAAACTCCAAGAAAATAAGAAACAACTCACTCATTAGCCCTTTTTCCATTTATTTATCTATTTTTAAATGGCTGTTTTCCAACGATGATCATTGGTCATAGATACTCTGTCCCTGTTGGAGTTGGTGATTCGCTCAGGCCCAGCAAAGAGTTGGTGTTTGCTAAGCACCAATTGTAAACACCTGGAGCCATGGCTTTGTCAGTGGAAACAAAGAACTAGCAGTAGCTCTATCGAAAAGAGGAACAAGTGTCATCAGTATAACAAGTGAAGTCTCACAGGATGTTTCCTCATGACATCACTAGGAGGGAGCATATCTGCATGCAGCCATGGTTAAAAGTGTGTGTTAAATGTGTGTGTTGGTTTGATGTTGCAGTGAGTATACTCTGAGAGAGTGAACTTAAACTCACAGTATTCACAGGAGCAGCTGCGTCTAACTTGCTGCTGTTTGATTGGTTAAGATGCAGACCTTCACTCGTGTCACTGACTCATCCTTCTCTCTTGGCTGAGGACGGAGCGTGAGGGATGGTTTGATCTTCATTGAGCAGGTTTGTTTTATTGATTCCAGCAGCCTGCTAATGCACATTATGTACACTCATTTGAGAGGAGCAGCTTTTTAATCTCTCCTCAGGACAGGCTGGAATTATTCTGACCCCTCTCTATCGAGGATGAAGTATTCTAACAACCGTTTTCAGAGAGCTTCCCAGAGCGCCATGGCAACAACAACAGAAAAATGACTTCATTAATCAGAGACGTTTAGCATCTTAACAGCGTTTGGCAGCAGAAAACAAAGCGGCTCTCTAAGCCGGCCTCTATTTGGCACAGCACAGCTGCTGGGACGAGGTGGTTTATTTAGAGGAAACATCAGGTCCCCCGGGGGGGACAGCCATAAAGGCAGAGAAGGTGGGAGGTATATATATTTATATATATATAAAGAAGTATATGCATGCCCCCCCACATTTCTATGCCTTTATGGGATGCCTTCAACGACGGCGTTGACAGTGTATTACAATAAATCCTCTGCACAGAGAAAAAAGAAGGAGGGAAAATATCTGCAAGCATCAGCATCAGTGTTTGTCCCGGCTGTGATTGATTCCTCTGTCCGCTCCCGCTTGGCTCTGCCCGAGAGAAATCATGTGGACGGGCAGCCGCTGACACTCCGTCCCCAGAGACACACACTGCCAGACATGGACACAGTTTGTGCATACACTTCGCAAACACATACAGACCCACTGCAGAGCAGCGGAATGTTTTTCTGAGGAGGATTCACAACATGCATCCTGTCTGTGTGCTCACAGATAAGCAGTTCTCTACATCTGAGGAGTTTTTTTTTTTTTTCTTAACCTATGGTGAACAGCGTCAGGAATACATACAACAAAACTCCTCATGAATGTGTGTGAGCCTTTCTGCTGCTACCCAAAACAGACAGTCCAACATTCACACCTTCTTCACACAGTGTTTGGAGAGGTGTGGAGAAAAAACAACAACAACCTTATTAGAGATCATTTTGTTTAAAAAGAAAAAGAAAAAAAAGTTCAACAACTGTTCTGTAATAGAAAATACCAATTTCCAAAAAAAATCCAGCTACCAAGATGACTCTCCCTCTGTCTGTCTGTTTGCTCAGCTGCCAGACCATCAGAGATGCTCATCAGGATGTCACCCTCCAGTTTCATCACTTTGTATAAAGGATTTGATTTCAGGCACACAGCACACAGGTTTCCTGCCATGTTGGTCATGTGGGGACAAACAGGAATCACACGCTGTCACAAGCCCTGCAGATTGTTGCTGTTCTCACTTTTTGATTTAATGTGCTGTTGACGGCCACAGAGGTGTGTTTGACCTGTTAATCATGTTTGTGTGGGTTACTTTCCAAAGGTGTTAATGTGGGATTCAAGTTTTTGATTTTAAAGCTGTTGCAATGAGTTTCTATGCATTGCAGCATCTCTCTGCTTGTTCCTCTTCTTTCTTTTTTATGTCTCATTATTGTTGGTTATGTGTTTTTCCTATTTTTGTTCCTGTGTGTGTCCGGAGATCCTATGTGTAATCATGGTTGCATTGTTTACACATGAAACCTGTTAGCAGCCTGTAGCATATCAATGCTAACAGGTGCTAGACTATGTTCCCTGCAAGCTGAGGAGAAGCGAGGTGTGGACGACATACTGGTGCTGCGGTTTGAACTAAAAAGAGACAACACTGACCTGTCCTCCCATCCATCGATATGGAGAATATGAGATCTATCTCCAATAAGATGGACGAGCTAGTGGTGCTAACCCAGCACGGGAGGGAATACCTGCAGTGTAGTAGCTCAGTCCTGGACCCTGTGGAGGGGGTGGCTAAAAGGAGAGTTATGGCCAAGCTGCGGTCTCTGACGGACATTTTTGCACCATACACTTTCTTATTTGCTGCTGTGACTCCGGAATTTCTATTCTATTCTATTCTATTCTATTCTATTCTATTCTATTCTATTCTATTTAGACATGCTGTATTTGACACTGCATACCCCGGCTTCCTCCTGTGACAAAAATAAATGATAAAATAAAAAAAATAACATCAGGAATCTTCCACATTTCACTTTAAAGAGGGGTGTTATGGCCCAGCTCTTAAGGCAACAACAAAAGAAGGAGAAGACACAGACGGTGACTTTTAAGCCCTTTCTCTGAGGCATTTATCTTTTAAAACAATAATGATGATTATATTTGTGTTGTCAGTGTTGTGAATTGTGTGCTGTCTGTGCATTTCTGCAAATGAGAATCAGTGTGAAAACCTTTGTAATTACATGTAAAGTGTTGAGGTTTGTGTAGAAAAGAACGAGCTCGCTGTGCTAACTCAGCACTCGAGGGAATGTTGGGTAGAGTAGCACAGTGCTATTCACAAAGACATGGCTAACAGAGCTAACACCAGACACGAAAACCACATTGAAGGATGTCACCTGCTGTGAGCAGACAGGATACAGGAGAACGAGACTGAACAGACTGGTGAAGAAGGCCAGATCTGTCCTGGACCCTGTGGACCCTGTGGACCCTGTTGACCCTGTGGAGGTGGAGGCTGACATGAGAATTATGGCCAAGCTGTCATCTCTGATGGACATTTTTTCTAGTTGACATATATTTTATTGTACCATTTATATATTGGTGAATTTTTTTGCACCTACACTTTGTTTGCTGCTGTGACCCCTGAATTTCTCTTTCTGGGATCAATAAAGTATGCTCTATTCTGCTCTATGTAAAGGCACTACAGGGATACCAGAGGGACAAAATTAAGGCAAAAAAATGCCCCTTCTTGATTTGTGATTTGTGTCAAACTGAATATTTAAAATAAAATATCAGTGGTCTTTTGAGTTTGAGCCTTTAAGTTTCGCATTAAAGGTGAAGGGCAAGACAGCACCAGAGCAATGTTTATGAATGAGAGAGTCACCACAGAGCTGTGGAGGAAACTGTCAGTGAATATGTTCTCCTGCATATTTCTGAAGATATAACAGTCCTCAAAAATAACGAACCCTTAATTTGACAGAATCAACACTCTGAAGCTGTCTCCTGTCACAGTCACACCAAAGCTGTTTGTTCTGTTTTAAAGGAGCTCTGATACGTTTTCTCCAATGGTACCATTTGTTTGGAGTGGTGTTTAAGTTTATTCAAACTTGCATTATATATAAATAACATCATTTAAAAAAGATGTTTTCTCCTTACTTGCTCATGTTTTGTCTTTTTGTTTCCTGGTCTGCAGTGTTTTGAGCTCCGAGAGCCACCTCACTGTTAACCAGGTCTGTTCTGCTGCTGCCGCACGTCTCAGCACCCGAAACACCAGAAAAGTCTCTGTCTGCGAATCAAGAGAACTTTTCGTTGGTGTCCGCAGAAGTTTCAGTTCAACACAAACACCATAGTTGAATTTTCTTAGAGAAACAAAGCAATCTTCAGGAGAAAAAAAAAAAGCACCAAATCATTTTCTGCTGTGCAGTTCCACAAACACCCCAAATAGAGTGAAGCAGCACAGCTCAGAAACACAGCACAATTTGTTTTATAGAGGCTCACATAAGCCCCGAGCTTCCTGTTTTCACAGCTGAGTGGAGTGGAAGTCGAGTCGTAATGTGTCAGAGCCAGCCGTGTCATTCAGGAACAAAAAAACAGCCGTAATGAAAGCCAGAATGACAGGCGAGCAGCAGCTCTCTGCTGCAGCCAGGAGGGAAAATGACACCCGGGTGGCGGCCCGCTCGCTGTGACACATGTTGTGTCACTGGCTGTGAAATTACTTCATCCCTCTGTTTTGCCGGAGGAGGACCGGCGACCTGAGTACAGAACTGGACTCCTTTGAAGGCCGAGAGCTGTGATTTAGTGCTGAACTTTAAAAGCACTGCTGCTTTTCTCGGCACCGGGCGTTGGTGGTAATAAGGAGGATATGAGGGAGCATTGGAGGGAGGATATGGGGGAGCAGAGGCCACAGTCTGGGCTCTGGCCCTGCTGTGCTGCCTGTTATTTGAGACAGTGGGAACGCTGTGAAAGAGCTGATCTCATTACAGCTTAGCCCCTCTGGAGCAGGTCCTCTCACAGCCAACACTGGAGATAAAAAGCTGTCTCTTTGAAACCTCCACCGACAAACTGAGCTGAGAAACCAACAAGAATTACATTTTTCAATTAAAGTTCAGACTTTTTGGAACATCACTGTGTACTTTATTTCACAAAAAGGAAAAAAAAAATCATAACTTTCAACCACATCGTTGTTGTAACTCTGGACAGTTTTTCCTCTTCTCATTTTGCCAGTAGAACAAATGAAGTCTGTTGTGTTGACATTCAGCTTTAATGACTGCATTTCTACAATAAAGAAGTTTCTACAGCAGATCTCAGGTTTGAGGTCATGTGATCTGGTGTTCTGTAATGTAAAAGTTTAAATAAAGTCATGATGAGTTCTGAACGCGTGATCTTACTATTTTTTAAATAGGGTTGCAAAATTCTAGGAATTTTCAGAGTTGGGAACTTTCCACGGACATTTTTGGAAATGAACATGAAGTAACAGGAATTTTCACTAATTTATATTAACTGCATTTACCTGGTCATATACTTGTATGAATATGAAACATGTTGGTTTGTTATAAGCAGACATGCATGCAAACATGTCTAATGCAATATTATTAAATCAAGCTAAAATTTCTGAGACAAAGTTTTCCAGAATGTTTTAGAAAAAAATCATTTAAGGTGACGGCAAAAAACCCCCTGAAAATGTTTTATTATTCATTCAGGAAATATTCAGGAATCAAATATTTCTGATACTCAGGAAACTTTTCTGAAACTTACCAGAAATTTTCCACCCTTTTATACCCCACGCCCAAACCGATGAGTAAGAAAAAAATCACCCCCTGTACAGTGTGTGCTGATAGAGGAATCTGCGATTCAGATCCAAGAAGTTTTTGAACCAGGCTGTAAACGTGTTTTAAAAATCTTTTTTTTTTGTACACGCGATGAACTACAATTCAAAGCACTTCTGCAGAGGCTTCATGTTTTTAAACCAGACGTTGCCCCTTGGATGATACTAAAAGTCTCCATCTGTTGGTTGGATCTCTGCTGCTCTGTGTCATGATCGCTGTCCATGGTGCTGATTCTCAGTATGTGTGTTTATCCTTATGTCTTGTATTTCTCTCGTGTTGGACACATTCCCTGCTGACTTTTCTTTTAAACATTTTACCTCCTACTTCAAATTCTCCTTTCTGTAAAGTCCTGGCAGGGGCCACTTCAGAGACGTAGCCCAGGGGCCCCAGACTAACTTAATCGGATGCTGTATGTAAGAGTGGGCCTTGTAGACATGCATTTATTCTCAATTCAGAGCATGTGCTTGGAAGCAGTAAGAAAGCTGTACTGCATCTTAATAAAAGTCTGCTCCTGGTTGTATGAGACGTGACTAAAGAACAGCTTTGAGGGTTGCAAACGTTGGACTGGTGATTATGAAGTTCCATCTGTTCATTGTGTCCACATTCATTTCAAATCCTTCCTGTATCCCCGTCAGTAATCTTATAAGAGTTTAAATATCTCTGCACAGCTCAAAGAGAGGCTTTGTGAACATGTGCTGTGAAGAGTTTGACAGCAGAGGCAGAGTGTGTGCCCTCGTCCTCCTGTCTGTAGAGTCCCCCTGACATGCAGTCCACATTTAGTGCTGACACTCTGCAGCTGGATGAAGTTCTGGGTGAGTGGCTCACAGGCTGGTAGCCACTTTGATAGTAAAGATGAAGCAGCAGAGAGTCTGAAGTGTCAGGGAGATGGAGAGAGGGGGCAGAGAAAAGAGAGTGTCAGCACGAAACAGAGACTTGTGTGACTGAAGAATCCTGATGAATCGTGCTGGTCTATGCCCGGCCTCTTAAAGCCCAGAGGCCCCGGCTGCTTTTGTCTGCATCTTCACTGTCCAAATGTCACAAACACCATGAAACTGCCTGACGCTTAGCTGCTGTAAATTACAGCAGTAAACGCTGCCCAGTAAATGCTGCTGCACCACAGTCTGTTGACTGGAGCGATGAGGCAGCACTCGGAGGATGAACAGATGTTTGGATTGATTTTCTTCTTTTATAGCTGGAGGGGATCAACAGTGACAATTTCGGTTAGTCTTGTGTGTCCATTTTGCTGTCCATCCCTCCAGCACTTTGGCCCAGAGCAGATGACTGTTTTTTTTTTTTTTTTTTTTTTTTTCATGTGGTGTCGCAGCAATCAAAGAAATGAGCTATGAACAGGAAGAAGTCGTGTGATAGTCTCAAGAAGTTTTGATAACTATTTGGAAAGTTGGATAGAAGTTTGATTTAGAGGCAGAGTTGTTGTACGGTAGCATACCTTAGCATAAAGGAACAGGAAAGCAGTGTTGTCAGGAGATTTTTTTTTTCTGCTCTTTGTCTGTTACACAGAGTGTGCTTATCTCTTTGTGTGCGCATGTGTTTGTGTCTCTGAAGACCAGAACTCTGCCGTATACAGACAATGTGGGAACATGCAGACTCAGGAATTACATCCTGTCATGTGAATAAGATAATAGCATGTGGATATTGATCTATAAGTAGGTAACCTTAAATTACTTCTGCTTGGATCGCTATAGCAAAT
Organism: Labroides dimidiatus; assembly: GCA_030710495.1. Classification (NCBI taxonomy): domain Eukaryota; kingdom Metazoa; phylum Chordata; class Actinopteri; order Labriformes; family Labridae; genus Labroides; species Labroides dimidiatus. The sequence goes on along the minus strand of CM061150.1, from coordinate 26,484,515 downwards.
AAATTTAACTTGACTTCCAAAGGGGGGACAGGTGCTGCCGTATAATGGTAGGGAAAAAAATGTGATCGAAATCGTGTCTTACAACTGTTACAACTGATTGTTTCTTTGATAAAAAAAAATTAGTTAGAAAATATAACAACAAACCAGTCTTTTGGGCAGTTCTTTGAAAAATCCAGCCTTAAGTTCCAGCTCCCTTTAAAGAGCCATAAATGTCTAACACAGTGGTTTTGGAGTTGCTGAAGTAGGCAACAAGTTTTTTTTTATTATTATTTTGTACTCCACATACACAGAAAAGTTATTTTGCTTTTTTTTTATTTTAATCACAATTTATAAGAGGAAAGAAATATTATTTAAGTTTACATGCACCTTACTTTTTCAGTGTTGATACAGAACTGTCATGTTTTTTTACTTTTGGACTCCATATGCACAAATAAATTATTACTGTGCAAATTTTTAGATGTTTTCAGATGTTTTATTGCTCAAAAATGTGAGGTGACATATTACATATGTTCACATTGGCATGTACGGAATCACTGCTGCCTCAGGTGCCGGGCCTGGGTTTAGACCTATCAGTTAGTAGGGACAAATCTTTCTTTGTGGTGATAAATGGTTTTAATGTTGGCCCTAAAAAGTATGTCCAAACCTCATAGATTCTCTCTGGGGTTCAGGACCAAGCACAGTAACATCCTGGTCTTTGAACCAGCTTTTGGTTCTTTTGGCGCTGTGAGCAGGAGCCAATTCCTGCTGGAAAGTGAAATCAGCCTCTCCATAAAGCAGATGAAGCATGAAGTGCTCTAAAACCTTCTGGTAAGCGTCTGTGTTGACTCTAGACTTAGGAAAACCACCGTGGACCAACAGCACAGGTTTGACATAGCTTCTTGGTCAAGACACCAAACCTAGAATACTGATTGGCCATCTGAAGTAGCACAAATCTCTATAAACAATGGGACATCTGCTCAAAACACACGAGAACCCAAATCAACACTGGAAATTCACCACAAGTAACACTCATCCTGTTTCGTGCCCACAATCATCTTCAAGCAGCCTGGATTCTGAGCCTCTCCTCTCATCCTCCAGACTCTGGGTCCTTGATTCATAAACCACTGAGCTATAGTCCAGTTCTTTTCCTCCTTAGTCCAGGTCAGATTCCTCTGATGTGGTCTCTGGTTCAGGAGTGGTTTGACATGAAGAATGAGACAGTTTTAGTTAAACTCTTTGGTGGTGGATCTTGATGCCCTGACTCCAGACTCAGTCCACTCCTCCTAAAGTCCTTGGCTGTTTCCCAATATGCATCCTTCAGCGTACTTCTGGACTTACGGGCTTGTGATACATCATCAATCAAAGCCAAAGTTCTGTTCCAGTTCAAAGACTGCATCAAAACAAGTGTGTTGAAGTACCCGGAAGTAGACTCACCCAGCTCCCCACAGTTACAATCCCACAATGCAATTTGCGCCATCCAGTGAAAAACAAAAAAAAAATTGAGGAGAAGTCAACAACGGTAAGTAACCATTGCTGCCATGTAAAAATATGAATACGATCCTTATTTGTGACAGAATTTTGTTTGAAACCCAGAAATGTTGGATGAGTTGGATGAAATTATACATTTAACTAGCTGTCAATGCAGCCAGATGTGCCATGTACATATGTAGAAGAGAACGTTGGCAAAGTCCGCTGCTGTTACAATAGTAGTAGGATTGTTGTTCAGATTCTCGTACCTCTAAAGTCCAGACTCTGGAATGATCTCTCTAAGTCTGAATTTCCAGGGAATGCAACTTTGAACTTGTGAACTTTGAATAGAGAGACAGCTCTTGAGTTTGACACTATGAACAGTCAGCTTCTTTAGCTGTGTGTCTTTAGTGTCAAAAGACTGTTTTCAAATTTACCTACTATGCTAGCAGTATGTACTGATATGGCTGAAATTTAGTATTTAGTATATGAAAACTTGCAAAATCTACACTATGACAAATATTTACATTAGCTGTAAAAATAAAAAGTTAATCTTTTCTAGATTCATTTTCAATAAATGATATAACTTGTGGTGTAAAAATAAAAAAGTAAAAATAAAAAAGTAATGAATTCTGCTGTAATATAATTCAGTGTCCAAAGGTTTTATTAATCAAAAACAGGACTCTGAAATTTCCCCCACAAATTTGTTGTTTTTCTACATGAATATCAAACGTACTTTAACCCACTGAAAATAATGAAAGGACCAAAGACACACAAAAAATTACTATTACTGTAAAGAATTTCTCACTGAAATATTATAACTATTCTCCACCACCGATTGAGTCATATAAAATGTTCCATCTGAAAATCTCTTTGCATATTTATAACTGAATTGCTAAGATGAACCCATAGTTTGTTTTGTACATTCAGAATAAAGTTTAAATAAATAAATAAATAAATAATAAGAATAAGAATAATAAGAATAAGAATAAGAATAAGAATAAGAATAATAAATCCATCAGCTGTACCTACACTGTCCTGAAATTGAAAACCAGTGTAGCATACTACAAAACAGACCCAACAGGGCAGTCATACTACATTCAAAGTAGTAGGCAATATGCAATGCCTACCTCATATTAAAATGACATGTAGTATGTGTAGGTAAATTCAAAAACAGCCCGAGACCGTTTAAAGGCTCAGGAAACCTTTGCAGGTGTTTCCAATTCATCAGCTGATCAGACTGTGACACCATCAGTAAACAATATTCAACTTTTAAATGTACTTTTTATTTTTTTTAATCATAATCTAATTTATTGAGACTCACCTGTGAATATGTTAACTCTGTGACCAGCTTCAACCTGACCAGCGTGTACCTGGACTACAGATAGGATCCTGAACTGTTAAGGGCATCATGACAGCAAACAGGCAGATAGATGGATGATATATTTGTGGAATGAAACTGCTCCAGTTTATTCATTCAGTGCTTAACACTGCTGTTAACCTGTCTGGTACACAGTCTGACAGAGAGTCTGATTCACGGTTAGAAGTTCAAACCACTCAACAAACTGCTTTGTTCCTCTCTTCACCGAGCTGCTGGGACCTTATCGATCCATCGGAGAGCTCGATACTTCTTTGATACTCTGTGCTCTCAAATGAACTGGATGTCTTTACAAAGTTCAGTGAACTCAGACTACAAACTAAGTTTATGGTTTATATAACCCTTCAGAAATAGCCAGAAAATTCTTATTTTTGGAACTGAGATGTTTATTAACCCTTTTCACAAAATCTACCAAAAATCCTGCCACATCATTTTGTTTATGATGTACTACTACTTTATGAGAGTTAGCAATGACCCCCCCCCCCCCCCCAAATAAAATAAGATAATAAAATAAGAATAATAAAAAAAAGAGTGTGTGGATGTTTACATGAGAACAGCTTTTTTGAAATAGACCAAAATACAACTTCAGCTGCCTGTAGTGGAATGACATTCCCCAAGGGGGTAGAAAACATTTTCTTTACAGGTTTTTAATAAAAATATATATCATGTTGATGAGACAGAGGTCTCTGAAACTCATGCATCAAATATGATATGTTCAGCAATAAAGGGTTCACTGATTATGGTCAAAACTCAGTGTTTAAAACCATCGACTGACTCTATTTCAGACGTGCAGCTTGATTGTTCCTCCCACAACTGTGAGAGGGGCGTGTTAGAGGAGCTCTTTCAGAGACACACACTGAAACTGAGCGTTGGGAGAAAAGATGTTTGTCGATGGTTGAAAACCTCCTCCGGTGCTTGATTTATAGAGTATTTAGATTGAAACATAGTGAAGGTGTTTTATTTAGACGACAGCAGACTGTTAGATGATTGGAAGGGGAAAAAAAGGCAGAGACAAGCAGATTCCTTTGTCTAAGTTTGTTTCTAAAAGTCCAACCCTGAAGAAAACAATCCAGGTCTATGTCTTCAGATTCAGAGGTCCTGACTATCATTCTGACCTAAACCAAGCCAGGCCTTTCCCTTTTTCACCTCTCAGGTGGAATGAGCCTTTATCTTGGGTCTCTCACCCTGTAGAGACTGACAGTTTCATGATCCTCCATCATTAGACTCTTCTCCATCTGTATTCTCAGCCAAGCCGCCCTGAGGTTGAGTACACATCGTTTTCATGTACTCCCTCACTCCTGCATGCATCTGTACCCATAGCGTGGCCCTCCGTCTCTCCTCACAGGTGATTCTGATCTGACAGCTTTCATTCAGCCCAGCAAAGATCACAGAAGACAGAGTGAGGGCTGAAGCTCAAGCATCGTCATCATCTCCCCTCTGACTGCCCGTCATCTCGTCATGCCGACACCTCAGCAGCAGACGGGGGAACAGACGGGTGTCAGCGCTCACACATCAGCTCCACTCAGGCCTGGACAAGTCGGACATCTCTCTGTCCTCTAGAGAGGAAGGTTTGGGATTTGTTGTGAGAGAGAGCTAAAGATGCTGTTTAGTGACTGGCTGATCTACCAGCCCCCCCACAAAATCCATCTAGAGTTTGTTGTAGGAAGTCTTCACACTGCTTTCAGTCCAGAAGGTGTCGTATAAATTGGCTTTTCTCTCAGCTTAAAGCAGCGAGATGTTTGTAATCATATATCCAACAGTCTTCAGACAAGCCCTGCAGCAGGGTTACCACTCATGATCCTCCATGCCACTGTTGTCTGCTCCTGCAGCCCTCCTGAGACATTGTTGTCTGTCAGTATGACATCCCTGTGGTCGATGCCAACGCTTTGGCTCCTGCAGTGCCAGTCTGCTGAGAGCTCCTGATGTCTCTGGAAATGAGCAGACAGCTTCTTTACTTAAATCAATGTATTCAGAGGTTTCGTTGAGAGAGCAATGACTTTCCCACAGCTCCTGTGTTCACTGCTAAAGACCCCACAGAGAATCAGCCTCTGGCAGGGACCCCCACTGCAGTGTTTCTTAATTTGGTGACATTATGGCAAATATATAAAAATGAACAGAAAACATCTTAATATATGTGTATGTTTTTGTAAGATTTACTTATGTTGTAACAATCGCTGTGACTTACTCTCAGTAACATTAAACATTAAAAGTAACATCAGTGTTGGAACCAAACATCTCTCATCATCTGAGGGTACGGTGTCTGGTGCCATTTTTTCAGGAATTCTACTATAGCAGGTGGAAATGTGCTTCAATTGACCTATGGCTTTAAGCCCCACCCCCTCCACTTAATTGGACAAACAGGGAACATTCAGTGACAGACTCTGTAACAGGTGTCACAGTAGGAGACATTTCACAGGAGGCCACTAGACAGAAAGATCCCATATCATCTAGAAGTCACCAAAAGGGTCTAAACTACACATTGGAGGGATATATGAATCAATTTACTGTTGAGAAGGTCCATAAAAAGCTTCAGACAGAGGATCAGCATCGGTCATGACAAAAATCTAACCTCCTTTTTACCATCTTTACCAAGAGTGTCTCTGTTAGTTTGGAGCTTCAGTATTTACATTGAATCATTCAGCAGAACTTTTGACAACCTTTGTTATCTGGGCTATTACAGATAAGCTAATGAAGCTAAGCTCCAGAAGCTAACATTAGTTTAACTAGAGCCCTGTGGACAACAGCTAACAATGATGGACGATCACCAAAGAACAAAAACTAGAACAAAACAAGCCAATGAACTCCAAAAACAAAGAGACATGATGAACAATTGCAGCTAGGAGCTAATGTTAGGCTAAAGCTAGCTAACTTTAGAGAACATCCCAAACTGTCTGTCAGACTGCTGTGGTGGTTCTAGTGTTAAAGATAACTTCATATTTCTTTCCAGCAAAGTGTCAACAGAGAATGTCCAAGTGTATGGGACTGGCTGTACACACTGTGATTGGCTCATCACAGTTGAGGGCGGGACTTGGCCATAGGTCAATTAGTGAGTCACATACAGGCAATACAAAGACACACCTCTCTGGCTGACTTGTGTGTTGTGAGCTCCATAAAATCAGTTTCTTGTTCTTTACTCTCAGGTAACGGATCACGTTTGTTGAAAAAACATCCTGATATGACAAAAGTAGAAATGTGACCTTTGTCAGGTCTGACCTGGAGATTAGAAGGAAAAACAACTTTTAAACTGATTATTTTGATAGATTGTGACAGGCGTCATGAATTCCAAACTTTGCTCCGATTTCATTAGATTACTGTCAACGGGAGCCAGGGTGTGCTGATGCCAGTGTGTGTCCTGTCTGCTTTGACACATTCACTCTTCTTCCTGCAGACACCAAAGTCACTAAACACTTGGCTGTTCCACTTTCTGAAACTTTTAGAAATTTTCTAAAGGTCTGGAAAACCACACTGAAACTGGGTTAATGGTAAAACAAAATTTGATAACTGACAGACTTAGGAAATTATGATGAACATGACATTACAGCTGCTTTGTTTTAGAAGCATGCTACTTGTTTATTTGCAAAATCGCAGATTTCTGGAGTCTCCACTGTTTCACTCACTTCATTTGCTTTTTTACCATAGTTGAAAAATCTTAACTCAAGCAAATTCTTGGCACTGAGATACCCAATCAGCATTGAGAGCCTTTACAGGGGTGATTTATCGGACAGTTTGCAGCTTCCCTGAATTTTGTGACTGTACCTGCTTTTTTATTGGAACAGGAATAAAAAAGGCTGAGTTATTTGGAAAGTTTTAAACCTTAGTTTGTCACTCAAGTCCAGCTATCTGATGAATAAGCAAGTTAGGACTGCTCAAATGAACACAGAAGGTTTCACCTCAAGCAGTCTTAAAGCTCAGCTTTGTTGGATCACACAGACCAGAGTGTCTTTTAATATAAACCCCTCCTCACAAAACTATTTGTGAGCTGCTGATGAGAAATTACACGAATCAGCACACAACATTCACACATTCAAGTAGGCCTTAACTCTCCTGTTCTCAGAAGGCCTGTTAGTTAGAAAGTCAGATAGCCTGTTAGTCAGAAGGCCAGTTGGTGCCCATCGTACTTATGTGTTAAGACGGCTCTGATCCGTACAAATTTTATAGGATGCAAATTCTCTGAATCACTGGTCCAAATGAGAATAAGGATTTTAACTAAATCCAAACTCATTTTCTGACTAATGGTCCATCTGGTTCCTGACTAATGGGCCTTATGACTAACAGGCCTTCTGATTTTCAGACTTGTGGGCCTACTGACTCATGGTTTAGTCTGATTTTCGGAATTAAGGGCCCTGTGACTTGTGGGCCTTACATTGTTTGTGTTTGTTGATGTTAGAGTCTCTGCATATTTTTTTCTGGGATCAATCTTCAGACTGATTTGTCTTACGATAAAATGTCTTTTTCTTTTTTTTTCTTTTTTTTTTTTTTTTGCCTGAATGTTTTCTTCATGCTTTCAGTGGAAAAATACCTGAGCTGCGAATACTGTTTAAGTCTGATGATTCTGAGGTTGAAACTGTTTGTTTTTACTTTTTGCCCCCTCTAAACAGAAAGCTCTGATCTCAGTGTGACAAACCCAACAAAATCAAACTCAGCGATTCAGAGTTTATATTTTTATTTAACCTTTAGAGATCGCCTGCTCTCCAGAATTTATGCTATTACCCGATGACTGAGGGCAGAGCGTTAATCAAAGACTGCTGTGGTTATCAGCATGCACCACTGCGAAAGGACCTTTGCAGTTAGTTAGAAACCTCCGCACACACTTTCTATTCATTAAAGGATTCAAGCGTTAATAGAGATTTTATCTCTGGAAGTCCCTGTGGCGAGGATGGACTGGAAAGGCCAGGTTAAATTTAAGGCTAGGACGGAGGCGCCAAGTGAAGTCAGATCTATAATGTATAATTTTACTTTAATTTATTTTCCTGATTAACTTTGAAACGCCCTGTGAGGATAAATTCTGAGGGTATGGTGCTAATCGGAGGGAGACCAGGGCGGAGGGTTTGTGAGTTTAAATTGTGCGTGTATTCATGGTGTGGTTTCTCTGCATCTCATCATCGAGATCTCGGTGATGTGAATGTTTGAGGTCACTTGATGTTGTGCAAACCTGAATGAAAATCCAGTCATTAACAACCACAGAAACAGGGTAGTTTAGATAGAACTGTTCACAGCACCCTGATCGGTAAAATGTCAATAAACTGGTTGGATGACCTCGATATAACATGACCCAGTTTACTGAGGTCCTGCTGGGTTTTTGTCTGTAGACTGTGCTCAGCATCTTTTATCATGCAAGAGTGTTGACCTTTTACTTTTCTCCGACGGTTTGTTGGTTTATTGGTAAGCATGCCCTCACAGCTAAATAAATCCAAATTGAGTCGTTTTACCAGCTCCTCTTCAGACATAGAGTCATATGGACTCACTGAGGAAGGAGGGCTTTACAAAGGTCTGTGCACCTGTACCTGTTGTAGAAACATCAACTACAAGACTATTTTCACCCGATAAAACCATGAAGAAACCTGTGCTTTGATGCTAGCATTAGCAGTGACAGCACAAGCATCCCATATTACTTAGCACTGTTTCCACCCTTAAAGAGCATATTGCAGGTTGAAGATAATAGTTAAGCACTTAAGAGAACAATAACCTTAAATAATATTTGTTTAAAAATCTGAAATTAATAAACCAGAGTCTCCTGGACACATTTTAGTATGTTTGTGTTTAAGCGTGACATCACAGAGGGGAGTCCAGCTGATTCTGCCTCAGTTTAACATTAATAAACATGGATCAGACTGTCACTGCTGTCAGCGAAGAGGAAGAAAATCTGTATTCTGTACATTCTGTAGAGAGAAAGACATAGAGCTCCATCAGAGGTCTAGCCACTGATCTAGGTTCAGAAAACTGAAATCAAGACTCTGCAACGGTGCTCAGCTTATGTTCCCGTTGGGTTGAATCTCGGACTGAATCTCTGACAAATCCTTGTTTCCATCTGCCACCAGGTGCCGGGCTCAGGGCTGCTGCTCCTGCTGGCGGTGAACCTGCAGCTGCCTGTACTGGTGGGACCGCAACCACCGTCAGTCTCACCTGGACCTGGCTCCAATATCCCATCCTGAACTCCATCATATCACCAGTAACATGGTCTTCCGAACCCAATCACGAAAGCTAACATTTGTATTCCACGTCGTGTTGATGTAGTATTTCTGCATCCAGCACAAACATTATTTAGCCATCTTAATTAACGGTCAGATTAAATAACACACTGAAGAAACACAATAAACATGACCTGACACACCCGCTCTCACTCACTACCACCTGCTGATATGGACATTGCTTTGCTACATCATATGACGCCATGTTGGGAAAAAAAGCGTTTTTAAATAGCTGAAAACAGACGTAGAAGAGAGGAAGACGAGGCTCCACTTGTTTATACTTTTGCTGCTCAGTCTAATGTGAGACAGTCATTAAACTGTTTTTTTCTAGTTGAAAAATGAATTTATTCAATTTGTATTCAGCATTAAATTAAATTGGATCATATAGAATTTGTGTGTTATTTATTATTGTTATTGCGTTTTTATCACATTCTTACTGCCTTTGACTTTAACTCCATTTCTTCTTTTTAATTTTTTTTTTTAATCTTTTTTAAACTTCAACATCATCTTGTATGTTGAATGACTCTTGTCATAATAATCATTCATGATAAAAGCAGAGAGAGCCACACTTTGTTTTAGCTGCTGTCTCTTTAAGGCTCCCCGCTCCACAAACCCCCTTCACTCTGATTGGCCAGCCCTCTAGAATCCCTTTAGGATGGAGATACAGGCAGACTTTGGTGTTTGAGGCCTGTTTCTTCAACGTGTCATGAACTAGTTAAGAAATCCTTACATGATGACTTCATCATTTTCAGCAAGTCTCTTTAACATTTTTTGATTGTTAACAGTTTCAGGGATTTCTAAAATCAGATCATTGTGTTTGGTAATTAAATCAGACCAGGGTGTTTTTGCAAAAATGTTTAGTAAGTAATTTTTAAAATTATTTTTACATTAGCTCTAAAGTGGAATAAACTCAAAGTATTAGCAAGATGACCAAATTAATTTACAGCAATGTGATGGTGTGATCAGGAACTTTAACATGTTTCTGTCCACACAATGAAACAAACAAAATAAAAAAAAAAGAAAACGTGTTCATACAGGAGGAAGAGGAGAGGGTTGGTCTCATAGGGGAACATTTAGACAAATAACATTACTGAATAATGAGCTCATTCTTCATCTTACAACTCAAAACCCTACAATTACAACTGTTGTTCGGGGTTTTTAGGACTCCTGTTTTGGACTTTGATTTCTCAGTTTTAGAGCAGATCTTTTATGGGACTGACTCAGAGGCAGGCTGTGGCCTACTGGGAGATGGATGAGAAGAAACATCCAGTTAGACCTGAATCATGAGATAAAATGCTACTTAGAGAGAATCAGTTGTGCATCTAAGTCCCTGTCCCTCTCCCCATCTCAGACAGTGACTGTTAAAGGCTGAAACAGAAAACCTCGGGCTGAGCCGTCACTTCCACCTCTTCCTCTAAACCTTTAAATCCTTCAATAATAAAACCTGAGCTCCAGGCACATGTTGTCCTCACAGTCCTGCTCGGCTCCCAAAGCTCACAAACACCACCATTCCTGAAGTGAAGCTCCGCTCCGTGCAGCAGACGGCCTCATTTCAGTCCAGTTCTCTCCAAAACTTAAAAGTGATTTAGTCCCGAGGAGTGTGTGAAACATTTATGTGGGCTGGGCCATGCATATTTCATCAGAGGGCGGTTTAAAGTAGGACACACCTCCTGCACCGCATGCACAATGAAACCTTTTTTTTTCTTTACACTTTATACGCTGCAGGAAATCTACTGCTGTCAACAACTGTAACAGATATTTACTCAACATGAATGACAGGCACACATGAGTGACACACATTCAACATTCAGGTAAATATGCTGATTTTTCGCTCATGATTAATACACAACATCAAATGTAGCTGAACCTGACGCGTGTGGAATTACACCTGCAGTTTGTCTGATCATGAACTTTAAGAATTCCACTGTTTTGACCTTGAAGGACCTGAGGAACATGAGGAGTCACAATCATTCATCCAAACTACTTCAAATGAAATATTTTTCTGATAAGATCTGGAGAGGAGGAGTCAGAGGATCACTGAGGTTATTAAAATTCACCCTGAAGGGGACAAAAGTATCTGAACAAAGTTATAATTCATCCAACAGCTGCTGACATATTTACTCCAAATCCTCCTCTTTAAGTTTATTTTTTAAAAATCAATAACTTATGCATTTGTTTCCTTAAAATTTGATTTCACACATTTAAATTTCAGTCAGCTGCATCAAACTTTACAAACTTATCAGCACTAAGTTGAGAACTCTGAATCTGTTGTCAGGTCATGACCTGTCTGAACAACCGACACGTCTGCTGATGATATGGAAACCCTTTGGTACAATGACCCCAGAACCTTTATGTGTGTGTTTAGTCAGCTAAACAAGCAAATGTCACCACCCTCGCTAATTAGTATGAGATTAAACTGTCAGTTAAACTCATTATTAATATTTTATTGTACTGAGCATGGGCTGCACGGTGGTGCAGCTGTTAGAGCTGCTGCTTCACAGCAAGAAGGTCACTGGTTTGAATCCCAGTATAGGCAAGGTGGATTTTGTGGATTTTGTCCGGGTACACCGTCTTCCTCCCACAGTCCAAAAACATGCTCATCAGGTCATTTGGTACCTGGACACCACTCTAGTCAAACTTTGCATTCACAGCCAGTGCTGCAGTCCGTCTCCACCGCGTTCCACCAACAGCTGCTCGCGGCTGTTACACTGCCAGTCTATTTTTGCTGGAGTACACTGCAGAAACGCATCAATCTCCACAGAGCAGATCGTACCAAACAGGAAAACTGACACAAAAAACGATCAGAGTTTCTGTTCATTTCGAAATCAGGCACCAAGTTCTGGCTGCCTATCTTGAAATTATCCTCGTATATCAAAACTTCATCACTGGAACAGGGCCAGAAGTCATCAGCAGGTCAGAGCCAGAGGAAATCTGACACCATGGAAGAGGAAAAGATTATATTGGAGGTGGAAAACTTTATAATTCTATATGACACAACACATCGTTTATATAAGGACACCTACAGAACCAAAAAGGGAAGGGCTGAAGTTGCTGAAGTTGTTGGGAGGGACAGGTGAGTATTTGAATGAGGGGTTAGCTGTCTCCCTCCCTGCAGCCTCCTTCCACTAGCTGTGGCTGTATCTCTTGTATCTATAACTCCTGCCATAATGCTTTAAAGCTCTTTTTTGTGGGTATAAACGAGCATTCATGACAGAAGTGGTGTTGTCAGGTTGTGATCTGTTAAATGCAGAAAAGCGGGGGTGCTGTTTTGTTTTATTTCGCCTTTACGTAGCATCTTTACATGATTTATAGCTTCAAAATCTTCATCTTTATTTTCCTCTCTGGTGTTTTATAAAAACTTTATTTCAGCCTCTGTCTGAAATACTTAATTTCAGCTGCTGTCACTTTAAGGCTCCCTGCTCTACAAGCCCTCTTCCCTCTGATTGTCCAGCCCTCTGGAGGCCTGTCAGGGGCAGCTTTGGTCAGACCTTGGTGTTTAAGGCCTGCTTCTTCGTGTCATGGACGAGTTTGGAGATGACATCATCAGCAGTCTCATGAAAATCTGGTGCTATTTTTTTTTTTTTTTTATAAGGGACAGGTTCAGGGATTTCACCAACATATGAATATGTAAAGGTTTGAAAATCTGCATGTTTAGTCTGAACATCCTGCATTGTTTGCATTACAATTCTACAATTTCATTTAGCAGACGCTTTTGTCCAAAGAGACGTACAACACAAGCAAAAAATTTAGACGGGAAGGAAAAACCTGAGTGTGAAGAAGTGCTTCAGGTTTGTCCTTCAACTGTTTCTTCATCCTTCTAATCTTTCAATGACCAACACAAGCAAATAGCACTGTCATCTTTAACAGAATTAGGCTCTGTTTGGCAAAGGAGCCAGGTGGTTTGGTTGAGTTAAAGTCATAGGCCTGTTAGTAAAAAAAAATGAGTTTGTTTTCTGACTAATGGGCCTTCTCAATTGTGACTAACAAGCATTTTGTCAGAAAATCAGAAGGCCAACAGAAACAAATCCAAACTAATTTTCTGACCAATGGGCCTTCTGATTTTCAGACTAACAGGCCGTCCGACTAATGGGACTTCTGTAGGGCTGATCCTGATCTCTGCTACCTGGATCACTGAATTTAAGTGTTAGCCTCCTATCTGCTGTGACTAAGATGGGCTGGATCTGTCCACCTGGTTGGAGTCTCAGTGGTTGATTGAAGGTGGATGACTGGTCTCCTCCACCTGTCAGCTGCTTGTGAAGCTGAGGCAGATGGGAGGTGATTGAGCGTAAACGTGGAGGGCTCAGAGGAGGAGAGATGTGACAGCATCTGTCTCATCCAGTGGCTCACGCTCAGAGAGTGACCAGAGCTTTGAGCTGGGACTTTTTCATGATTTTTCAGGGTTTATATGTTTGCAGTTTTAAAACTTTAAATCAACTGCCACAAAATAAACCTGCCAACAAAACATCAATCATTTGTGAAGGTTTCAGTGGACTCAGAGGATGCTGCTGTTAATATACAGTTTATTATATCTGACAACAAATCTTACAAAGTGGTCTGATTGTTTTTATTTATTTTATTGTTTTTTTTAAGTCTGCAGTGTTTCCTCTGCAATATTTCTCAGATTTAGGGACAAGCAAACCTTTCAGAACACACTTATCCATGTTTTTATATGTGTGTGGTAGACTAAAATGTGTGTTTGGGGGGGTTCATGATGGCATTTTGGCTTAGGCAATGCAAGTCATCTTTCGAAAGAGTTATTTTAATGATTTAATGGTGTAGTAGGAATTTATCCACCAAATCAATGGATTTTTTTTTTCATTTGACTTTGATTGTTACATCAAACGGAAGCCAACCAGTGGCTCCACAACACACAAGAAAACCCCTGAAAAGACAGACTGGAGTCAGTTGGATCCACCCTATTCTTAGACAGCTCAATAGTCAGAGGGCCTTCTTTGGATTTAGTTCTAAACAAATTTTCTGACTAACAGGCTTTCTGGCTTTCTGACTGATAGGCTTTCTGACTAATGGCAGAAAGTGACAGATGTCACTTTGTTTTTGTTCTCATGTTGAGCCAAACACAAAGCACAGCCCCCATTTTTCAGTGACGTCAGGAAAAATATGGCAAAGCGGAGCCTTCATGATAAGAGTAAACGTTATGATAGCTAAACACGCAACCGCTGGATTACGGAAAGCAGCAAGCGTCAGAGCCAGTAGCTGTTTTCTGGCTCTGATCTGGCTCTGTATTTTTGCTTCTTGTAGCGCACAACTGAAGTATAAATTAGCCTCGTAATGCCCTGGAATGTTGTGCTGCCCTGCGTGCAAACACTGGACTCAGAAACAGAGACGAGAACTGGTTTATTCAATAAAGTGACTGTTTTTCAATTTTCCATCCTGGGTTTTTCCACCCTGAGCTAAAGATTCAAACACTCGTTTCAGGAACAGTTATTAAGAATGTAGTCTGGTCAGTAATAAGAAGAAGCTTCAGCTTCCCAAAACACTTGCCTCTGTGTGTGTTTGAGAGAGAGGAAATATGAAGAATAAATCTCATCATGATGGCGGGATTTTCGTTGCAAACAGAGGAGATTATCCTTGTTACAGTTGGCCTTTAAATCAGTTTGTGTTGATAAGAAAAAGAGCAAAATTGACATTTCAATTACAGAAATCTGTCTTCTTGTTTATTCTATTTCCAGTCAGACTCCTGCTTAAGCCCCGCAGAGATCTGCAGCAGAATACTGTATCCTCTCAGAGCTCTTCTTACCCTGAATCTGCCCAAATCCTTTTTAAACAGCCCGCAGTGACACCAGGAAATGAAACCCATGCTCTGTCAGGGTGCTGCTTAGGGAAGGCGGCCTCACAAACGTCTCCTTTCTCGCAGAGTTTCCTCCACAGTGGGCGTCTGCTGGGACGGACGCACGAAGCCGCCCTGACAGGCAATTACTGTATTTAATATCTGCTGGCAGAGGGACGAGTCATTGTTTGGGTTTGAGCACACACTGAATCCCAGGCAGGATCAACTGTGACAGCCGCTCGCTATCCACCATTATTCCCTCCTCCTCTTCCTCTTCTTCTCCCTCGAGTTAGTGCAGCCACGATCCAAAGCAGAGAGAAGTCCCATGAATATTTCAGCGGATGCTTTGAGTCTTTAGCAGGGTCAGAGACAACAACCCTGATTTAAGCTTCATGTTTAAATCATAAATCTTCTAAATGCAGATTCTGGTAATTATCTCTGGGCCTCTTTTTTCTTGTTGTGAGTCTTTATTTCAGGAAAGAGTCATGAAAGAGAAATCATCTACAAGTGGCGTGAGAGTTTAAGCTCCGTCTGCAGCCCCACACAGCCTGCAGAAAACAGCAAATGGAGTTTTAATGTTTTCCTATAATTAGAATAAACCACAGTGAAGCGTCCTGGAGCCTGAGGTGACTGCTTAATGTGCACAGAATGATATTTCAGATCAAATTAGCAGCTCTGCTTTCTAATCTGGAGCAGGATTTGCATAATGTTCCTTTTTTTAAATATGTATATTAATGAATAGACTCGAGAGGGAAGAGAAGCAAGTATACATTTACCCATCACACACACACACACACACACACACACACACACACACACACACACACACACAAACACACAAACACACAAACACACAAACACACACACAGCTCTGTGGTGTGTATGTTTGCACAGGAATAATAGGGAGCAATCATAAAAGGCTTCGAGTCAAGTGAAGTCAACTGCTCTGCTGCCTTCATCCCAAACTCTAAATGACTTTTATTCATGAAGACAAGGAGGAGGAAGAGGAGGAGGAGGAGGAGGAGGAGGAGGAGGAAGAGGAGGGGACACAGAGGGACATCAAACATCAAAGTTAATCTCTCCTGTTTGATGTTTGTTTCCATCTGTTTCCATCAACGCAGTACATTGTTGCATATTTATTAATTTCAAAACCACATCTCCAAATGTTGGAAACAAAAAGAAATAGTTGGAACTATTTTTTTATACAATATCGACATTTTCTGCTTCCACTTGAATCAGTTCCATTTTGCACATTTATATTAACTTAATTACTTGTGTTTTTATCTTAAAGTGGCTGTTTGAAGTGGATCACAGCGACGCTTTTTGGCTGGAGTTGCACACACTGTTGTGATGACATGACTTTTAACAAGGTGTGTGTTTGTTTTGGAAATGAATGGAGATCAGATCTTCTTTTTAACACTACTTTTCTTTGTTCAAGACAACTTTTTACCTGATACAACACAATGAGGTAAGTTATTTATCACCAGTTACACAGCGCTGCTGTTTGAAACGTGACAACAAGTAAACTTTGTCAGTTTATCACTGCAGAATAACTGCTGCATGTGGGTTGGAATGAACACACAGGGAGGGGCGGGGGTCTCCTGTTTTGTTACAGTGAAATGTTGGCAGATATAGCTCCAGTCTCCACCATCACTAAAAAATTAATCCCATAAATAGTTTTCAGCAGAGAAAAACACAGATCTCTCTTCTCACTCCTAAACCTCATCAGCTGGCGTGGTGTTGTCATAGAGATTTCAATGTGCCATACATCAATCCAGTCCTGATCGGGAACCTAAGAAATAGCATTTGAAATAACCTGTATTGGTGCTGATAATCTCAATTTAAATCGTGGATTAGGATCAGGAACAGTTTCAGGTCAGTTAAAACCCCAAGGGGAGAAACCCTGAAGTATGCGGCCTAAAATGCACAAAGAATTGCACGTTGTTTGCCCTGCAAACTGCTTCATTTCAAAGTCCAAATGAAGAAATGAATAAACACTCTGTGGTGAGTCATAGCTGGTCTGTTCAGGTGTTGAGCCTCAGACAGCTGCAGACTGATCTAACTCCTGAATATTAAAAACAATAAAATAACCAAGTAAATAATTTCAGGGTTACATTAACAGACTTTATGAACAGATGTGTTATTTTCAGCTCATCCAGAGGTGTATCATTGTTTTGATCTCTGCAAAGATTTAACATAAGAACTCTTAAAAACAGTAAACACGATGGATATCTCACTCAAACTGTGCGGGGGCTGTTTGCACCAGTGTTTGTGAATTAGCTGGTATTTGTAGTGAGTCATTTGAATAGAAAGGTGGAATGAATGTGTAATGGATCAGTTAAATATATGCAAAAACATTGAGTCTCTGTTTGTTCTGCAGCGCAGTTTAAAGAGCATTTAACCCTTTGTGTGCTTTACAGCTGCAAAATCCTTTAGTGCATCAGGCCCCGAGTGTTAGATTATTTTAACACATACTAACCAAGCGGCAACCTCCAGTCTGAAAATATGAGGCAATGCAAGAGTGCAGTTCATCAAGTGTCAGCTTGAGGCTAACTCCAGAGGTCATGTACACACCAAGCCAAAAAACAACATTAAAAAAGTCATTTTCACAGCAGAAATAAACAATTAATTTTACTGACATTCGAAGATAATAAGAATGTAAGTTTGCACGATCAGAGGCTCAGCTCAGCTCAGCTGACTAATGGGCGCCCTAATAGCTGTTTGTTTGGAGACTCAGAGCCCATTCCATTTCCAATATGGCTGCTCCAGCTGATTTGCTTCAAAACTCTGTTTTAGAGTTGGGTGACGTCCATTTATTGCACTGCAAAAACTGACATCTAAGCAAGTATGTTTTTGTCTCAAAGTAAGAATTGCCTTATTGTACAAAACCCAAAACCAGTGAAGTTGGCACGGCACGTGAATTGTAAATAAAAACAGAATACAATGATTTGCAAATCCTTTTCAACTTATATTCAATTGAATACACTGCAAAGACAAGATATTTAATGTTTGAACTGAGAAACTTTATTTTCTTTTGCAAATAATCATCAACTTAGAATTTAATGGCAGCAACACATCGCAAAAAAAGTTGGCACAGGGCCATTTTTACCACTTTTTAACGTGAACTATAGAAATGTCTCAAAGCTAAGAAGACATAAAACTTGTAAACACTTTCAGAGATGATGACTAAACATATTCAGGTGTTCTTGTCTTGTCAGTGTAATCTACAACCACATGAAGTATCTTTTACTGACACCATCACTGACACATGGACCCAAAGTAGACTCAAACTACCCCGCACAACTTTCTCATTTTGACGGTAAAGCTGGTGGTAATGCTGGTGTATGTTATTGTAGTACTTACTTTGGCCACATGTTGCAGAAGTGTCCCACATCCCACGTCGTATTCCAGAGAAGAAGAGTTTATGTTTTCTGTCAGGTTATTTTTTGTTTCGTTGGTGACAGATCCCGATCATGAAGCCGCCCCAATAATTTTCAGACATGTTTAATATTTATCGGGATGATTACAGTACTCATTTTCACTGAGGATTTCACAGCCAATCAGGAAGAGCCGCCTGTGAGGGACTGTGAATGATTGGAAGTTATCAGAGACCAAATGTTGTATGAAGTGTTAGAGGGGGTGAGTGAATCTGGACACAACCCACGTCTTTCTGAGCACTTCTCCATCCAGATGTGTTTTGTATTCTGTTAAATGTTGTCACTAGATGGCGCCCTTACTCAGTGTGTTGCATAGTTCTGGAAAAAGTTGCACTGTGTGTGCAGATGTGATATTATGACATCACGCTGTGTGTGCGGCTTGTTGTATTATGTTGAGCAGAACCAACAGACACGATTGTTGCAGTTGTGTTTCATGTCAGAGTATTAACGTCTACAGCCAGCAGCGCCGCACTCGTCTCCATGTTTTGTCCTTTTGTTTACATTCGCTTCCTTGTGAGATGACGTAGATCATGTGATGCGCCGCTCTCTCTGGTTCGATAATCTTGATGAAATCCTGTAGTCTGTGCTGGTCATTATTTTCAAATCTTGTAGTGTGTGCATGTTTAAGATTTGAGAGAAAATAATCTGTAAATATTCTCCTTATGTGTGTGATACAACCTGATTTCAGAATCTTACAAGATCTTAAAAATCCTGTCGGTTGAGCCAGGCTTAAGGTTAAAATGTGCAATTCGTGCTTGGGGGAAAAAAAATTCTCCAAAACTTTTTTTTCTTTTTTTTTTTAAATAAATGAAAATTCTTCTTTAAGTTAAATATTTTTTTTTACACTTTTTTTAACAGGATTTCAAATTTAAAAACTATTATTGTAAAATGTATCCAGAGATTCATGCATGAACCTGCTCTCCCTCCCTCTGTATCTCTCTCTCTCTCTCCATCTGACGGTCAGTCCAGCCTTCTGGGCCTTCTGTTAGCTTACATCCTCCTGCCAAACCCAACAGTGGCCCCTCATAAGGCCCCTCGTCTCCCTGGGGCCTGCTCGTCTTTCTCCTCCTCAGCCCACAGGCTCGTCTGTGTGTCAGGACCCTCCTGGAGCCAACAGGTGGCTAACACCTGCACACATGCCTGGACAGCTGGCCGTCCATCAGGACATTTACATGACTGCTCTACCCCACAGAGAGTCCAGGGACAGGAGGACCGCTGAGGACCAGAGCCTGGTTTATGACTCACATGCATTCATACACAGAGAGAGAAGAGAAGAAGAGACTATTTCTATCCAACCTTATCTGAAGAACTGTGCACCTGTCCCTCACGCTGCTTCAGTGTGGTGCTAAAATCTGCACTATGTCAAGGTCACAGCTCAGCTGACTGACAGGCAGGCACCCAACAGCTGTTAGTGTGGAGGTTCAAACCCCGCCCCATTTCCAATATGACTCGGCCAACAAGTTGCTTCAAAACTCTGCATCAGAAACAGACAGGTGATGTCACAGAGACTATGTCCATTATTTATTTATTTATTTGTTTGTTTGTTTGTTTATTATGGTTGTTAGTCTGAGCTGCTGTTCTCTTCTATGTCACAGCTCGTTTATTTAACATCATGAAACAATGAAAATGTTAGAAAAGATGGAAGTTTGCAGTGAGATTGACGTTATCATCATAACTATTTCATAATTATTGTTGTTGTTTAGTTGTATGGATCTACCTGTACACAGCAGGTAACAGGCAACCTGTAGTTCCTGGAGTGTCCACTAGAGGCTGCATGAGTCAGTTCCCAAATACCCCTTTTCCGTCAAGAGAACCAGGTGCTCGTTCAGTGCTAGTCCTAGAACTTAGTTGGTTCTAATCACGTTCTTCCTAAGAACCAGTTTGGTTTTCCATTTGCAAGGAGCTAAGTTGGAGCCACGTCACCGTACACCTGCAGTACGTCAGTGCATACTGTAATGGACTTGGTGGGGTTTTAGATTATGGGGATGTGTTATTGTTGAGATGAGTTATTGTGTGCTTGAGAATTACAAGGCTCAGTGAATGCATCACCAGCAGTGGAAGGTTCGCTTGCCATCTTCTGTGTGTTGTTCATAGACTGTATAATTAATGGACGTAGTCTCCGCGACGTCACCCGTCTGTTTCTGAAACGGACTCTTGAAGTGTGACTCTGTTAGTGAAATAAGCGATTCAGACGGGAGACATTCTTTGTACCAGGCTGTTAATGTGCTTATTTCAGCTGTGAAAACGGTACAACTTCTGGAGCCAGCCTCAAGCAGACACTCGAGGAACAGCAGACTTTAGCACTTCCGCATTGCCTCATATTTTCAGACTGGAGGTTGCCGCTTGGTGTTGTTTGTGTTTTTCTGCTGGAAGTTGTGGGACGTGTTCAATAAGAGTTACACAGAGAAGATTTTTTGTTTTGTTGCTGTGGTTACGGCCAAAAGTAACAGGTGTTGCGTGTCCTGATTAATCATTAACATCAAACCTGTAAATTTTGACTGAGAAACTCCAACAAAATAAAAGACGACTCACTCAGCAGCTTCTCTTTTAAAAATGCCTGTTTTACTCCGTCATTTGTTGGTGATGGTAACCCCGCCCCCAGCCACTGATGTAGTCGGTGAGTCACTCTGGCCCAGAAAAAAGAGCTTTACGTAAAAATGTTCAACTTTACAGCAGAATTAAACTGGTTTACAGGCTGGTACTAAAACAGTCCTCTGGCTCTCTTTAGTTCATTTCTCTCTTCATGATATCAGGGGCGCAGTCTTTTAGACCGTCTGTAAACCAGGTAGCTGATCCATGTTCTCAGCCCCACCTCTTTGCTTGTTTCCAGAACTGCTTTTCAGAAACCACTGTGTGAGGACAATGAGATGATGTACAGGTTTGTGTAGGATATGAAGCTGCCGTGACATCACTGGAGGTCTGTGTTTCTTTACTGTGAAGGTAAAATTCAGAAGTACTGTTAACTGTTTCAGAACTTGTTTTAATTGTTCATATTAACTTAAAAACTAATTAAAATAAAACAAAGATACATTAAATGAATTTTAAAGAGAGGGTATTGGGCTTTCTTTAGGTCTTTGTGGTTCCCTCATGGCATCTTTGCATGATTTACAGCCTGGTGTTTTCCAAACCCTTTTTTCAGCCTCTGTCTGAAACACTCTGTTTTAGCTGCTGTCTCTTTCAGGCTGCCTGCTCCACATAGAAATAAAGAGATGGAAAGAGATGGTCTCAAAGATTATCACTTTTTTTTGTAATCCTAGAACTTGAACTTGTGTCTCTGATTATTGGGACATTTCTGTCACGTATCCAGTTATTATGAGTGTGAACAAACAAAGACCTCACCAACAGTCTTCTGAGGGAAAAATAAAACAGTAAAATATCTTTAAAGGGCAGTTTATTTTAGAAAGCAGCTGAAAAATCAGGCCAACGCTTTCTGTCAGCTGTGTGGGCGACGTAGGACTGTGTGTTGGTTCTTTTCCTCGTATTTCAAAGCAAATATATGTAAATATTCAAATTTGGTTTATATTTCCTGGAGTCTCTTGTGGTGTGTTCATAAACTCTCCTCCTGCTGCCAGCAGACGAGCGCAGCAGAGAAACCAGCATCAGGAGAAAGATGGACTCTTCTTGGTGTTCTTCCTGTAAATCCCTGCCTGCAGCCACCTCCTCCCACTCCTCTCTTCTCCATCCAGCCAGCGCCCCCCCTGAAGTCTCCTGCCTCCCACCTACATCCTCTTCATCTCAGCCCCCTCCCTTCTCTTCCCCCCTACTCTCTTCATGTAAGAGCTGCTGAGCTGAGAGCCGGGGAGGCCTGTCAGTCAGAGAGCAGGGTATAAGGACTCCACATGGCAGCAGATCATTTTGTCCCTGCTGAAGGTGTCTGAGGATCATTCTGCCTGAGGAGCATTGAGGACAGCATGTTCCCTGAGAGTGTGTAGAAGTTACTTTTTACAGGTAAACGAACGATCCCATGGAGGGAAAAACAAAACGGAAGGTGAAGACCAAATCCTCTGCTATGTTTTTAATTATTTTTCAAAGTAACCATATTGCCCCCCCCCCAAAATAAAGAAAGAAGGAAAGAAAACCATCTGCCAAACAGCAATGTGGTTTTTTTTTTGTTTGTTTGTTTGTTTTTTGAACATAAATCTCATCCTGCTTTTCCTGTGGCTGAGGAACGTCAGTTTGTTTTGTAAGTTTTAAAGATGACTTTGTTTTAAACTGTCTCAAAACCATTCAAAAACCTTTTACAGATGGTTTAAAAAAGAAGTTTCTGACTTTAAAGAGGGGTATTCTGCTTTAAAGAGGGGGTATTCTGCTCTTCCAGATTGTAAGCATGGATATAAAGTAACAATTCTGGATGTCAAGACTAAACATCTGCAGATTTTCAAACCTCTACATATTCATGTGTTGGAAAATTCCCTGAATCTGTCTGTAAACTGATCAACTTGCTGAAATGATGAGGTCATCACATGAAGGTCTCCTAAGTGGTTCATGGCATGCCACATTGGAGGGGCAGGCTTCAAACACCAAGGTCTGCCAATAGCTCCACCTGCAACAGGCCTCTAGAGGACTGGCCAATCAAAGGGAAGGGGGTTTGTGGTGTTGGGAGTCCTAAAGAGACAGCAGCTAAAATGAAGTGTTTCAGACAGAGGCTGAAATAAGAGTTTTCTATAAAACACCAGTGAGAGAAAAAATTGATTTTTCTTTATACAGAAATCATGTAAACCAGTGGCCCCCAACCTTTTTTGCCCCACAGACCAGTTTAATGTCAGACACTATTTTCATGGACCAGGGGTTGGGGACCACTGGTGTAAAACTGCCAGAGAACAACAGCACAAAGCCTGAAAAACAAACAAACAAACAAACAAACAAACAAACAAACAAACAAACAAACAAACACACAAACAAACAAAAACAAACAATAAACCTCTCTTTAAAAAATCATAATGAAAATTTCCAATGAACTAATTACAATGACATAAATACTACAACTAAAGAATTAAAGTTGGAGAATGTGGCTGCAAGTTCATATGTGTGTGTGTGTATATACGTGTGTGTGTACGTGTGTGTGTGTGTGTGTGTGTTCGTGTTAGCTTACATTTACCCATCTCACACACACACACACACACACACACACACACACACACACACACACACACACACACACAGAAAACAGAAGCAAAAAAATGAATGCAACAAATCAAGAAGTGACGCTGGCACTGCTTCCAACTACACAGTGAGTTCAGGTTACAGTCACAGCCACTGATGACTGATGCTCATCACCATGGAGGGATCAGGCCGGGCTGCTGGCTTCAGGTCACCAAGTCCCTCCACAGTTTGAGAAAATCCTCACATATTCTTCCTTTTTTAAAGAATTTTAAGACATTAATCGGATGATTATAACTCGCTTATTTTATTTTTGAGCAGCCTAATACATAAAACATGTTAACACAAAAGAACTCTGTAATAAAAGCACACAAGCAGTTTTTAGAATGGGAACAAGTTCACACTGGGATCTTGAATATATTGTGTAGAAGTAAATATAACTTTAAGACTTGTTCAATGATATAATCTAACTGTTTTTGTTCTGGTTACATCTGTTTCTGTCTTTGCAGTTCAAAACACAGATCTTTAACTTACTGCACACTCAGGTTTTAGAGGACAGGAGTCCTCTGCACCAAACAGGGCTCCACAGACAAACTGAGAAGAAATGAGAGGGTGTATCAAAGCCCTCTACACTGCCAAGCTGAATGAAGTGGTTTTTGAAACACTGATGCCCTTCAAAGTTTCATCCTTCATCAGAGATGACACATTTCATGTTCAACACTTTGTACTGAAGCCATGAGATTTACCTCTGAGCTTCAGCAGCCTGTCTTCAAAAATGATGCACCACATAAACACTCCAAAACTGAAGTCCAATCAAGTGCTTGTGTCTTATTTTCAGCATAAACTGTCTTATTATACTTAATATGAATCACATTCACCTAAAAAGACATACAAAAAAAGTCTTATTTCATGATATCAAAAGACAAATATGACACCTGGATTACTTATATCTGTAAAAAGTGCCAATGAGGTAAGATGAGCATGGATAATTAAGGTTGTTAAATTAAGACTTTTTTTGTTATTATTATTTTGAAGAAACTAAACTCTATTCCACTCTCACTCCATTGACTGATTCTTTGCTGAGGTGTCAGCAGCGAATGTGTCCATCACAGACAGGACATAATGAGGGAGGACTTATTAATGTAGCTCATGACTAACTCTGAACAGTTTGTTCTGCAGCGTGTCTGAGCAGTTATATCCAAGTCTTTTTTTGGACCTGTTATAAAGTCATGATATATATAGTCATAAAAAAAGTGGAGATCTAAGGTCTACACACTCTTTAGACCACAAAAACAAGTCCTATCCCGTAACCTTAAACCATACATTTGTCACCAGCAAACTATGATAACATGTGCAAAGCTTTGATGATTAAAAAAATTCCAGTGTCAAATATTTTTTCTAGCAGTGAAAATCTGTCCAGTCTTTCCAGCATCCAGCCCACCTTGCTGCTTCACCTTGCACCACCATTAAAGCCATAGAAGCAGCGATTTGTCAGTGCGTGATAAAGGAAGGAGTAAGCCTCCCGCTCCCTCCTGGCTCTCTCCAGATCGCCTTTCTGCCTTGGCTGCAGTGAGCTGTATTAGTCAGCACCGTCTGTCCTGCACGGCGGGACTTTAACTGCCTGTTGGCACCGCTGCAGCTCCTCCAGCCAAGCCTGCCATTCGTTTTCCCAGAGAGCCGCAACACGGAGCCAACGTGGAGAGACTCCTGGGCCTGCGCCGACTGCTAAATGACTGTGCATGCATCCCTGCAATTACAGTCCAATTGAACATGTCCCTCCTCCCAGTTTAGATTAGATCTGCAAAGGTCAAACAGGGAAAATGAGAGGTGAGGCAGAGATATGATCACAGATGTGAAGCCGGTCTCCTCAGCTGGCTCACAGAGCCTTCATTTAGAGGAAATGTGCGGCTAACAGGAGCTGCTCCCTGAATGAATATCTCTGTATTTCTTTGGAAACAACAACAGTTTATATATGAGCCATGGGGAGAGAACAGATTTCATCCTACATGTTTAATAATCCATAAATCCTTCACTCTTGCTCTCAGTGTAAACAGAGATAAAGATGACAGAGAAGATGTTTCTCCACAGATTGATAAACCTGTGAAAACACTGCTGCTCAAAATTACACACACTATCTGCATGACTGTTTGCAGAGGTAGTGCATTGTTGTCTCAAACTGTTTGCAGTGCTTCATATTGCCTTCACAAATTTTTAATGAAGAGCTTTTAGTTTGTAGCCTCTTATCTCACCATTCTTTGTAGAAAACATGGTTCTAAAAACTAGACTTTTAAATTGAATGTGGCAGTTTTTTCTCAATGACTTGATGATTTACTATTTCATCTGTAGCATAGACTGTATAATAGACAGACGTAGCCTCTGCAACATCACCCGTCTGCTTCTGAAACAGTTCTTTGAAGCAAAACGGCCAGTGCGGCCATATTGGAAATGAGGCGGGCTGTGAGTCTCCACAGTAACAGCCATAGGACGCCCGGCAGTCACGTGAGCTAAGCTGTGCCTCTGACTGGACAAACTGGTGATCTTAATATTGTCTAAACTGCTGAGTTAAAAAAAATTCACCCCCCTGTACAGTGCGTGCTGATAGTGAAATTAGCGATTCAGACGGGAGACATTCTTTGTACCAGACTGTAAATGTGTTTATTTCAGCTGTGAAAAAGGCTTCTATTGGCTTGGTGTGTTTGTGACTTCTGGTACTTCTGGAGCCCGCCTCAAGTGGACACTCGACAAACTGCAGATTTTAGCACTTCAGCATTGTCTCATATTTTCAGACCAGAGGTCGTCGCTTGATGTGTAGCTGAGAGTATTGAGATTAATGAGTGCAAATAGAGACTGATTGAACCAGAATTTGATAAGTTAGTAAATCATGTAAAGCCTCATTGTCAGGTTCAAGCAACCTAGAACATCAGAAAAGATACACAAATGAGGCAAAGACAACGGTCTCAAGTTTTTACTTGCAAGGAGAACGCAGAGATGTGCCCAGTTACAGATCTCAAAACGCTCTGGAGCACAACCTTGACTCGCTATTTATTTTCTTTAGGGAGGTCCTTAGTTACACATTTACAATCTAAAGGATGTGGTGATCACAGAAAATGTCACGTAGCACATGCATGCTCCCTGCTTGTTCCAAAGGTTAATGTTCATAGCAAGTGCAACGCAGATTTTATCAGCACAGCTTTCCACGTAGAGGTGCTTTTCCATCATCACACGTGGAGGTCAAAGGCCTTGGTCAGGCAACACCTGCTTAGATGAGGATCAAAGGTTAACAAACACATTTAAAGAAAAGCAGACACTCTAAGGCGAATATGTGATCAAACTATGTATAATTATTCTATCACTAATTCAACTGAAAATGGTGCCAAGGTTAAAAAAGTTGTTTCAGGTTTCTCAGGCCCTACACTGAATAAGCCTGTGCTTCCTGAAACAATAGAAATCAAACCTTTTGATGTAAAACCTGGAGTTCCTCCGGGCTGTGTTCTCGGTCCTCTTTTGTTCCTTCTAAAACAGACAGGCAAAAATCCTTGCAGGCCACATCCTGCCCTTTGGACGTGCCTGCCTGGCCAGTGCCAGGTCAATAATAAATTAGAACATAAATGGGAAAAAAATAAATTGTGACACATGCATTATACCTGTGTTGCTTTATTTCTGAAAAGTGTGACATTTGCATTATTTCTGTATTGACGCCTCTGAGCGTGTGAGCCCTGCATGTGCAAAGGGACAAGCAATGAAATCTAACAAATCCAAACACAGATCCTCCATCACTTCCAGATGACATTAGGTCGCACTGAACCCTGAGGCATACCGAGACCTGCCGACCCCACCAAATCCAACCGCAGTCCTATAACAATCACATTATCTACATGTGATGATCACACTATAATTATTCTTTTTTAAACTCGTTATATAGTTTATCAGTGTTTGTGGAGACTAACAAGCCAAAAATAAAATATAACGCTAATGCTATGTTTTTGTTTTGTTTTTTTAAACTGGTTATTACTTTTAAAGGAGTATTTTCTTATTAGATCTACACCACATTTTCACATATTCACATAAAAATTTTAAGAACATCCTTATTTTTCTGGTTACCAGTAGCAACTAATCAATATATAAGTAAATGCATCTCCCAAAGGGAAAAACGTTACATTGAGCAGAATTCACTTCATGTTATTGATGGTGCGGCCTTCAGACACAATTCAGATTTCTCATGTGGCCCCGCATAAAAATTGCTTGCCCACCCCTGCTCTAAAATGCCTTACTTGTTGCTCTCAGCAGCTCAGCACTCTGTCACAGTTTTTTCCCAATTTATAAACTTACATGCCATCTAAATATCACGTAACTTTCTGCCTCTACATTTTGATAAAATCAAGATGATGGACGCTGAAGAGGCTCGAAAGAGACACCACTTTGTTTGAGAAATAAAAACTCTTTCTATAAGTTTTTGAAAGATTTTATCCAAAGGAAAACTTTGAATAATTCATGATCATTTCTATTTGATCTCAGCTGGTTTCACAGCAGTCATGGTCATCTCTGTCCATTGTACCACCTGAGGCAGGACTCACTGCTGCTGCTCTTCCTCCTCTCTCTCTCTCTCTCTCTCTCTCTTTCTCCTCTCTTTGTAGACGGCTTTGATCTTTTTATCACCACATAACTTCAATCACAAATATTCTCATTTCGTGGAACTTTAACGCTTTGTCACATCCTCATCATCAAAATCTGATTCTGTAGATGATTTCACACTCTTCTGGTGATCAACAGTTAGCTCCAACACTCAGCGGTTTCCTGCTCTGCAGCAGCAGAAACTGGGAAATGGACGATTTCTAAGCTTTAAGTGAGAAGAAAATTAAGATGCAGTCATGTATTATTAAAAACTGGTTTTGCGCAAAAGAAAATCAGACAAAACTATTCTGAGGAACCTCCAAAGTTTGCTTTTGGGTGATATTTAGGTTAAAATTCTTATTGGTTTATGAGAAAAAAAATTATTCATCTCCCTGTGCTGACCCAGCCCTCTCAATCCCATCATGCATCACTGTCCCCACTGGGGCTGAATTCAGATGAACATACTTTGCCTCACAGATGTTTGTACACAACACACCTGATCGAAATCAAAGACCAATTGAAATATTGCATGAGTTCACATTTTGCATTGTTGGATCTTAAAAGAGGTTCTAAGTAGAGTTTCAAAATACAAAAAGAAGGATCGTGTGTGGGACATATATATATATATTTATATATATATATATATATATATATATATATATATATATATATATATATATATATATATATATATATATATATATATATATAAAAATATATATATATATATATATATATATATATATATATATATAAAAGTGGGAAAAAAATAAAGTGAAATATTTGGTTCATCAGCAGATCAGAAGTTTAAGACCACAGCTCTAAAAAAGATATTAAAATAATTGAAATTTAAGTTTGAAAAAAGGAATCACTAATGAGGAGCTCTACAGTTCTTGTTTATCACTTGAAAAATTAGTTTGGGCATGCTTAATGAGGCACGTGGGATATTACTCCAAGTGGTGAAGATGGCTTCATGGAGGGCGTCCACTGTCTGGAACTGACGTCCATTTTTGTAACCTTCCCATGCATGCATTTTTTGTAACCATCCATCCCCAAATGTTCTCAGAGTGATTTAGATCAGAGGGAAGACGCAGGATGGTCCAAAGAGTGAGCTGATTCCTCTGGAACAAGTCCTTTGTCAGGCGGCCATTGTGAACCGTAGCATTGTCCTGTTGAAAAATCCAGTCATTAGCACACAGACAGGGGCCCTCAGTCATGAAGGACGCCCCCTGCAACATCTGCACATAGCCAACTGCCGTTTGACGCCCCTGATCAACCTGAAGCTCCATTGTTTCACTGAAGGAAAAAACAGCCCAGATCATGATGGCGTCCCCAATAACGATCTTCATTTGGGTCCAGGATTGTCCCGTTTCTTGATAGACAGCCAATCTGATACTTTGTTTCAGCGGCAGTGAATTTTTTTGGGGTTTACCATTTGACCTTTTTTGTTACATAACCCTCAGGATCTTTGAAGAAATTCAAAATGACCGTCCTAGAGCGTCCAACCTCAGCAGTGATGGCGTATTGTGAGAGGCCTTGATATGCAGCTTCACAATTCGATCACATTCAACGAGAGAAAGAGTTTTAGCCTTCGCCATCAGGAGGTCATGACAGAGTGAATCCACATTTTTTTTCCACAGATTTTGTCCATTAAAGGCTGTGGTCTTAAACTTTTGATCTGCTAATGAACAGACTATTTCACTTTAATTGTTTTTTGTTTGTTTTTTGCAATAAATTGCTGACTCTAATATTTTATTTATTTGTTTTTTAGTCTCACTCACATTTCTTCTTTTTGCTTTCTGAAACTCTTCTGAAAACCTTGAGATAAGATCTGAAGAAAAATCTAAATCCATGCAATTTTTTCAAGTGGTCTTAAAATTTTGATAAGGTATGTATCAGAACTGTTTGTGTTACCTGTTGACATTTTCATACATGCTGCTAGTTTTTGTGTGCTTTTTTTCCATGATGTTGCATCCTCTAAATGGTGTGCTCATGAAGCAGACTTTAAAAGACTTACTTTAAAAACAAAAACATTTATTGAAACCTAAAATGACATCATAAGAGGGCAGTGAGACAACAATAAATGTCATTCAGCAAGGATGACGCCACTGAAAACAAAGATGGGTCGGCGTTGGGTGAAATCCTGCAGTTAGCCTGTTAGCATGGAGGATATTCAGCCTCTGCTGGTTTTGATCAGGCTTCATTGCACTGCAGGTGGATTTGATGAATCAACACTTGAAAGGAAACAAACACTAGTGGCAAATCTGATACAAATCTTTTTGAAAAGGCTTCAGACTTTGAAACTTGTCCATCTAAAGCATAAAGACGGCAGAGTTCAACTGCTGTTTCTTAGGTAGGTAGAATTTGGGGTGTGTGTGTGTGTGGCCTCTTTGAAAGACAGATGGGAGCTGATTCAGTCCCTAAACCAAACCTTTGGGCCGTGTTTGAGTTGTTGATGTTGTTTGAGCCGTGCTGTGTCTGGAGCTAAACTTTTGTGGTTCTTTGCCTGAACTTTTGTTGCGTGTCTTTGGCTGACAGTGTAGCAGTTGATCTGCAGAAAGCCTTGAGCTCATGTGAAAGATGTGAGCAGATTCTGAAGCACCTTGCTGCATATATTTGCCTGTTAATGAGGGGAATGGCAGGACTGCAGGCAGCTAAAGTGTCTAAAGTCTGCTGTGTTTAAATAGTAATGACAATTCACCTGCTTTAACCTGCAAATTTAGAGCAACCAACATTTCCCTGAGTGGCAGGAGGGGAAAAAAGTTTAATTAAAACAGAGAAGGAGGAATAAAATATTGGAGTTGGCGCGCTCAGGAGTCCCAGAGGCTGTGGTCCTGGTGTCCTTATTCTCCCAGAGACAGCCTGGTCAAACGGAGCGGATAATAAATTGCATTCCTCTTATCAGTAGGAAGTCCATCTGTTGGCCCTGTGTTTGAGCTGGATCTTTATGGCCAGTAATGATCATTAAACAGTGCAGGAGCGTTTCATGGTCTCAGCACAGTTTACAGATGAGCTGCAGCAGGAGGGTCCACTGATGAGGGACAATCAGAATCACACTGCAGTCTCTGCTCTGCTCTGTCCTCCTGAACTCACTTTACTGTGCTCCTGTACTGCTGACACAGCTCTATATGATCACAGGCTTACACAAAAACAAAAGACAGTCTGTATTCTGCTGACTGAGAGCCGGTCTAATAATGACAGAGGATCAGAGGCTTATAAACACTGAAGGACAAGAGACTTAAAGAGAATTAAAGAGGGAGCCATTTTTAAGACTTTATTTTGTCCCTCTGGTGCCTCCGTAGTAGCTTTACATGATTTACAAATAATAATTAAAAAATCCCTATTTTCTGACACTAGAGTTTTAGAAAAATCTTATTTCAACCTCTGTCTGACACACTAAGCAAGTCTCACAAAGATTTTGTTCTGTTTTTAGAAGGCAGTGTTCACTTTGTTTTAGCCACTGTCTCTGTAAGGTCTCTTCTCCACAAACCCTCAGCCTACTGGAGCAGAGCTATGGGCAGACCTTGGTGTTTGAGGCCCGCCCCTCGAACATGTCATGAACCAGAAAAGAGATCCTTATGTGATGACCTCATTACGTCAGCAAGTCCAGTCAAAATACGGTGCTGGCTGAGAGAGGTGGTCAGTTAGTGTAACTAATGAATGTCAGTTGGCAAAACCAACGAGTTGCATAAAAATCTTTTATTGCGCAAAAAAGTTATGAATATGATGTCAACAGTCTGCTACACTGTAAAAATGAAATTTAAAATGATTTCAAACCAACTGACCCAAAAATACAGAGAAAATGTTGATTTCTATGACATACTGACTCGCTCAACAAAACAAAATGAAATATTTTGAATATACTTTGAGATGATCTTTCATAACAAATAACTCATGTCATCAGTACACCTGCATAACTTCCAGGAAGGTAAATCATTATTCATTCTTTTGTCATGCTTTTGCCGTTACACCATTTGACAATTTAACGGGTCTGATTCTTTAATTGGTTAAAAATGGTAGAGATGTTATATATAATACTATGACACTAACAGAAATGAAAACTACACATTTAAACAAACATATAATATGTTGTTTGAACAAGTTTAAAGCAGATTTTGATTTGGACATCATACCAACCCTTATTTGTCACAGTCCCTGCTATTTTAGAACAGAGTGTTTTGATCAGTTTAAAAACAGATTCAGGTATTTGTACAACATATGAATATGTAGAGGTTTGAAAATCTGCACACGTTTTGTCTGACCACCTGGCAATGTTATTTTATGCCCATGTTTTAAAAATAGAACCCCGCTTTAACATTTTTGTAATTCTTTCCAGACCCAATACCTGACAACTGTGACAGCCTGTAGAGTAACTGTTAATAGATATTAAAAAAAAGTAAAGTACAGTGATATAAATAATACCACTGTAAATGCAAAGAATTGTTGGGGGGGGGGGGGGTGCTAATAACATTAACGTGAAGCTAATGGCTAATCTCGATGTGAAATTTAGTATAGGTGCTAACACTACATCTATCCAGCCAAGTAGCTGTCGTCCTGGTTACGCAGTGAAGAGTGGTGGGGTCAGAGGGTCTTATTGTGTTTCAGTCAGTGAAGGCAGTTTCCACAGGAGGACTGTATCATTCATCCTTTAGGACACTTCATAACGGAAAGTGTCAGATAAAGCCCTCTCCTTCTTTTAGTGTATACGTTCACTCATTGTTCACTCTGCGCTGTATCCTGATGTAAAACTCTCCCTGTAATCTCTGACGGTCCAGGCGCTGTGAGCTGTCTCCTCTTTGTTACCCTAAAGAATCTGGGGCTCACTGTCAGCTGCTTTCAGACACTGAACAACAGAGGGGACATGATGTGAGTCACACGACCACTCAGACACTTCACAGACATGAAGCTGCTTTACTCCAGGCTGATAGAAACGATCAGACGCTTCTATGAGCTGAAGGAAACAAAAGGTCAGTGCTGAAACCAGCTGAGAGTAAGAAAAGAAAAACTTTTCACGCAAACAGAGCGGGTTTGTTTGATGGATTTCCTTCAGGGATCACAATATCTGCAAAAGGTTTAAAGTCTAAGTCCAGGTCTAAGGAAGTAAACATGTCACAACATGTCTTCAGTCTTATCAGCCACATTCACCAACCAAATCCTGACACTACAGCTTGACACAAGATTTAAAAAAAAAAAAAAAAAAAAAAAAAAAAAAAAAGACCAGAATGAGTCAGATAGACTAAAAGTGGGTGGGCGGGATAAGTTTTTTGAACAGAAACATTCACCAAGCCTCATTTACCAACTTCTGAAGACTTTTTTTAACTTTTGTTATCAGTGGTTTGGTTATTTTATGTTTATCCCTGTCTCAATCAAACATCTCTTTACAGGAGCTTTAAAAAGATCATTATCCATCACAGTTTGCTTTATGAACCTGTTGGCTGGTCCATCTTGTTGCTGTAGTTTGCTCCTTTTACTTTAAATGACTTTTAGGAAATGAGTATTGAAAAAGAGATATCCAGTCTAAATGAGTTGTTACCAAAAGGTGAAATGAAAAAACTAATTCAAAGCTTGACTGTTTCCTGATTTTATTACAATAAATGGATTGAATATGGAATTTAAACAATTTAAATTTCTATTTTGTTTTAAAAGCAATCTCACAATGCCCTCATCAGTGTGAACAACCAAGGGTCCAGACCCCCATGTTGGACTACATTGCTCTACGTTATTTTCTTTTGTCATCTCAAACACATGCTTTGGTTTCATAACTAATGTTTGATAGTTGTAGGCATACACCTAAACAATAAGGCTGCAAAAAATTTCAATCTTTTCAATTAAAAAAGAATAATGCTGGACTTGCCCTTTTATGTCTTAGAAATTATTATATATCTGCAGAACCCTGGTTTCCTGTGTAACTCTGATT
The DNA here is from genome assembly GCA_030710495.1 of Labroides dimidiatus. Lineage (NCBI taxonomy): Eukaryota > Metazoa > Chordata > Actinopteri > Labriformes > Labridae > Labroides > Labroides dimidiatus. The sequence goes on along the minus strand of CM061150.1, from coordinate 26,450,650 downwards.
GTCAAGTGAAATGATAAAATATGGAAGAAAACTTGTTAGAGACTGTTCCATTCCAGTTCAGGCATGCCTAGGAGATAAAAGATTGGCAAAAAAAATGTAATGAATAAAAGTAATGTCTGGATCAACATCTCTGAAAACATGGGTCAGTGATATAACTAGGACTGGCATGTCTGACGAAATATACTGGTATATGCATGACCCTGACTTCACCCCCAACAAACTGGATGCTACCTACATGAGATGGGCAAAACCAGGCCTCTCTTCTTTATGTACCTTCTTCAACAAGCAAACATTAAGAAAATGTCATGATATATGAGGTGAACCATATATATATATATATATATATATATATATATATATATATATATATATATATATAAAAAAAAACTGGGAATAACCTTTAATTGGTTATATATATATATATATATATATATATATATATATATATATATATATATATATATATAAAACCAATTAAAGGTTATTCCCAGTTTCTTAGTTTCAGCCGTGTGCAACACAATGTGCAGGCATCCGTTGTTTTAGTTTTGGTTCAAAAACGGCTTAATGTCTGAAATGTCATTATCAGCACACACTGTATGGGAGGGTGAATTTTTTTCTAACTCAGCAGTTTATTGGATATTAAGAATAGAGGTTTGTCCAATCAAGACTCAGCTCAAGTGACTGACGGGCACCCAATAGCTGTTAGAATGGAAGCTCAAAGTGTGGGTCATATCCAAGATGGCCCTGTCCAATGATTGGCTTCATTTGACTGTATCAGGAACGGTCGGGTGACACCGCTGATACTAAATCCATATTTTATACAGACTATGGTAGGCATGCAGCTCAAAGGGACGGGTTTGCATCTTTGGCCATGTGCTCCACCTTCCTCTCATCCATTTAACCCTTTTTTGTCACGTCTCTTCTGCGTTTGTTTCTCTCGTCTTTGCCCGCTCTGAATGTATGAAGATAAATTATTGTTGACATATTCAGAGACATAGTTCTCCTCCATAATGAATCAGAGCACCGGCCAAAGTTCAGCTCAGTCCAGCTCTGCTCTGCAGTGATCATTTTTTAATCTGAGAATAGGTTGGATCAAATGGTAATGCAGTGTCAGAATAAATAACTGCTACATGTTTTCATTGATCAAATGCGTCTTTAATGTGTTCTGTAAAAGGAGAAATGACTTTGAGCTGAGTCTGCTCTGAGCTGGAGCAGCCTCCTCTTCCTCCTTGTAATGTGATGCTGGATGAAAATCACTGAACTTCACACATGGAGCCGTTTCATCGCCGCTTCATAAATAATTGTGAGATTGTTGTAAATATCCAAGCAGGAACATTTAAAGGGTCCAAGTGCTGGAGGGGACAAAGCTGGATGTAGGTCACAGCACTGATTTGCATTAAGCGTTCTCCATACGTACGCTGATGATTTAAGGCTGCAGAGAGTCGCTCAGAGTGCAGCGGCTAATCATGCATGGGGCGCTGCACCAAGAAATTGGTTTCATACTGAAGTGACACTGTGTTGGAAATTGAAAGCAGACGGCAGAAAGTCCAAATAAATCAAGGAGGCAAGAGCAGTGAAACAATCTGTGTGTGTGTGTGTGTGTGTGTGTGTGTGTGTGTGTGTGTGTGTGTGTGTGTGTGTGTGTTTGCATCCAGTAATATAAACCAGTCTGCTAAGTGTCAAAACTAAAGCATTGAACTGGACACTGCTGTTCACCAATTTTAAAGAGGAGTCAAATTATTCTCTCTGCTTACAAAGAGGGCTGAGCCTGTTTGTTTCAGACTAAGAGCTCCAGTGAGGACTTTTTAACTGGTTTTCATTCTGATCCTTCAACAGCAGAAGGAACCATCAGTGACTAGATGGACCATTCCTTTGCAGTGTACTCATTTGTGTTACTGGATCCAGACCTGGGACGCTATCTTAAATGCTATTTGTAACTTCTGGAGTTCTTTCCATTGGTCCATGCACACTAACCATGTCAAGAGCAGGACAGCATTAACTAAACACACGGTCATTTAAACGCTCAGTGTTTATTCAGCTGACCTTTATGAAACCTTTGCTCAGAGCTGGTCTCCTAAAGTAAGCTAATGTATCCTAGTGAACAACTTTCAGGTATTCATTTTAAAAGCTTTAAACACAAGATGTCGGCAGATTCTGCTAACATACCTATAATTTGTGGCAGTAGGACGCCTTTTTTGCCCCCCAGTGGACCAGGTCCACATTAAGGCCATGTGAAAGAAAGAGAAAAAAGAAGTAAATTTACAGGAAAAAAAAAAATAAATTTATGAAAATAAAGTAACATAAATTTCAACTGCCTTTGTCAGAAAGCTCCAAGTTTCTGCACAAACTATTGGCAGAAATATTAAGAAGGCTGTTTGTCAGACCTGTAATTCAACACAACTTAATCAAGGAGAGGCTCCCATTTCATCCTCTTTGCCTGGATGGATGGCCGCTCCTTTAAAACAGCCTTTCAGTTTTTGGTTTTTTTTTTAACATAATTTAAATAAGTTCATGACTTTTATTTCTGACTTTATTCTTGTTCATCCATGACTTTATGTTCTTAAATTAATGACTTTTTTCTTGTACATTTATAACTATTAAAACTAAATTTACTTACTTTTTTTTTTCAAAACATGGCCGTAATCCTCCATCGTACATAAGTCTGTGACATTACCTGCAAATTATAGAATAGAATAGCGTCTAAATCTGTTTTTCTTCAGACTTGCCCCCCCCCCACACACACACACACACACACACCGATCACCACCACCATCACTACTGTAAGTGGACCTGGGTTTTAAAATGCTCTTGGCAGATCTTACTGCTTTTTTCCTCATCACCAGAAATAAGCAGAAATTATCTTACAAAAACTTACTCTCAGGTATCAGTGAGATACCTGTGTGAACACACACAGTATTCACATATACAGTAAGTGTAGCATCAAGATTTGCACTGGGTGGTCTAAATTATACCAGCTGTCGTCATATCATTTTAAGACCTTAACAGGGTAATGATTTTCTAAGAATAATTTTTTGTACTTTTTTTTTTTTTTTAATCTGTTCTTCTGTTAAAAATTATATTTATCGATAATAGCATTGACAAGTCTTAAATAACCAAGCCACTGGCTTGGCCACGAACACAGTATTTTTAGATGAGACTTGTCACCAACCAACCACGGACTTGCAATAACCATAGACTGTATAATTAATGGACGTAGTCTCCGCGACGTCACCCGTCTGTTTCTGAAACAGACTTTTGAAGCAAAACGGCCAGCGGGGCCATATTGGAAATGAGGCGTGCTGTGAGTCTCCACAGTAACAATCATAGGACGCTCCACAGTCACGTGATCTGAGCTGCGCCTCTGATTGGACGAACTGGCAAGCTTAATATTATGGAAACTGCCGAATTAGAAAGAAATTCACTCCCCGTACAGTGCGTGCCGTTAGTGAAATTAGCAATTCAGACGGGAGACATTCTTTGAAACCAGGCTGTAAATGGGCATATTTTGGCCATGAAAATGGCTTTTTGTGGCTTGGTGTGTTTGTGACTTCCGGTACTTCCGGAGCCAGCCTCAAGCGGACACTCGAGGAACAGCCAAATTTTAACACTTCCGCATTGCCTCATATTTTCAGACCGGAGGTTGCCGCTTGGCAATAACCTGCCCTGAGCTACAAACACCCTATGGGTGACAGCGGTAGGGCTGCTTTGAATCATCACACCACCTACATGTTATATGGCCACATAGTGAAAGCCCCAGTCTAGAGCAGGGGTCTCATACTCAATTTATCAAGGGGCCGCTTGAGGTAGCGTCCGGTTGAGGCTGGGCCGCATCAAGTGTTCCACAAAAAAAAAAGGCTTCAAGTATTCAAAAAAAAAGTACAACTGATCCAATCGTCTCAGTCTGAACAGGTCAGAACATGCAGAACATGAACAGTTCTTCAAAACATTTGTCTTGAGGGAGGAAGCAACTGAGACCCTCAGTATAGCTTGAAGATGCTCATCTTTAAGTTTGGACCTGAACTTTGACTTATTAAAGTTCATTGTGGAGAAGAGCTTTTCACACAGAGAGGTGCTGCCAAAAAGGCACATGATCCAAACACTGACACACACCGTACAGCACGAGGTGACAGGATACATTTTCCCTCCACTCAGTGACACAAACATGTTACAAGTTACCAATCGTAATTTGTGTTGTTGTCATGAGCCCGAGCTATCGTAGCCCACAAGTGTTAAAAAATATAAAACGCGCAGATGCATGTGAGAAAAAACACACAGGCTGCACTAACACAAAGATTTGATTTCAGGCAGGGGGCCACAAAATATTGCTTTGGGGCCGCAATTGGCCTGCTGGCCGCGAGTTTGAGGCCCCTGATCTAAAGTAACCCTAGCATGTCTCCCTCCCTGTACTTGATGATGATGACTTTTGCTAAGTCTTAAGGCCCATCATTCAAAAAGCCCACTAGTCAGAAAATCAGAAGGCTGATGCGGCTGACTGTATATTCCATCTACAGCCCCGGTCCCCCTGATCGTCATCAGGTAGTTTTAATGCGGTGAGTTTTTTGCACTCTCCCTAAGGGCTTTTGTTCTGCAGCAGTGAGCCACTCTGAGACAAAGACAGAGGACCCCTGTTATATAACTGTGATAATGCAGAGTGTGGTGACGGACCTTGAGGCTAATATGAAACTCCCAGACAGAGAAATGGACTCTCTTCTGCTGTGAAATCAATATGTCAAAGCAGCCTCACAACACTCAGAGCACTTTGTAGGAAGGCTGCGCTCTTTCTAACCTTTACATACTACCTTATCAGACTGTCGCTCTGAGATTCTGTCTTTACTTACTGACCTGACAGGTTGATCCCCGTCTTCCATCTGCGTCTCTGCTGTGTGGCACTTCTATTAGAGGTGGCGGGCATATTACCATTCAAAGAACAAGCGTTTCAAACCTCCACTCAGCCTCTCAGATCCAAACAAAGTTTAGCCGAGGCCACAGAGGAGCCAGGGGGAACGAATCAAAGACAGAAGGGAAAAAAAAAAAAAAAAAAAAAAAAAAAAAACATCTGAAGAAAGCTCTGAAACAGGAAGCAGGATCGACAGGACCGAGAGATTCACTGCACGGAGAAGACAGACTTACAGAAAGGGTGCAAAAATTCAGACATAAGGACAGACAGTAAAATAACCAAGGTTTGAAACATGAAGAAAATATAAAATAAAGACATAAAGGAGCAAAAAATATGGCTTTTTCTGAAACCTTACAGAGCTACATGGCCCTACATGACCTTTCACTGATCATTTTCTAAAGTGAGTCCTTTTCTACTCTGAAGCTGGAGCCAGCAAGAAAAAAAAAAAAGTTCTCCAAAGTGCACCACAACAACTTTTCCTCTGCATAACTTCCACATGAAAGGCCCTGACATGCTTTAATCAGCCAGTTTATTGACAACACCTGACACACCTTGACTCTCCTATGTTGGAACTTTGGGAGCTCCTCAGTCAAGCTCAGAAACGCTGATTGTGCAGGACTTTGAAAGACTTTGAAAAGACTTCTAAAGAGTTAAGTGTGACACTCAAAGCCAAACAAGTTTTCAAGAAGTTCCCCAGTCCAAGAAAAGTTTCACACTTAGTTTGGAGAATCATTGTCATGGCTGCGATGCATTTTGGGTAGGTCGTCCTTATGATGATAATGATAATCCTGATAATCCTGAGACTCTGAGGGATGCAGAGCTTCATGGTTTAATGAAGCTTTTATGAAGGATGCTGACCACGACATCTCAATACAATATGGAATATTTATTTACGGCCACAATATACAGGCATGTGTGCATAGGAAGGCAAACCTCTCACGAATCCACGTGGACCACGTCTGCACAGAACATAGACCAATCACAGTCAGTCTTATTCAAGAACCAATTACAGTTATCCACAGTTTCACCATATATTACTTTTATCCCTCATTTAAATTTAATAGGGAGAGTTTGGGACAGCCACCTCCCAACAGAAAATGACATTTAAAAGATGATTTTTGTTTTGTAAATTAGTATTCGATTTAATGTTATCTCAGCTAATGTATGAGATGAAATAGATCATGACATGATATTTGTTTGGATGTAAGGTCTAAATACGCCATTGGGTGTTTTTTTAAATATGATTTTTATTGTGAGACAGTAATTTCAACCATTTCATTAGAATGAATTAGAATATCCGCCTTGGCAACAACTTAAAGTTTGTTTAATGTTACACACATACAGACCTGTTACTTAATAAAAGGCCGTCTCTGGTCAAATTAGGTGAGGGGTCTTCAAATACACTTTTATTCAGACATTCATACTGACCTAATGGGCTTAAGTTTGGACGGTGGGAAGAAACCAGAACACCTGGAAGAAACCCACACTGACAGTGACATGAGGAGGTAACCACTGGACCACCATGCCATTCAACGATTAACAGATGGCAGCTGTGTCTAAAATAGTAACAGCTTTTCCTGTTTAGAAAGGGTGTCCTGCATTGTTGAAGGTGAGATACGGCTCCAATGGATAGAAGCTGCAGTCAGATGGAGCGTTGGAAGGATTTGAATAATGGTGAGCAGCAAGGCAGTTAGGGCGGGGATCACAATCACAGGAGCAGGGAACACATCAGGGCAGGAAGTTTAGTTATCTGAAATGAGAGAAGAGACATTACCTCAAAATAAAACCAGACAAAACAATAAAAAGTATGAATGAACTAAAAAATGAGAGCTTAACATATATGACGAGACATAATTTTATCTTTTTATTTCACTGAAATACACTTGGCACTGTCAAAAACTGAAATGGATACAGCACTTTGCGCTACAGCTTTAATGTATGAAAAGTTGGAAGGATTTGAAAATACCAAGCAGTAATTCCACTGAAGAGCATACACACCAAAACTGGAGCTCTCCAAAAAGCAACACCAATGAACTTACAAGCTTTCAGTAGACCTCTACAAGCGTGACTCCACAGACTTGTGCTCTGGACCTCAGCGTCAGGAGCCTCCAGTTGCTGAGGCGGGTTAGGTTCTCCTGAAATTTCAGCCTGCCTGCATTCCAGTGCAAAATCTGTGCCAGCTAATACCTCCTCCTCTTGCTTCATCTCAAGCTGGTGGATCAGTTTTCTCAAATCTCTATTGTGGGTGTGCAGATTTTTATCTGATTTCCTGCACACCTTCAAGATTTCTTTTGAGCTTTTTTAGGCTCTCATTGATCTTCTGGTTGTCGCTCATTAACTAAATCCAGTTCCAGCTTTGGACGGCATGTTTCTGAATCCAGCTATGAAATGTTTTCTCTGTACAGACTTACCAGGGCTTCAAGTTCATCCACCTTACCTGAAAGTTCCTCGTTACCTTCTTCCAGAAAATCTATATGTTCATCTTGCTTCCTCACTCTCTGCTGCAACCTGTGGATCTCTCTCTCTGCAGTTCCTCAATGAAAGACACATTCTGCCTCTGAGTCTCTACTAGATCGCTCCTGTAGGCTTTCTCTTTCTGCTGCAAGCTCATTCTTGACTGCATGCACCTTTAAATGAAGGATTTCATTATGGCATTCAAGGTCAGAAAGCTTTTGAACCATAGATCTGTTTTCCCCTTTGAACAATGACACATCCTTTTCTAAATCTGTTATTTGAGTGTTTTTGTTTCCCAAAACAACTTGTCCATGGATCACAGCTGTTTCCAGCTCTTGAAGCATGTCTGCCTGCAGAGTCTCACTCTCTGCCTGCATTTCTTCTATTTCAGCATGAAGATATGTGATCCTTTTCTTTACCAAGTCCTCATTTTCCTTTAAGGAAGACACTGGGGCTAAAAGAGGTTCATTTCAGCCTGAGGCTCTTCTTCTTTGAGTCTTCTCTGAGAAACATGATCCTGTGTCTGTGTGTGTGTCTGTGTGTGTGTGTAAACTAGTAAGCTAAGTGAACTAACAAAGCAATGACCAAAACTATACTTTAGAATTGCTGTTCACACTGAGAAGTCACACAACATCAGGTGGTACAATTTTAAGTGTAGTAAACGGACATATTAGACGTCACTGTCATTAAACTTTTGCAAAAAGCTGCTTTTGACACTGCTGCATCTCTAATGTAAAACACTAACATCATCTTCAGCATGCTGAGGAGATTTTTTCACCTGGCCTGACGGGAGTTCAGTCTCTTGGCGCTCTTCAGGTACTCCAGATTCTCGTGATCCGTCCACACCAGAAAGGGCTGTTCAGCCACCTCCAACCACCGTCTCCACTCCTCTAGTGCTATTTTGATAGCCAGTAACTCATGGTCACCAATCCCATAGTTCCTCTCTGCAGGAGACAGTTTCTTGGAGAGGAAAGCACAGGGGTGTCATTTTCCATCTTTCACTGACCTCTGCGACAGGACTGCTCCCAGCCCTGCGTCCGAGCGACCACCTCCACCACAAACTGCGGCTTGGGATCTAGCAGAACTAGAACAGGGGCCGAGGCCAAGGCAGCCTTGAGCTTCTGGAAGGACCGATCGGCAGCCTCCGACCAGGACAACTGCGCCCTAGAGGAACTTAGGGAGTGGACGGGAGAGGCTACAGAACTAAAAATTCTAATGAACTTCCTATAGATGTTAGCAAAGCCAAAAAAAACTCTAGTACAGGCCATCCAGTGATAGCTTTGACCTTCTCAGGATCCATACTTACTCGCCCCTCAGACACCACAAACCCCAGGAAAGAGACTGTGGCTGCATGAAACTCACACTTCTCCACCTTTACGTAGAGCTGGTGAGCCCCCAGTCTCCGCAGCACTTGCCGCACGTGTTTGCTATGGGTTTCATCATCGGGGGAGAAGATCAGGATAGTCTATATCATCCACCTTACCTGCAAGTTCCTCGTTACCTTTATCCATAAAATCTTTTTGTTTGTCTTGCTTCTTAACGGTCCACTGCCACCTGTGGATCTCTCTCTGCAGTTCCTCAATGAAAGACACATTCTGCCTCTGAGTCTCTACTTGGTTGTTCCTGTAGGCTTTCTCTTTCTGCTGCAAGCTCATTCTTGACTGCATGCACCTTTAAATGAAGGATTTCATTATGGCATTTAATGTCAGAAAGCTTTTGAACCATAGATCTGTTTTCCCCTTTGAACAATGACACATCCTCTTCTAAATCTGTTATTTGAGTGTTTTTGTTTCCCAAAACAACTTGTCCAGAGATCGGTTATTATCAATGCAAAAGCACATGCTAACCTCTGCAGTCCTCTGGAGGTTTGACAGATTCATCGAAGAAAGTACATAATGCTTATGACTGTATTATCTTTGGTCACTGACCAGACTGTGAAATATAAAGACATGAACTGTGTCAATGAAGCAGAAACCCTCCCAAACCAAAAAGATCTCACAGAGAGCTGAGTCTGAGACCTGGGTCATAATAAAGGATCCAGAAAACCAGGTCCAGACAGAGACCTGCTCCAAATCTATCAGAATATTAATGCTTTGATATTTTCAGATTACTAATCAGACTGCTTCATAGTTTGATGATATACCGTAGTTTAACGTTGAACTTTAAATCTGTTTCTGTTCATCATCAGTTATAGCTTCACTTATTATTTCCTCTCCATAGTGAGTCCATATTTGGTCATAACCTCGGCTCCAAACCAACTTCTTCATCAAACACTCAAAGTAAAAACTGGATTTAGAATATCAGCAGTTAATATTGATTATTGGTGCTCAAACCTGGTTAACTGAGGTTGGATAAAGAAGACACATTTAATAACACAGCTGCAGACGGCGCTGGTGTTTCAGTGTAAAGTGTGACCCTGCCAACAATCACTGACATGTTGGGCTGAGAGTCTCCATTTAACACGGTCAGGATTTACTCCAAACACTGGTTGCTCTGTAACACTCTGAACTCCATAGAAGTTGACTCCATGGTGTAGTATCGTTTCTTATAACCGACCACAGAACAACCAGACATTTTTATGCTGCTTACAGTTTGAATTGAATGTTAAAGGAACAATAACTCGTCTCGTGCACATCTTTATGATGGTGTCCACTCAGAATAGATCTATGAAATGTGTAACATATATGAAGCTGCCTTGCCTTATAGGCAGATGCAGGTTTTTTGAGCATGTTTTGGGAGGATTCTAAGACAGAAAGGGGCAGAGCAGAGTTAAAAGGTTTCAACTATGACATGCTCATTGCCATTTATCAAAAGCACATCATTCATATCAATTTTACCATACATATAAGACTTATTATGATTCTCTTTCCAGATTTGATTATGTGAGCACTGCAGTGCATGTAACACTGCGTGATGATGAAACAGAAGTTTTGACCGATTCTATGTCACTGTTTTAGTTGTTATCGTTATGATTTGCAGTCACTTACAGATTACATTAAATCCCTTTTGTTCATTTACCTCTCAGTCCGTGCCTCACTCTTTGTCTCACACACATTCACGCGCGCGCGCACGTATACACCGGTACACAGACATCAGCGCTCCCACGTCTGCTTCTCTTTTGTCACTTTCTAGCTTTGGTATTCAGCAAAATAACAATTAATGGGAGGACAAAAAAAACGCGATAGTACAGTACAGCACTTGCTTGATAAGTAATCTTAAACAGAAGGCATCACGTGGCACCTCCACTTGGCATTAAATGAGAGAAAACAACGCTCTCCCTGAGCATGATTTATTTGATTGACAGGACACCATCCATTACATCAGTGGTTCCCAAAGTGGGCCGTGCGCCCCCCTGGGGGGGCGTGGCGCCATTGCAGGGGGGGCGCGACGAGGCTTAATAAAAACAATGTTCTTTGTGTTGCACTGCTAGCAAACCATGGCAAACAACAGCGGAGCTCCGGGGAAACGTAAGGGCGACAATGACACTACAACAGACAGTAATAAAGCAAAGTCAAGAAAATATGATGACTCATATCTCGCCCTCGGCTTCACCTGTACAACGGTGGGTAACGAAGAGCGGCCACAGTGTGTGCTGTGCCTGAAAGTGCTAGCTTCGGACAGCATGAAGCCAAACAAGCTAAAGCGCCACTTGGAGACATTGCATCCTGCACACAGACACAAGCCTGTGGAGTTCTTCAGGAAGAAACTTCTCAGCTGTCGAGCACAACAGAGCACGTTTACAGACGCCGCTGTTTCTACATCAAATGCGCAACTTGCCTCTTATAAAGTAGCCTACAGAGCTGCAAAATGTAAAAAACCACACACCATCGCTGAGGAATTGATATTGCCTGCAGCTATTGAAATGGTTTCGACGATGATTGATGAAACAACTGCCAACAAACTAAAGACTATCCCTCTGTCAAACAATACAATTGCAAGGCGCATTTATGACGTCAAAAGACATTGAAGAGCAGCTAAGTGACAAGTTACGAGACAAGCGTTTTGCTCTGCAGGTGGATGAAGCCACTGATTGTAACAAGGATTGTTTATTAATAACATACGTCAGATTCATCGATGCTGAGGATTTGAAGGAGGATTTGCTTTTCTGTAAACCTGTAAAAAACAGGGCTACTGCGGATGACTTGTTTAACATCATTGACACTTACTTGAAAGAAGCGGATTTAAAATGGGAGGACTGTGTGGGAATCTGCACAGACGGGGCTCAGGCGATGGCTGGGAGACAGGGAGGGCTGCAGGCGCTCATCAGGCGCGTCTCCCCGGACGTGCAGTGGACGCACTGCATGATACACTGAGAGGCGCTCGATTCCAAACAGCTGAATCCTGAACTAAATGGTGTTATGAGTGACGTTATTGCCACAGTAAACTTTATCAAAACACGACCTGTCAAAGCCAGGATTTTCTCCGCATTGTGTGAGGAGATGGGCTCAGACCACACAGCATTATTGTTCCACAGCGAGTCCCGGTGGCTGTCACGTGGGAAGGTTTTATTCAGTGTGTTTGAATTGCGGGATGAGATCAGAATCTTCTTGGAGGAGGAGGGTAATGAGCTTGCCCACAAGTTTAAAGACAACAACTTTCTCATGAAGCTTGCCTACCTGAGTGATATGTTTCAAAAACTCAACAAACTAAATCTGCAGATGCAGGGTACTAAGACACACCTCCCACAGCTGGCAGACAAAATCACATCATTCACAAGAAAACTAGGGATGTGGGAGCAGCGAGTCACAGGGGGTAATATAGACTCATTTGAAAGCTTAAAGGCGTTCATTGAGTTGAACAAGCTGCAGAACACAGTGATCCCATGCATGAAAAATCACATCTCTGCCCTTCAAACTCACTTCCAAAAATATTTTCCAGTGCATGATTCAGCAAAATATGACTGGATCAGAGACCCTTTCAGTGCAACTCCAGCTGATGACTTTAGTACAGCAGAGGAAGAGCAGTTCATTGATGTCACCTCAGATTCGAGGATGCGACTGGAGTTCAAGTCAAAGACACTGTCTGCATTTTGGATTGCAGTGGAGAAGGAGTACCCACTGCTGGGCAGGAGAGCCTTGACTACACTCCTCCCTTTTGCCACATCCTACCTGTGTGAGATAGGTTTTTCTGCAGTTGCCTCCATCAAGACAAAGTACAGATCAAAACTGGACATTGAAAATGAACTGAGAGTGGCAGTCTCACAACTGCACGCAAGACTGGGGAAGATCTGTGGCACGAAACAAGCCCACTGTAGCCACTGACTTATTGAAGGGCTGGAAGAAAAAGCTGTGGCTATTGTTATTTCTACAAAAGTTTGAAGTTTCATTGAGGTTCATAAACAATAGCAGTTTGTGACTGGCAGTGTGTTTGTTATACATTTACATTTTGATAAGTATGGTCAGGGTTAGTGGGGCCTGAGGCAATTTTGATTGGCCAAAGGGGGGCCCTGCAGAAAAAGTTTGGGAACCACTGCATTACATCATCAGTCTTACTATTTAATCCTACGGCATTGTGACATTAATACAATTTTGGTCGCCAAACCACATCTCTCTTCCGTAAGAAATACAACCTGCCTGATATAAACACACATTGCCTCTGCAACTGCAGACTCCATTATACAGTCATGAGAGAGGCTGTAACACTCTGCGCAGCTACCCGATGCCGGGCCGAAATGGCGCCTAGACCAACACCGTATTCACAGAGTTGTGTGAAAATATGCTTCATAAGGCTAAATACGTGCTGAATTTTTAAGTCAAATTACAGCCTAAACTGAAAACTGTGTTGGGGCTTTCTATTATAACAACGCTACAACAACAACAGAAGCCCGCTTTAAAAAAAAATAACATTAAAAACAGCTTTTGTTTAACTTACCGCTTCTTGGAAAATTGGGAGCTAGCTAAAATTGAGCCGCTCAAACTCCCCTTCCCGGTGACTTCTCCACTCCCTGGGTGTAACCACTATGGGGTTCACTTGTCACATTAGCGGGGGGGGGGGCACAGGCGAGTTCACGATCACCTCGGCTGCACCAATTTCAAGTGTGGGTTTTTCTATTAAATTAAAATAAGCAACACATTCCGTTAAAAAATGCATTAATACAAAAAGCTGATGTGAAGATTCCAGCAAATCAAATTCCTATCTAGAAAATCATTTCACTCACATGTCTCAATATAAACTATCACTTATCTTGGAAGAATTCCACAGTTACAGCAAGGAGCTCAGACAAAATGGCTGACAGCGGTAACAATAGACGAGAGTAGACGCCGCATTGGCTTGTGGGGCGCAAGAAATACGGCCGCCATGCTGATACCTGTAAACATAACCAGAAACAGCAGCTAATTCAAGATGCCAGAGCGCTGTGCGGTGTTTTCTTGTTCAAACCGGCGGACTGTTGAGAACAGGGCTTGTTGAATTACTTTTCACAGGTAAGATTGAACATTATCAATGGTTGTATTTTGTGAATAGAATGTTCCTGTTCTGTATTTATGTCCACCAGCTAATGGTAGCTAGGCTTTGTTTACAGCCGGTGTTAACCCTGCTAGCAGGTCAACTGAGACTTTATAAATCATATATTCCATAAAACAGATTTAGACTACAATTTACACAAGAATGCTAATGTAGAAATAAAACAAATATCACTGGTATAACATAACACTACAATCCAGAAAGCGCTTCGGGATACCTGGCATGGTGGTTGAAGACCATCCAAAGAAAATCGGCAGAAGTAAGAAGTGTCTTAGCTTGCAAACCTCCCAAAAGTAAGTTTAGTTATCAGTTACATGGGATACTGGTTAAATTTGTGAGTTCATAAGATGTTTTTCTTAAGGTGGTTAGCTCTGGTCGATCCAGAGCCTTCACCGCAGATACAGTGTTATCAGCTGAGGATGTGGAAGCAGCTGCTGTTCTGAGACACTCTGCTGATGGAGACATGATTCGTGAAAAGATGAAGGCTGCCCTCATTAATCCTCATTCATTGGTCAACAATGGAAAGAAAGCAGCAGATGTCTTCTCAGTCTTTCCACGGTTTCTGGACACACATGGACTGGTAAGACATCTTCAATATTTCATGCAGCATGCAGTGTCACTCATCACTCCTTTTATGTTCTGTGTTTTTGAATTACAGATAGAACAAGATTCCAGACTCCTGTTTGGGGAGGTCACTGCCAGCAGATTCTTGGGGAGGTGGCCCACCCATCTTAGCGCTAAAGTTATAAAAGAAAGCCATGGACTGGTACCCACCACAGAGCTCTTGGAGTTAATGTGCAATGCTGAGTCAGCCGCTGAAGCTAAGAATGGTATGTCTGTAACTGTGTTTAATCGTCATTGTTGGTTATATAGGTAATTGTGCCAATTTAATGTATTTATGGCACCATGTTAATCTGATTTTTGTTGGTCTAAAGGCTGGGACAGTGAGACTGTTACATCTGCTACCACCATTAGCACAACGACGAAAGAGACCAGGAAAAATGTTTCTTTCAAAATCATAAAGGTATAGCAAGTTGTTTTAAAATTTACTTTCCATCACCTTCATTTCACACTCAGGTGATTTGATGTACTGTCAAGGGTTGGTCATTAAGTACTGCTGTTGAATGTGTTTTAGGCTAGAACCAGTGTACAGCAGCATCTAGACAACATCACCCAAAGCAGTCAGCTGTACCTTCTTGCCCATGGAACCAAAAGAAGCAGCATTCATTCCCTCTTCATTGTGATTGACAAGCATTCACTTACACTGCAATATATTTTACCTTAAGACACTTCTCTCCTAAATGGAATTCTTTTTTGGCCAACATACAGCTTTGTGCCTTATTTCATGTACAAGATCTTAAACATTATGGTTTTAGTGAAATTCTTGCTCCTATTGCTGGAGACATTAACATGTTAGAGAGTTATCGTATTGAGATTCCCCTGTACAAGTACAAGTACAAGGTGCTGTTGCTGGTTTTGTTTAACTGACAAAGATGAGTTTCAAACAGATATCTCTGAAGATTCTACAAAAAATATTGTTACGAACCAAAGACACCCATATTGCTCACTGTCAAGAAAGGTCTTGTTATCTATCTCTTCCTTACGTTTTTGGTGTGAAGAGTTCATGCTTATTGAATTCACTGCCATATTTCCACACAGTTAAGAACTTCTCAGTTGATGTGATGCATGACATTTTGGAAGGAGTGGCACAGTACAAAGTGAAGTTACTGTTTGCTTATTTTAAAGGAAAACATGTTACACTGAATGAGCTGAATTTGAGAATACAACTTTTTGATTATGGATTCATGGAGAGACACAATAAACCAGGGGCTGTAAATTTAAGTGGAGAGTCTAATGATGTCTGGCTGAATGCAATTCAGTCATGGTGCTTATTGAAGAATGTTCCCCTCATGTTTGGAGATTTTCATGTTTCACTTCAAGAATGCTTATTTTTTAAATCTCAGACAAGATAAGCAGTCCACATAGAATAGAATGGAATATAATAGAATAGAATAGAATAGAACCGGATAGAATAGAAGAGAATAGAATAGAATGTACTTTAAACATCAAAGGGAAACTCAGGTGTCTGGCAGATGAAATTACACTGGAAAGTTTGACCTTTGTCTTCTTAAAAAAAAAAAAAAAAAAAAAAAAAAAACTAAGGCAACAAAGTGACAATTAATATAATGAGGGAGAGCATGTGTTTTTCAACCTTGATTAAAAACTATTGATTTAATTTTAAACAAAACTATTAAATACAAAATAATGTAATCTGAAAAAAGTCATGCAACGATACCTTGCACATTAAATCTAATGCTGTCTATTTTTTAACTGTGAAAATTTGAAGTCTGGAAAAAAGGGAATCCTCCAGCGCTTGATCCTGAGCAGCAGCTGTCAGTATGTTCAAGGTAGGCGAATGCACACACACATACACACACACACAAGACTTCTGTCATCATCTAAACTGAGCCAGAATTGACAGAAAATGTGTCAGCCTATCTCACCGGACATTTTTGCCATTAGTTATTTAATGTACCTGCTAAATAAAATCTTGATGATGTTACAAGTAGCCTATGGAGTCTCTGAATAGTCAAAAAATCCTCAAAACAACCTGGATGGTACATGGAAGCTCCAAAGCTGATGATGTCATAAGGGACAGAGGGAAACCTGCTTGTTTACATTTGAATTGACATGAATCAGCTGTCTGTGCCCCACAAGGAATGGACAATGTACCCTATAACTTTTGTGTTTAATGTTTTGTATATCAGTAAATCAGATGTATTGATGGGCTGTGCTAACTTTAAATTTTCACTACTGGTACAGTATTTTAAATGGAGCACAGACAGCTGGCCCATGCCATGTAGAGTACATCAGTACACCGTCATCAGCGATGTGTCTGTCGGCATCCTCACTGTCCTTTATGAGGATCAGGCGATCAGAGACCACAGAGTCATCTTGGAAGGCGGGATCGTTCTACACCAAATTCCCAATTTGTGTGATGCAATGACCTACCTGTCTGGCCTGCTGTATGCTCTCAACATTGATTACCCCAAGGAAATGAAATACACTTTCGAGGCCATTCAGACAATCATATTCTCACTGGGAGGGTCTCGGTGCGCTCAGCGCACCAGGGCGCTCAAAGCAAAACTGGTCATGTGACTGAAGTTTTTCAGAGAATGGGAAGTGGACTCTGGGTTTTTTCTGCTGCGTGTTGAACCAGTTTTGGGAATTTTTATTTTGCTTATCTGAAGTGTCTTGAACAAGAGGGAATTTTTATTGAAGTTCTGGGCCAGTTTGTTAGAAGCACTGTGTATTGTGGATGTGCTGATAATCTTGGTGCACATGGTCTCGCAGGCTTTTATGGAGTCAGATTAGTGCCAAAACCTCACAAACACAAAAACTGTGTTTTATTTGAGTCACAAACAAACTTTGCGTGATTTGCAAAAGCAAAACATAATTCACAACTAATGTGTTTAGTTTTATTAATGAAAAAATGTCTCTCCAACAAATACATCTTGCTTCACAAATACAGAAAAATGTATTTTCACTTAAATGAAAATATCCTTGAGGTGCAAAAATAAAATCTTTCAAGTACAAAAAAAAAAAAATTGTTCAAGATTTAATTTTTTCTTCTCGAGTTCAAAAAAAAATCTACAAGTAGGAGAAAAAAATTCTGCAAGTAGGAGAAAAAATTCTGCTAGTAGGAGAAACAATTCTGTGGAGAAACAGTTTTGACATGATTCTACCACGTCATGTGACTTTTTGCCCGATCTTCCCGCCGACACATGACTTTTGGCAGTAACTTTCCGCTGTTCTGATCCGCATCCGCAGGACTTCGATTTATTCATGAACGCCAGCACACGACTGCGCCACAACAGCAGGTGGCACTGTTGATGCTGTTTATTAAGACAATAGATCTACATCATGGATACGGCGAGGAGCCCAGGAAAGAGGACAGCATCACTCGCCCTGGACCGCGCAAAATCACGGTCCCAAACTCACCTGTTGGCTGCTCATGCTGCCGTGAGTTTACCAAGCGCTTGGAATTTAAACCGTTGGGGCCCATTAGTTGGTGCACATTTGTAGAGTGGAAATCCTTTAATCAGCTCTGTTTTTCATATGAGAGTCTTCAGTTACTCACATGTCCACGGTTTACTTAAATGGAACAAATCCGACAGCAGGTAACTGGAACAGCTGCAGGCAGGATGCAGCAGGCAGGAGTCAGCAGGCAGGATGCAGCAGGCAGGGTGCAGCAGGCAGGGTGCAGCAGGCAGGATGCAGCAGGCAGGATGCAGCAGGCAGGGTGCAGCAGGCAGGATGCAGCAGGCAGGGTGCAGCAGGCAGGGTGCAGCAGGCAGGATGCAGCAGGCAGGATGCAGCAGGCAGGGTGCAGCAGGCAGGGTGCAGCAGGCAGGATGCAGCAGGCAGGATGCAGCAGGCAGGAGTCAGCAGGCAGGATGCAGCGGGCAGGGTGCAGCAGGCAGGATGCAGCAGGCAGGGTGCAGCAGGCAGGATGCAGCAGGCAGGATGCAGCAGGCAGGGTGCAGCAGGCAGGGTGCAGCAGGCAGGATGCAGCAGGCAGGATGCAGCAGGCAGGAGTCAGCAGGCAGGATGCAGCAGGCAGGGTGCAGCAGGCAGGGTGCAGCAGGCAGGATGCAGCAGGCAGGGTGCAGCAGGCAGGATGCAGCAGGCAGGATGCAGCAGGCAGGATGCAGCAGGCAGGATGCAGCAGGTACCTGTCTGTGAAGAAGCGTAGCACCGGTAAATTCAGTCTGTCCACACTGGCAGTAGCAACAGCTGCTAGTACAGGCATGTTTGCCCAGTCCAAGAACTCCGTCCAACCTCGGGGAATTAACTCCTTTGATCAAACCAGACTGTCCGTCCCCAACGCTGCGCTAGCTTAAATGATATAGTTTAGCCTGTACTTGCACGTGGTCAAGTTAAAGAAAACAACAAAACGCAGATAATGTGCTAGACTTTTAATTTCCTCTCACAGGGAACATCACAGTCTTTCACTGAGCTACTCACAACTCGTAGCTTCACAAAAACATTTTTTTGTGAAAACTTTTCCTCACAGAGTCCATCCGACTGGTTTCCCTTCACCAAAAAAAAACGTTTCTGATTGGCTGAGAAAACACAAAGTTACAACAAACAAAGGATTATGGGAAATTGAGTTTTCAAAGAATACATTTGTATATGAAATAAAACTCTTTCTGAAGGCCCATAGTTTGTAGATTCTTACACATATCCGCCTTGGCAACAACTCAAAGTTTACACACATACAGACCTGTTACTTAACTAGAGAAGATGCATTTCCTTGCAGCAAATGCGTTGAAGTGCTAAAGCTGAAGAATAGAAATAGTGAAACAAAGCTGAAAATGTGGAAAAATGTGAAACAAAATTGCTATAAGGAGTTAGACAAAGCATACAATGAAAATGTAAGAAGTGAAGAAGAGGAGAAAGTGAGGAAGAAGAAGAAGTGAGGAGGAATGACTGGAGAAGAAGGATTTAGGAAAAACAAGTGAAAGAGAAGGAGTGATGAAAAATGAATAAGGGAGAAGGAGTGATGACGAAGAAGAAGAAGAAGAAGAAGAAGAAGAAGAAGAAGAAGAAGTAGTGAAGGAGAAGCAAAGAAAAAAAGGAGTTAAGAAGTGAGAACGCTGTATGAAAAGAAGGAGCCATCCTTGGTCATATAAGTTGAGGGGTCTTCAAACACACTTTTATTCATACATTCATACTGACCCAGTGGGCTGAAGGTTGGACCGTGGGAGAAACCAGAGCACCTGGAGGAAACCCACACTGACAGGAACATGAAGAAGAAGTCACTGTACCACCATGCCATTCAAGGATTACCAGATGGCAGCTGTGTCTCAAGTAGTAACAGTTCTTCTAGAAGGGACGTCCGGCATTGTTAAAGGAGAGATACGGCTCCAATGGGGAGAAGGTGCAGTCAAATGGAGCGTTGGAAGGAGCTGAATAATAGTAATTGGCTATTCCACTGGACATCATGCACACTGAAGCTAGAGCAACCGAAGAAGCTACACCAATGACCTTGCAAGCTTTCAGTAGACCTCCACGGGCCCAACTCCACAGACTTGTGGTCTGGACCTCAGCGTCAGGAGCCTCCAGTTGCTGAGGTGGGTTAAGTTCTCCTGAAAGTTCAGCCTGCCTGCAGTGGCTGAACTTTTCCCTCAGTATAAAATCTTTGAGAGCTAGTAGCTCCTCCTCTTCCTTCATCTCGAGCTGTTCCACAAGCTGGCAGAACTGTTTTCTGAAATCTGTATTCTGGGTTTGCAGATTTTGTGTGATTTCCTGCTTATTTTTAAGCTTTCTTTCAAGCTTTTTTATTCTCTCGTTGTTCTCCTGGTTTTGCTCATTAACTGAATCCAGTTCCAGCTTTAGATCGCTACTTTTTGAAATTTTTTCTTCGTATAGATTTATCTTGGCTTGAAGGTCTTTCACCTCATCTTCAATTATCTCCTTCCTCTCTTCCAGAAAAGCTGTTTGTTGAGCTTGATTCGTCACTTTCCACTGCAACCTCTCGATCTCTCCCTGCAGTCTCTCAGTGTGAAACTCATTCCACCACTGAGTCTCTTCTAGATTGCTCCTGTGGGCCTTCTCTTTCCGCTGCAGCTTATTCTTGAGTGCATGCACCTTTAACTTAAGGTATTCATTCATGCATTCAAGGTCAGTAAGCTTTCTAATCATAGATCTTTTTTCCCTTGTTAACAATGACACATACTTTTTTGTATCTATTCGAGTGTACTTGTTTTCCAAGATAATTTGTCTATGGATCAAAGCTGATTCACGCTCTTGGAGCATGTCTTCCTGTACAGTCTCTTGCTCTGCCTTCTTTACTTCCATTGTTGCACGAATATATGTAAACGTTTTCTTTATGATGACCTTTTTTTTCTTTAAGGCAGACGCTGTGGCTGTGGCTGAAAGGGTTGCATTTTCAGCCCGAGGCTCCTCTCTGAGTCTTCTCTGAAGAATGTGTTCCTGATGTTCCACAGGCTCAGGAGGTCCTCCAGCCTCTGCCACAGCAGGATGGCGAACGTCCTCAGACGTTTGTGAGAAGTTGTTATCAAAATAAACGCGTGACATGTTTGTGCTAAGTTTGAACAAGAAAACAACCATAGTGTATAAATTTGGGCATTCTAAAGGTGCTTTGATCTCAAAGATGCCTTCATGACATCAAAGCCCTTCATGTTTCCCTCAAAGAATGTTTATTTTTAAAAACTCAGACAAGAGAAGCAGAGAACATAGAATAGAATAGAATAGAATGGAATAGAATAGAATAGAATAGAATAGAATGGAACACACACACACACACACACACACACACACACACACACACACACACACACACACACACAAGACTTCTGTCATCATCTAAACTGAGCCAGAATTGATAGAAAATGTGTCAGCCTATCTCACCAGACATTTTTGCCATTAGTTATTTGATGTACCTGCTAAATAAAATGATGATGATGATGATGATGATGATGATGATGATGATGATGTTACAAGTAGCCTATGGAGTCTCTGAATAGTCAAAAAATCCTCAAAACAACCTGGATGGTACATGGAAGCTCCAAAGCTGATGATGTCATAAGGGACAGAGGGAAACCTGCTTGTTTACATTTAAATTGACATGAATCAGCTGTCTGTGCCCCACAAGGAATGGACAATGTACCCTATAACTTTTGTGTTTAATGTTTTGTATATCAGTAAATCAGATGTATTGATGGGCTGTGCTAACTTTAAATTTTCACTACTGGTACAGTATTTTAAATGGAGCACAGACAGCTGGCCCATGCCATGTAGAGTACAGATGGCCTCTGTCCATCTCATATCCACTATGTTTCCTCCTCCAGTTTTTTGAAGTTTGGTTACAGAGAATATTAGATTAAAAGTGTGGAAATTTTTGGGATCTATAAGTTTCTTCAGAAGCCTATGGGTGTTGACTTCCACCAACGGTTACCAACAGGGCTAAGTGTAAACTTTTTAAAACATCCGCTCTATGACTCCACCTCCAATTTTTGTTCATTTTGTCACTTTCTTGCTTTTAGAGCGAGTATGACAGCTAGGCTAACATTATCAGCTTTGTGGTCTCCATGGTGACGTAAGCAGAACGTTCAACTTGATGAGCAATCTGACAACCGCCATGAACTATGGGTAGTCAGGAAAAAGGTGGATACAAGGTGAAAATGAATCACATTTTTAAGCATGTCTTAAACTACTGAGAACATTTTCTTCTTGTGCCTCACTGGTCACTCAATCCTTCATCACTTTGTAAATTCACTCAACAAGATCAACATAAACTAAACAGATGAAGCCCGTACTAGTTTAGACAAGACTGGATTTTGTTGCTTCACCAATACCCACCTTTTTCCTGACTACCACTAGTTCATCTAATGTAAACAGAATGTTCAACTGCTCTTCCAGTTGAACATTCTGTTTACGTTGCCATGGGAACCACAAAGCTGATTATGTTGGCCTAGCTGTCATACTCGCTCTGTTAACCAGTGTTTGACAGCAAGAAAGCGACGAAATGAACAAAAATTGGAGGTGGAGTCATAGTGGGGATATGTTTAAAAGGTTACACTGAGCCCTGTCGAGCATTAATGATTTCACATGAGTTGTTTTGAGCTAGCTTGCCACCGGCGGCAACTGGAAGTCGATAACCATAGGCAGAGGTCAGTCCCAATAGACTTCTGAAGAAACAGGTGGATAGACTAAATGTAAATGAATTTGAAGGCTCTAACTAAATGCATTCATTTCAGTTCAGTAAAAGGTAAATTAGTTGAATGAACATATTCAAATGATGCAGCACCAACAAATGTACTTGTGTTCAAACAACACGATCAAGGTTAACTGACTTTACTTGGTTTGTTTAAACAAACAAAATGGAATATAGGAGGCATGATTAAATCAGTTTCATTCAATGATTTATTTTTTGGAAAGTAGCTCTAGATAACACTTGCTAAGTAAAGTACAGAGGCAAAAAAAAAAAAAAAAGAAAATCAAGGAATATTTCCTGAAGCTGTTGGTTCACTATGACTTATTTTATCCATAATGAGATATTCGGACCGGAAGTTAGACAAATGCCTTCAAATCATGTCTCATCCACCTGTTGAATTTTTACAGATTTACATCAAGCTTTTGAAACGTTTTACAGATCAAAAGAAATGGGAGGCTACTTATCTCGGCTCACCGTAAGTGTAATAGGACGCTCCAGACATAAACATCAGTATGATACATGGTGTGGTTTGTGATCACACTTTCAAAGTAAGCAGAAAAAACTTGGTCAAAAGGGTGAAAAGTCTGCAATTTGTCATTTTTACTCTGCCACCACTGGAACGTGTTGTTCCTCTGCAGACTTTCCTTTATTCACAATGACGTTGCGATCCAGAGGCTCAGCTGCATGCGTTGTGTTGTTTGATGTGTGTGTGCACTGTAGGGTGTGTACTGTGTGTACTATAGCCTCTGGAATACCTCCCTGCTGCCATGGATCGACAGGAAATATACCCGCACTGTAAAGAAGCAGCCTTTGGGAAATCACAATGTCAAACTTACAACCTGTCATCTTCTCTCCCATCTCCACTGCACGCCTCGCTGTTAGCAGGATTCCCCGTGAACCAGCTGCTGACAGTCTGCTGAACGAGGAGGAGAGGCGCCTCAAACACAGGAGCAGAGAGGTGGATCCAGGTTCAATCAGACAGCAGGTGGGTAACACCATCTTCTCCAGTCAGATCTTCAGAGCTAATACGAGAAAAACTCACGCCTGCATGCATTAAATAATGTCAACTAATTCAACTTTTCCAAATAAGTTTAACATAACATCCAGCTGAGAGCCTGGCATCATAAGGACAGTTAGCGCTAAAAATGAGCTGGTGACCAGCTGACATCAGCATGATTAGTTGCACCTGTATGCTTAGCTTGTATGTGTTTGCTTAAACTTGAAGTACTTTTGTGATAGTTGGATTCTGTTTGAAACTTAAAGTACACATTACTTTGACCTGTCTGCTGAGGTGCTTGGGATTATTTTAAAAGTGAGATGTGCTGTTCAAAAGCAATTTAATGTTAATTTCATATCCAGTTGGAGTCAGTCTAATATAAAAATATGATTAAAAAAAATGTAATGTAAAACTTTAAAGAGGGGGTACTCTGCTTCCCCGTATTGTAAATATAGATATAAAGTAACAATGCTGGATGTTCAGAGTAAACGTGTGCAGATTTTCAAATTTCTACATATTCACATGTTGGAGAAATCTCTGAATCTGTCTGTGAACTGATCAAAACGGTCTATTACAGAAACAGCATGAGATCCTCACAAGACTTGCTGAAATGATGAGGTCATCACGAGAGGATCTCCTAACTGGTTCATGACACCTTGGATGGGAGAGCCTTAAACACCACATTCTGCTCACAGCTCTTCCCTAGACAGGCCTCCAGGACAACTGGCCAATCAGAGCGAAGGGGGTTTTACAGAGCGAGGAGTCTTAAAGAGACAGCAGCCAAAACAAAGTGTTTCAGAAAGAGGCTGAAATAAGAGTTTCTAAAAACACTACTGAGAGAAAAATAGTGATTTTTATGAGCTGTAAATCACGTAAAGATACTGCAATAGCACTAGAGGGTCTGAAAAAAAGAAAAAAGGTTTTACTTGGTTGTTTTTTCTGCTGCTGATTCAGTCTCTTCTTCAGCTGTTGATAGTAAGTCAATAGACTGAGATCACAATACTTCTTGGATTTACAGCCTTCTTCTTCTTCTTCTTCTTTTTTATCTTCTCCGTCTTCTTCGTCTTCTTCTTCTTCTTCTTCTTCTTCTTCTTCTTCTTCTTCTTAAGCACGGATGGTTCAACAAATCATGCTACATCCCTGTCACCCATCGATGATTGTCAGCATGCTGACATCCTCATTGTTTCACCCTGCTGCTTGTTGAAGAGACATGGCAACTTCATCAATCACTTCAGAATATATCTCCATCTTCAGGGAGCTGAGGGTCGCCAGCGAGGAGAATGCATGATGGGAGGAAGTGTGAAGGTCAGACGTCTTTTGTTTCACTGGGTTTAAAGACACAACAGGTAGAAAAAAGCCAATTCAGCAGAAACACACATCAATCACAGCTTTCCCTGTGTGTGTGTGTGTGTGTGTGTGTGTGTGTGTGTGTGTGTGTGTGTGTGTGTCAGTGACGTATGAATAAGGACCTCCTCCTCCCACAGCAGACGTGTTATCTGTTCCCTCAGCGTCGCCCAGCAGGAGATCAGCTCCTCCGTGCTCTCCTTTGTACTTGTCTAATTCCACAAAGTAAATATCACATTCAGCCTGAGAAAGGATGAGCTAACGTTATCCCTGAGGTCCCCTCTCTCAGATCTACTCTCCCTCATGAGAAACAGTTCAGCCTGACTCTGATCAAACAGAGGCTGATGCAGAGAACAGGACAATCATCACATCGCTGTTTGTGTTACCTCACAGGACCTCAGAGGATATGTATCCTCACCTGAAACAAGCACAAGGAATTGAATTACTCTGCATTTTACAGACACTTTATCAAATATACCTAAAGTAGATAAGCAGTGTCTGCCATAAGTACTAAATGGATTTTTAAAAGGTTTTTTTTAAGTGCTTCGCATGAGCTACTCTCCCCAATAGCTTTGCTATGGGGTTCGTTTCTTTCTTTAATATTTCATCTGCCAGACAAAATTTCGAACCGGTTCTCATCCTAGGGCTTTGAGAAAAACCCCAACAAATTATATATCAAAACGTGCGGCTCTGTCCAGAATGGTGTGCTATGACTTTTCTAGGAATTTCAGCAAAAAAAACTATAAAAAAAACTATAATAGGAAATTAAATGAATGGGGAGACTGCCCGAGAACACCAAAAAAAAAAAAAAAACCCACACCATTTCCAACTGCTCCTGCCTTGCCATACTTTGACCTACAGACTTAATTCTTGCTTCAAAATGTCAAGATCTTTCCACAGCTTAACTTTCGATGGGCTTTTTGCTATCTTCATCATTTTTTGAGAAAACAAAGGTTAAGTAACAAACTTTTGAGCTTTTTCACAGCTCTGAGTGCGTGACATCATCAGTAAGAGTGGGAGCAGCAGCTCAAGAAATTTCCCAAACAACCTGCTCTCACATCCACAAACTTCACTCAACAGACATAAAAAAAGACATCAAAACGTAGGTAATCTTGTTGTGCTTCTGTCAAAATAGCCTTTGAAGTCAAAGGATAAAGCTCTTAGTCAGGAAAGGGCCAACTCTCAGGCAAACCTGACCACCTCCCCCCATTTAGTTCCATGTTAAATCTCAAGGGATTTTCAGCAAAGGATCACTCATTTTCAACTCGGATTTTCAAGTCTGACTAGAAAAATTGCATTTCCTGAAGAAAATGTGTTGAAATGCTGAAGCTGAAGGAGGTGAAACAAAGCTGAAAAAGTGAAATATTATTGCTGAAGCCTGTTAAACAAAGCTTTTACTGTGGAGAATGTTTTTTTTTTTTTTTTTTTTTAAAAAGGAATGAAGTAGTAGAAGAAGAAGAAGTTGAAGCAGCAGATGTTGTTTGAGTAGAATTAGTTGCAGAAATAGTTGTATAAATAGTGAGCAGAGTAAGTTGAAGTAGAAATTATGACACAATAAATAACTGAAGCAGTGATGGTAGTGTCAGTATCATTAGCTGGATGAGGCAGTATAGTCTCTGTGTGTGTGTGTGTGTGTGTGTGTGTGTGTGTGTGTGTGTGTGTGTGTGTGTGTGTGTGTGTGTGTGTGTGTGTGTGTGTGTACGCATACTTGTTTTGGTAGTAAAGCCAGGTTCTTCCAAAATGTCCTTATAAGTCATTATTTATGAATAGCTGTGTAATTACTGTTAAAATATAATTACTGTTGTTCTCCACAAATTTTCAAATGTACTATTTAAAAAAAAATCATAATCATTAATAAATTAGAAAATAAAATAAAAATAAAGTTCAATATGAAGCACAAATTATAGTTATTTACTTTGTTTCTGACCTGAAAAAAAGATGTTTTAGTGGCTCTTGTTGTTTTTGATAAATTCACAACTTCTCAGAGTTTTCCAGTTTTCTGGCTCAAAAATGGGAATAAAAACACTAATCAGTTTGAAACTGAATCAAAATGGTGAAGCAAAGATGCTGGCGGCATCTTACCGTGGATGGATGGAGGGAGTAAAGGGAATAAAAACATAATGGCAGCTCCACTAATCAGAAACATTTAGCAGGCAGGCCCCACCCCCCAAATTCCTGAACCTCAAGAAAGTACAACTACAGAGACGTTACAGGGATAACCTGAACTTAGACCCTAGTTCCAAGCATAAACTGTAGTTCCTTAAAAAATTTCCTAGTTCCTGGAGAATGACAGTATGGGTGAAAAGCACAAAATTGGCCATTAGATTTTTTTTTTGTTGGTATTTTTCCTTAGATCAATAAAATAGCTTAACAAACTATCCAAGTGTCTTTGTCTGGTCTTTATTTAAAGGGAGCAAACTAAACAGAGTGTCGCACAGTCTGCAATGAAGCTTAACAAGGGTCAGTCCTTCCCCTGCTTATGAACAAAAATGATGCCATAGAGGTTATCCAAAGGTCTACAGAAGAAGGTCTTCTATGCAGAGTGCAGCTGAACACTTTCCTTAATCAAATCAGTGTTATGGGTCAGATGTCAGCAGACATGTATGTGCCACCTCCTCTGTGATATGAACTTTTGATACAATAAACTTAAAAATTCTATTACACCTTCAAGAGATGATGAGATCCTGATTCTTCTGGTCAAGAAGCACTTTTTGTTAAGGAGTTAGTGAGGCACAGACCTGTGAGTTTCATTTACTGGTTTCAGCACCATGGACAGCAACCCTGAAGTTGCTGTCCATGGTGCATCAAGCTGAATAAAAGAGCATCCATGATCAGTGTTCAATAATTTAACCAATTCAAAAAATTTAAAAAAATCACATTTTCTCGGAGTCTCTCATAGTTCTACTGCTTAGACTCTGGCTGCACAATGGAAGCTCCTGTGACACAGGTTTTTTTGGCTTCAAAACTGTTCAATAGTAAAAGGCGGAGCCACGCTGTCCATTCTATACACAGTCTTTGGTGTACCCATGGTTATTTCAAGAGAGATGAACTCATATGCTGGAAGTTGAGAGATGCCTTCTTGCGCACAGAGCCAATGGACTTGTTTGGACAGCCGGATAAAAGAGAGTTGCAGTATTCCAGCCTGGAAGAAACCAAAGTATGAACGAGTTTCTTTGCATCACTCTGAGACAAGATATATCTGATTTTTCTGGTATCACAAAGATTAAAAAACTGCTGTCCATGTTACGAGCCAATTTGCTCTCCCATCAAGTCATTTCTTTCGGTACTTAAAAATTAGAGACTTCATTCAAAGTCAGTTTACTCAGTTTCCTTTCCTGCCACCAAAAACTGCTCTTGATACAATTCTGGAAATCAAACCAGGAATTACCAAATCAATTTCCAAACTTTACACTGTTCTATCAGATCTGGAAATTTCATCTTTATCTATTATCAAGGAAAACTGGGAGAAAGATATGGAAGTGAACATCTCTGATGATCAGTGGTCTAAGATACTGAGTAACATCCATTCAACATCTATTTGTGCGAGGCATGGTCTCATACAGTTTAAGATTGTACACCGCCTTCATATGTCTAAGTTCAAACTTTAAAGAATCTTCCCTAATACCAGCCCAATCTGTGACCGATGTGCTGTTGAGTGAAGTCTCCCAAACAAAAATACAATTGTGTCGAATAACCTACTCTGCTCTTCTGGCGAGGCATCCCATTCTTGTAAACTGGAAGAGTGATTGTCCTCCAACTTGTAATCGGTGGATCTGTGAGGTTATGCAATCTCTTAAAATAGAAAAAAATAAGATATCCACTTCAGGGATCCACCGAGAAGTTTCGTAAAATTTGGCAACCCTTTATCTCTTACGTGGAACAGCTGCCCAGGTTACTTGAATTTTGAAAAGGATGTAGCTGTATAAGTAGCTCTCTGTGCTCTCTCTCTTTCTTTC
Organism: Labroides dimidiatus; assembly: GCA_030710495.1. Lineage (NCBI taxonomy): Eukaryota > Metazoa > Chordata > Actinopteri > Labriformes > Labridae > Labroides > Labroides dimidiatus. The sequence continues at coordinate 26,421,797 of CM061150.1, read as the reverse complement.
TCCTTTGTTCATTTATTTAGTTATTCACTATTTATGTATTTACTTTTCATTTATCCTGGGTTTTTTTTGTTTTGGGGTTTTTTATGTTTTTCTTTTTTGTTGTTTTTTTTGTTTCTGTCAAGGTCTTATGTTGTTGTTACTTATGCTTGTGGACTGTTTTTTGTGTAATTTGTTTCGTGTTTGTCTTATGCATACAAAAAATTAATAAACAATGGGAATAAAAACAAAAAACTGCTGTCCATGAGACCTGTCTGATGTGGGAGTTAAACAATAGGTCCCAATTTGAAAATAAATAAATAAACAGTATAATAAACAAATAGTAAAAGTTTGTTTTTGTTGTTGTTTGTTTATTTTTTAAATAAGTTGGCTGTAAGAAAAAAAGGAAAGCAACAATTCTTTGCAACCTGCTGCAGGATGAGGACATCTATGTCGAAAGTCCAACACTTTTTGCTCTGATTATTGGTTTTTACATTGCAGCCTTACTAAAATCAAGCCAACAGTTTAAAAACACGACTCTCGTTCTACAGAGTTTAGTGAAATAAAACAAAGCCGTATAAGCCCTCCAGTATTTGTATTTGAGACAATTCAAAGCTGTGAGCTCCATTAACAGCAGAGTAAATGTGAGCGGTTGTGTTATCAGACTCCATTTATTGGAAAACATTTTCAATGAGGAAGCTGATTGTCTGAGAACACACAGAGTATTTATCCATTCAGACACTGACCTCATTCACTCTCTCAGCTCCTGTTATCATGATTTTAATTCGTCCTGAATGCTTTTAACATCTCTGTTTCCCTCCCCATGTCATTTCAACAACATCATACACATGGCTAACACAACAACATTCACATCTTTAATTAGTGAGAAAATGAGGGTTTCAACGCACCAGATCTGATGCACATCATCAGGGACCAGGAGTCCCTCTCAGATGGAGGTAAAACCTGTTTCATAGAACAACAGAGTGAATGATGCATGGAGGCAGGGTTTAACATTTCAAGTTGCATTTAAAACAGTGTGACAGTGGTGTTATCTGCTCTCTTCTTCTGCTGTGGCACAAAAGAAACAGACATAAATACATATATAAGGATTAGAGACAGGCTAAGATGTATGGCTGCTTGTTTGTTTGTTTGCAGGAGCCTGAGAGCAGTGACGGCTCTGAATTACACGCAACATTTCTATTCCATTGTCTCCATGTTTGTGCATGGGATTCACCAGCAAAATACTCTGATTATCCCCATATTATGTGTGCTTGTGTGTGTGTGAGAGGGAAGAAGTGGGACACTTTTAATGAATCAAATTGACTGAAAAAATAAAAAAAAAGAAGGGGGAACAAAAGGAGGCTGTCTCCATAGATGTTCAGTGAAAATTTGAATTGAAGAAACAACCAATAGAAACGATCAACATCTTATTTTCTTCTGTTTCTAAGGACCCTCCTCAGCTCACTACTCTGCTATTTTAAATATTTTAATCACATCATCTGTAACAAATGCAAAACACATCAACAAGCTTCTCTTTCAAATAAGCTCTATGGAAGCATTCAAACCACTGACTGTATGTAAATATGGACGACACACCTCCACATGGTGAAAAATGAAGCTAAATGCAATCCCCATGGGCTGACATATTACACTGATTTACTGCAAAGAAAAACGCAGCCACAAACTGGCTATAGAAGCCACGCCTCTTCCTCTGACAACTCACATTTAGCTTGTCACCAAAGTAAGGTTGCAACGACGAAGCAACAAAATCGAGTCATATCAATAAAACATAAATAAGAACAGAATACAATAATTAGCTAATCCTGTTTAACCTAAAATCAATTGAATACACCAGAAAAACAAGATATTCATTCTTCAAACTGATAAACTTTTTTTAAAAAATATTTACTCCCCCTATTTTGAATTTGATGCCTGCAACATGTTCCAAAAAAGCTGGAACAGGGGCAACAAAAGACTGGTAAAGTTGTGAAATGCTTCAAAAACACCTGTTTGGAACATTCCACAGGTGAACAGGTTCATTGGAAAAAGGTGAGTGTCATGATTGGGTATAAAGGGAGCACCCCTGGAAGGCTCAGTCATTCACAAGAAGGTTGGGGCAAGGTTCACCACTTTGTGAACAACTGTGTGAGCAAATAGTCCAACGTCCCAACTTCATTGGAAGTGGGGTTTTACCTCACTGAATTGTGGAGCTTTTTACATCCCATGAAAACATGACGATAGCATGGGTGGAAGTAAAGTGTAGCCAGTATTGAAGCCCTTGATGATGGTTGGCACAAAGGTGCGACATTACTGATCTGTGCCATCAGGTCTTGATGCAGCTATAGATTTATATCCCACACATACCAAGGATTGTATCAAATGCACTGTATTGGTCAGAGGGTGAACTTAGAACTTAGAGGGTGAGCTTAGTAATGAGGTAAGTTGAGTTGAAAGTTCATCCAAACTAGCGTTAGCATTAGCTGCTGCAGAGAAGTGTGCAACTTACAGTTTGGTGTTAGTCATCTTCATCTCAAAACAACTGTGCCATCAGTTCAATCCTACTTTTTAACAAAGCAGATGGTTGTTGTATTACATGCAGTGAGTAAACTGAGCTGCTGGGACACACAGGAAGAGGCTCTGAAGTCAGTGGGCGTGACGCTGGTGTGAAGTGAAGAAGAGCAGAACAGAAGTAGAATCTATGTTGAAGTCGGTCATATGCTACATGCTAGCTGCACCTGGAGCTGCATCTGTGTTGGGCTAGGCTCTCTGTTTGTTGGAAGCCATTGTTTGACCAGTGTGGACATTTTTGTGTGTGGCTAAACATGTTGCTGATGTTTGGACTTTCATTTCTATATCTGTACTTTTACTCTGGTGTGACGTAGCACTCAGAGCTCGCTCTGCAGACCACTTTACGCTGGCAGAAATAAACCTGCACACTTGTGCAGTTCAGCCCCTGCAGGACTTTCTCTCTTACTTCCTTATTTTAGCAGAGTTTAGGCGTCGGAGGATGGATGATGTTCCTGAGGGCTCCCATCAGCCACGATGAAACACTCTCAGCTTCCCACACACACACTCACACACACATGCCCCTGGTGCTTGCTTAATGCTAATTTGGCGGGTGTCACCCTGCTGATTGGGTCATTAGTTGCTCCCTAACGTCCTGTCAGAGGTTTCATTTCCTGTGCCCTCTGTGGGTTAATGAGCTGTACGGCAGCAGGGAGCTGAGGCTGGGGGTGAGGGGGTGAAGAAAAGGGAGGGACAGTTTATTCTGGCGGTGTTTTCTCCTCTGCTCGGCCTCATTTGCATGTCAGGAGGAGGCGAGCTCCTGCACAGCGGGGGACGGAGCCCCAGAATGAGAGCGAGCAGAGAAGCGATGATTTGGGCCAATTAGGACGCCCAAACAGCTCAGAGAGAGAGTGCGGCAGTTTAAGGAGTCATTACGGGAGAAGATGGTGCTCATTTACACAAACAGGTAAGTAGAGACATCTCCAGGTGAACACAGAGGAATAAAACCTTTCCCCCAGGACACACACCAATCTCATCCCCACTGTTTGGAGGAAGAGGTTGGAAATAAACCGCCTTCATTCTCTTTGATGGAGAAATGTTTGTGTGAAGAGCAGCGCCATCAAACAACACCATTTTGGTCCTGCCTTTGAAATTTACTACTTCAATAAAAATCTCATCAAGGTATTTATGATGGATTCAACGGGGAGAAATTATGGACGATTAAATTCCAAAATGAGGAAAACATTACGAAAGTGATCATGAACATGGACAAGCTACTGCTGTTTGCATTTATGAGGAGATTTATGGATGGACAGGTTGTTTCTTATTAGGATTAAATGAGATTTTCTGACTCTTGTTGAGACACTGAGTGGGATTTGAGTGTTTGGAGCTGATTGGTGGATCCAGACTAACAGACAGTAATCATAGCCTGTATAATTAATGGACGTAGCCTCCGTGATGTCATCTGTCTGTTTCTGAAACAGATTTTTGAAGCAAGACTTCCGGCGTGGCCATATTGGAAACAAGGCGGGCTTTGAGTCTCCACAGTAACAGCTATAAGACACCCGGCAGTCACATGAGCTGAGCTGTGCCTCTGATTGGACAAACTGGTAATCTGAATATTATCGAAACTGTCGAGTTAGAAAAAAATTCACCTCCCATACAGTGCGTACTTTGTGAAATTAACGATTCAGACGGGAGACATTCTTTGTATCATCTTGTCAGAGTTGCATTTGGATCCCCTAGTTCATTTCTTTGTTCTACAGTAGATAAGCTAGTGAAGCTACAATAAGTTTTACCATTTAAGTTTAATTGTCATGAAGGTGCAAGGCATTTCACAGCTATGAACACACAGTTTCGAAGCTGCATTTTTGTTCTGTAAAAAAAACCCTCTGAATATGGACATTTATTTACAAGTGTGAGCATTTGTTTCAGCTTATAAGACAATTCTAAAGTAACAAGTACACTACATAGAAAGTGCTTTGAGTTTTGTGTCAATAAAAAAGAAATAATAAAGAAACCGACCGCATTTTTTTTTTTTCAAATGGTGCAATAATTTTGGGTTACTGTCCAATGGAAAATTAATAATCGCTAATCAAGAATCATTGATAATCAAATCAGGACCTCAATAAACGTAATTGAATCAAATTGGGAAATCAGACAGATTAGCCACCCCTACTGCAATGTCTGCGACATAATCGAGGATGGATCAAAGTTTGTCCACTAAACGTTCTTATTTTTGTCCCTGACAGATGACAACAACTTCACAAAGGATCCAACAGAGAAAGAGAGGGAGAAAATAATCATCTGTATATCATTCATTTAACCCTTTACCTACTGAGGCTAAAATGGTCTGGATATATTTTGGTATTACATGTGTAGGCCTCACTAGCTACTGACGCTAACTAGCTAACCAGCTAACCAGCTGGACAGTACTCAATTAACTCCACAGATGTTGCTGAATCTCAGAGTTTACTGAGGTGTGAAACTGCAAACAACAGTCCCTATTAACAAACACAATCAGGTATTGGACTGTGCATGTCTATACATGTTTGTAACAGGGCTGCCAACACTCAGACTAATGCATTGATCGAGCTAAATCGCAGACAGGATGCATTTATTGGACTCGTTCGCAAGGTGGATGACAATTTTGAGAAATTGTCATCTGGGCCATCAAATTAAGACCTGAGACGACCAGAGGGACTTAAAGGCAGACAGAAAGCAGAGTCTGTCTGACCCAAACAATCCTTTATCTCTCATGCGACTCCCCCATATTGGCCTTGGAGGCTGAGAAATCTCTGCTCTCCTGGATGGAATGCAGGGAGGAATGCTCGGCCTACCCTCCCATCACCCCATACTCCCGTAAACTTTGTCACTGGATCAGAACTCTTCATGGTCGTCTCCACGGCAACAGCTGTAGCCTTGTCATCATCAGGCGATACTGACATTGTTGGGACTGGGGGGAGTCTACAGGCTTATACACACATTCATAAACACACACAGCACACACACCCCCTCTAACTCAACGGCTCCTGACTCCAACCCCCCCTCCCTCCCTCATCATGGTGCAGCCCGCTGTGGGTTGATGCGCATGTGCCAAAGTGAGGCTGCATGTGCGCCCTTCATTGACTGTACTGGGACACCTTCCCTTCCTGACACCCCTACCCTCTCATATTTGTAGGTCTGTGGTGTGTTGGTCATTCATGTGCTTATATGTTGAGGTGTTTTTTTTCCAAATCTCACACTGTGCTCCCCCTTCAGGAGCACAGTCTGGTATTTGATTTTTTTGTCCTCTTCTTACCTTATGTGTAATCTTTCCACATCTGATGAAACGGGGCGCCGCGCTGTGCACATTGGCTGCCCCACAATGCTCCTGTTCCTGTCGCCCATGTTGTGTTTTATGTTTCTTGGACGGGATGCAACTGAAATGCAATTTCTCTCGGGATAAATAAAGTATTTCTGATTCTGATGTTCAACAAGCTGAAATAGCCACAAAGCATTAGCATATAGCATCTTAAACAAAGGAATGGAAAAGTTAACACCAGCTAAGCAGTTAGCATCTATATAGATACAAAAAAAAGAAGTTTTTTTCTTAAATAGATACACATCAACATTTAAACTAACAGACGTTGCTTTAGCATGCACATGGTCTACTTTTTTACTTAAATACCACAAGGTGGCACTGTAACACAGCAACAAGTAAGATTTCTTTAAACATAACATTGCATGGGGCATAACATTATGGATGTAAAATGTCCCATATGTCTGGGTGCTTTGGCCTCTTTTTTTTCCACATGGTACAAAAACAAAAACAAAAATTAATTTGATTTTTTAAAATGATTTCAGTGATACAGAACATAATAAACAGAAAGCACAGCCTCTCAGCTCTCAAACAGCACTGGTATTATAGTGTAATTCCTGGGGCAAGAATTTATGACTCTATTTGTTCTGTATTTTAACTAAACTTTTATCTATCTTGTCTAAATGATATGGTTGGTGGGGACTACTTTTTCTTCTGCCTTAGTTAGTGCATAATGCGCAAGTACAGCAGCATACTTCTCAGCAGGGGTGGGAGAAAAAATTATTACACATCCTTTATTTTAGTCTTTGTTTATAAGCTGGGTTGAGAAATCATGACCGCTGTTCTCTAGCAGAGGGCAAAATGTTTTTCTTTGACTGTCTGGTAACATGATGTCAAATCCCCTGAATACATCATCAAAACTGACTCACATGTGACGTTCATTTTTTGGGGACATGCAGTGCTGCTTGAAAGTTTGTGAACCCCTTGAACAGTTTAGATGTTTCTGTTGTTTTGCCATGATTTTCTTATTCTATCATTACTAGTTTTTATAAATGAAGTGTCAGATTTATGTTTATCAATCGTATAAACTTTTTTAGAGGGACTTGTATACATACCACAAAAACTATATTAAACACAGAATTGGTGAAGATGCATATATATATATATATATATATATATATATATATATATATATATATATATATATATATATATATATATATATATATATATATATATATATACATACATACATACATACATACACACACATACATACATACATAAATACATACATACATACATGCATACATACATACATACACACACATACATACATACATAAATACATACATACATACATGCATACATACATACATACATACATATACATACATACATACATATATATATATATATATATATATATACATATATATATATATATATATATATATATATATATATATATATATATATATATATATATATATATATATATATATATATATATATAGATGAGCGAGCTAGGTTGAATATCAACCGATTTGATATGAGTTCATCAAAATGTGCCACATTTCACTGTTTATAATGGCGTTGTAATGTTTAGTGAAAATGCAGTTAATTAGATTACCCTTTTCTGGAAAACATTAACAGCATTAGTAACACTGTTACTCCCAACACTGCAGACCGCTGATCTGAACTGGAGATATGACAGAAGGATTCTTCCTGAAATCAACCAATATATCAAACATCATTATTGCAGAGCAAACACACAATGAGTGTACCATCAGCAAACTCAACAAAGTGATGACCGACGTGATGGTTTTGGCATGAGTTAGTGTATAAAGCAAATAAAAAAGGTCAAAGGATGCACCCTTGAGGGAAACCAGAGGAAGATCAAACACCATTTACCCTCACATGCTGACACCGAACTGTTCAAACATCCAACAGCCAACAAACCAGGACTGGATTTTTGCTGTGCATGCTCTGCAGTTGATCTGCAAGGATTTGAGGTTGAATGCAATTTTAAGCTGAGAGAATCTTCCTCAAAGATTTCACGACCAGAGAGGTGTGGAGAGTGAAGTGTTTTTAATGCAAGGAAAGAAATCCTTCATTTATGCTGTGTTCTATCTGCATTCACTCTGATACAGTCACACCGATAGAGATGATTACACTTCTGGTGAAATCTTACAAAAGTTACCTTTATGTGTGATACAAAGGTAATGCAAACACACAATATACACAAGATATTTATTCTAGGCATGTGATTTGCAAGCAGGAGGAATGTAAACATGATGCATTAAATTCATTTATTTTTCTTTTTTTTCTTCTTTTTTTCTTTCTGACAACTGTTGTATTTCTTTTCTTTTTCTTATGCAAGCTTTGTAACAATTATTATTATTACTGTCACAACTATCACTGCTTTGTTCACAAATTGTCTGTTTGTGTCACTGTCTTGCCTTGATGCAAAATTAAAAAAAAAAAAAAAAAAAAAAAAAGACAGAAACTTAAGTTTGAGTTTTTAAGAAACCGCAGAAAGAGCCATTTCGGCTAAAATATTTTCAGAGTTTAACATTCCCAAAAATGGCACAAACTCCTGAATTTGTTTTGGATGTGAGAGGAATTTTATTGTGGACTTGATTTGATACACATTTGACATTTTTTTGTGCAGCTTATCACCATGGGGGAGTGAGCAAAAAGCATTATGTTAAGATTAAGTCCAGGTCCAGGTGGACCAGCGACTCCTGAGTCCAGCATGTTTTACACCCTTTTTTTCATCCTGTTAAACTGCCAAATAAAAGCTCTTTGATGCAAAGCTCAGTGCCACAGGTCGTGTTTCTAAAAGCTCTAACTGTGTTTGTATCAAACCAAGAAACTCCATCACAGACGTCACTGCGTGTGCGAGGTGTTGGTGGGTGTATGACTGAACTCTGGCTGTTTGCCGCTGGCCTTTATGCTAAGCTAGCTTAAGCACGTTTACAATGCAGAACTGTTCCTTCAGCTGTTGACGTCCGTTCTCTGTGGATGAAAAAGTGCTTTGATTTTTCATTTCCAGGGAGCTGAGAGGAAACAGGATTTTATCTTCCTGAGGATTACTCCTCTTCATCCTTCTCTCTCTCTCTCTCTCTCTCTCTCTCTCTCTCTCACACATACTCATACACACTGAGTGTAATGGGCCGTAATTATGTGTGATTATGCTTAAAGATCTCTCTGAATGTGACGACCGAAAGCAAAAGCATCATTACACTAAATCGCATCACTCTTACTGTTTGTGTGTTTTGTTTTGGGGGGGGGGGGGGGGGTTCTCTGCAGCTACATTATGTTGAGTGTTAGAGTGTCTACAAGCATCCAGTGGTTTTATTTGTGTAGCAGGATGTGAATGGCAGTGGCAGCTTCACAATGGGACATGTGATAACAAGAATGCACACGGCCTCTTTGGATAATTGCTGCCATTTAAATATTAATGTGGCTCCCTCGTCTGCAGCACAGGGCCATGCTGGAGACTCTGCATGCAGATGGCATCAGACTGAAAATAAAGATCAAAGACAAGAGAAATCCCATTTGTTCCCCTCCCCGTGTAATGCCAAGGCTTTAGGAGAATCTGCCTGCTCGATTTGTGGGCTCAGAGAGAGGAGCTGAATGTGAGATGATGCTGGCACAGATGGCAGCAGCTGATATGCAGCCAGCAGATCGAGAACACACTCTGTGGCTGCTCGCTCTGCTTGCTGTAGTTTCTGTGGAAGAGGAGGAGCTGCTTTTTTAGCTGCTGGCCTCTAGAACAATACATGTGGTGATCAGCGCATGTGGTGAGATGGATCGAAAATTAGAGTCATAATAAACGTTTTAATAATAAAGAACAGGACAATGTCCCAGTCAGTATACACTACAAAGACATGATATTGATTGTTCAAACTGATAAACTTTGTTTTGGGTTTTTTTTTGCAAATATTTGCTCATTTTGAATTTGATGCCTGCAGCAAGTTTCAAAAAAGCTGGAACAAGGTTAACAATAGACTGGGAAAGATAAGGAATGCTTAAAATACTCCTGTTTGGGTCATTCCACAGGTGAACAGGTTCATTGTAAACAGGTGAGTGTCATGATTGGATATAAAAGGAGCATCCGGAAAAGGCTCAGTTGTTCACAAGCAAGGATGGGGTGAGGTTCACCACTTTGTGAACAACTGTGTGAACAAATAGTCCAACAGTTTAAGAACAATGTTTCTTAACATACAGTTGCAAAGAATGGATGGATTTCATCATCTACAGTCCATAATATCATCAAAAGATTCAGAGAATCTGGAGAAATCTCTGCACGTAAGCAGCAAGGCTGAAAACCAACACTAAATGCCCGTGACCTTTGACCCCTCAGGCAGCACTGCATTAAAAACCAACATCATTGTGTAAAGGATATTACCACGTGGGCTCAGGAAGACTTCAGAAAACCATTGTCAGTTAACACAGTTCATCACTACATCTACAAGGTCAAGTTCAAACTCTACCATGCAAAGACAAAGACATATATCAACAACACCCAGAAACACCGCCGGCTTCTCTGGACCCGAGCTCATCTGAGATGGACTGACGCAAAGTGGAAAAGTGTGCTGTGGTCTGACGAGTCCACATTTCAAACTGTTTTTGGAAATCATGGACGTGGTGTCCTCCAGGCCAAAGAGGAAAAGGACAATCTGGATTGTTCTCAGGTCAAAGTCTCAAAGCCAGCATCTGTGATGGTATGGGGGTGTGTTAGTGCCCATGGCATGGCTAACTTGACCATCTGTGAAGGCTCCATTAATGCTGAAAGGTACATACAGGTTTTGGAGCAACATATGCTGCCACCCAAGCCACGTCTTTTTCAGGGACGTCCCTGCTTATTTCAGCAAGACAATGACAAGACACATTCTGCACATTACAACAGTGTGGCTTTGTAGTAAAAGAGTGCAGGTACTAGACAGGCCTGCCTGCAGTCCAGGCCTGTCTCCCATTAAACAGGGTTTGAAAGTCATTATATTCTATTTTTATTTGGTTTTTACACAACGTCCTAGCTTCATTGGAATCGGGGTTGTATATGAATAATAAATCTGTGGCTCCAGGCCCCCCTCAGACCATTTATAACACGCTGTAGTCTCTCAGTGACTACCCGTTGAGCTGCATTGTTTCTGCGACTGCAGCCTGCTGCTTCTGAATCAGTGCAACAACACATTAGACACAAAGAGTCATCAATACAACAACAATTCTACATCCAAGCACATTACATGAAACACAGACAGCAGAAACATTATTGTCAGCTCCAGCTTGACAATAAAACCAGCAGATAGAAATGCACAGTTTAATTTATCCATCGATTTAATCATGGAGACTTCGTGTCATAATACTGTAAATGTCTGCCAGATAAATGTTTTTCAATGAGCCATTTAAAAAAAAAATAGTTTAAAAAGGTTCTTACTGTCTATACAAGAATATTTTTCCTTATTTTCTAATGGTCAGACAGGTGTTTGAGGTGTAATTATCTCAACATGTTTTGACTGCTGATGATGCACGCTTCCTCAGAAATCTCAGTGGCCTCTCTGATCCAGTGGTGGTATTTGTTGCTCTCTGTCTGGATGACCCTGGCTTTACCCCAGTTCATAATGTGGTTTTCCCTTCTGCAGTGGTCTGATATAGCTGACTTTAACTTCTGTTCGGCTTTGTCTTTGACGGCTCGTGTGGGCCTCCCAGATGTTTCCTTTTATTGAACTGGGACGAGGGGGCTTACAGACTACCTCACACATGGGTACCAGTCCTGGGGAAGCTGACAGGCAGCAGGGGGCGGGGTCATCCTGTAAAACCAGAGAGGGTGACTAAACCAAAATCAGCTGAAGACTAGACTAAATCTAAATTAGCTTCCAGGATTAACACTGCTGCCAGTCTGGACTTCTGACAGGAGAACTGAGCTGCAGCGTTTCAGTCAGAGCAGCATCATCTGAAGAACCTCCTCTCTGATCTGAAGACAAAACACAAACCAGAGAGTCTTCATCTGTTCTGACACCGCTGACAGGAAGTGAGAGTCTCATCCTGCTGCTGCTGTACAGCTGTGAGAAACACACACTCACACACACGCACACACACAAAGCTCAGGTTAGTCTGAAAGGTGGTTCAGAGGTCAGGATCAGTGAGCTGAAGACTGTCACACACACACACACACACACACACACACACACACACACACACACACACACACACACACACAGTGCTGTGTACAGGGCTGCTGCAGCGACATCTGTGCATTCATAAAGCGCTGAGGAAATTACTGTCAGACGTTGTTTCCCCCTCAGAGCAGAAAGTGAGGAGGAAATTGGGAAAGTAAAAGTGTGAAATGAAGAGATGAGCTGGATGCAAATGAAATGTCAACGCTGCAAAGGTAGTTAATGAGATTTTGCCCTTTTTAATTCTCACATTGTTGACTAAAGTGTGAAAACTCTAACAAACAGATCTATTAGACAGTGTGTGTGTGTGTGTGTGTGTGTGTGTGTGTGTGTGTGTGTGTGTGTGTGTGTGTGTGTGTGTGTTTGTTCAGCCTTATGTAGCATGTCTCCACTCTGCGTCTAAGAATAGGAGCTCACATCTGCACCGTGTTCACATTAACGTTATGAATATGTATGAGGACTGAACTAACTGAACCTCGTCTTCATGCACAAATATAAACTGTAAACGCTTTGACTCGTAAACACACTCGACAGCAGCGCTGGAATAAAGAGAGCTGCTGTTTGAAAGCTTTACCTTCATTAAGGCTCTTCTTAAAGCAGATCTCTTTGAAGTTCATCTTTTGTCTCCCACAGCTGCAGAAAAATATCTGTCTTCTTTTCACCTCCTGAGATGCACAGCAGCTTTGCATGGTGTTGATTCAGTTTAAACCAAGCGTGGTGGCTCTAAAGTCTGCTTTAACATCTGCGTCGTATCAATATACTGGCTTAAACCACAGGTCTGTGTGGTCCAGAGGCTGGAAATGCACCTCCTCTAAAATGTAACAACACATGGACAGGATGTGGACCAGAAGCCCTGTGACTGATCCGAAAAACAGGACCACGTTTTTGTCTTTTTCAATCCCAACAAGTTTGATGTATATCAACTGTTTGTTTTTTTTTCATCTACTCTAATGTCTCCTATTGATCCTTCCTTGTATTAGTTGCTGAATGGAATACGACAAAAAGTACGAGTTTCAGTCAGTGGTGTGCATGAAAACACACTCCAGAGTGTCCCATTGGAGCCAAAATGGGCACTAGTGCCCTCTTGGGAGCAAAAACACCCAAAAAAAGTGTCCTCTTGGGAGCTATAATGTGCCCTAAGTGCCCTCTTGAGTAACAAAATGCACACTAAAGTCCCAGCTTGGGAGCCAAACCACGCCATAATGCTCTCTTTTGAGCCAAAACCTTTCCAAAAGAGGCCAGATGTGTGCTAAAGAGCCCTCCTGGGAGCCAAAACATGCACTCAAGTGTCCACTTGGAAGCCAAACCACACTAAAGGGTCCTAATGGGAGCCAAAACACGGTCAAGACTTCTCCTAACCAAAATGTGAACTAGCACCCACTTGGGAGTCAAAATGCACCAAAGAACCGTATTTGGAGCCAAAACGTGTGCTATAGTGTCCACTTGGAGGCCGAAAAGTCAGCTTAAGTGTCCTTTTGGGAGCTAAAACATGTGCTAAAGTAGCTTCTTTGGAGCCAAAAAGGGCACTTAAGTTCGTGCTTGGAAGCCAAAACATAATCAGGTCTTCTCCTAACCAAAACATGCACTAAAGTGCCCTCTTGAGAGCCAAAACACCTACTAAAGTGTCCACATGGAAGTGAAAATTTCAGCTAAAGTTACTGCTTGGGAGCCAAAATGTGCTAATGTGCCCTCCTGGTTGGTAAAACACATTATACTGCCTTCTTGGCTGGTTAAAACATGATAATCTGACCTTTTTTCTTTTCACCCCTTCCGAGAGTCTGTGCACACCTCTGGTTTCAATATGAAGTAATGAGCTCAAACCACTGATAAAAAAACAGAAAACTTCATGAGACCAGAGACATGGGATCTGACAATCATATGAACCACACTGCCCTCATGTTTTTTGGAGGAGTACTGCAGACACTGCAGCTGCATCCACACAGAACTATATACTGCTCACGACTGAGTTGAACACCACGGCATGGAGTCGATGCAAAATATAAACCATGTTTGACCAGATAGAAAGGTCTTTTCTTGATTCAAACTGTTTGGATTTAGAAATCCACTTTATGAGACTGCGTGATACATACTTTGTCCACAGGGGGCGCCACAACCCATACAAACTGAAAAGTCCTGACAGCTACTTGAAAACCAATATAAGATGTTTGATGTAACTGGCTAAGTCACCCCGAAGAATTATGAAAAACAGAAAACACTTTAACCCCTATTTTAGTTTATATTTTTACAAAAGTGGATGAAAGGTGGTTTTGTTCATAGGTTTTGATTTTGAAAAAAAAAAAAGAACAAAAAAGAAGGAACCACGGCTCGATCACACCTGTTTTAAGACCTGAGGTGATGTTCCCACTGAAGCGAGTTTTTCCTCCACTTGCTGAGCTTCAGAGAAAATGCGTTTGCTTAATAGATTAATTCATCTGCTTTTTTATCTCGTGGGCTGTACTCTGGCTTCCACTGATGTCACACACGGCTCGCATAAATCATTTTAATTAGTCCTGCCAAATAACAAGCTCTCTCCTATTTAAAGCAAATTAGCTGGAGAGGGAGCTGAAGATCACATTGATCACACACACACACACACACGCGCGCGCGCACACACACACACACACACAAAGGGAGAGTGTGAAGTGTTTTTTAAAGTTAGTCCACCATCAGGAAACCAAATAAAGAAACAATGGATTTCCATGAAACAGACTCTTGTATCTGGAGTATCTGAGAGAAGCAGCAGCTCCTCCACACACTTCACACACAGACTGTTTCCCAGCAGCTGAAGCAGACAACACGGCAGCAGTGTGTCCCTGTGGAGCAGAGAATAAGAGTAAGAACCAGGACAGGAATACGACAGAGAGAGATGGAGCTCCCCGGCTCGCCCGCGGCTCAGAGTTGTGCATGCTGTTTTGTTCATGGCCTCAGGTTGTGCAATCTGTTTGACTGTTTAATGTATCAATTAAAAATCAGCGTTTCGCCTCCTGCCGTGCTCTCCAGTCTGGCATGCTCGGTGCTCCTGTCCCCCAGAGGGGCTGCTGATTCAAACACAAACTACATGTAGACACCGGGACCTCCTGCTAGTTACACACTCGTCAGTTACTCCACCTGGAGAGTGGGCAGAGACGGGCTGTTCAGTCAGAGGAGGAGGAGGAGGAGGAAACTCCTCCTGGATTATTTTCATCAACAGGAAATCAGCTCTGCTAATGATGTGTTTGTTAGGATGCCTCATCACACAGCAAAGTCAATGGATTCAGGGTGTGATACTGAGATCCCTGCTGGGACGTTAAACACCTTAACACAACGCAGCACTCTAAATGATGCAGAGAGTCCATGAGAAACCTGAAGGAGCCAAACGGAGCGCAACAATGATTTAGTTACCCTGAATTTATGACTTCATGCAGAGACCAGAGCTCAATCTGAGAGGCTGTTGATGCTAATTTCTCCATAATCCTCAATGACTAGATCATCTTTAACACCTTTAATCCCAAATTTTTCCCTGCAAAATAGGCGCATGCATTTCATTCCTTAGACCTTATTTTGACCTTATTTTTGACCTTACTGGTGTTGTTTTCCATCAATACCAGTCTTGTAAACTAGTGTAGGGGGCAGCAGTGCTCTCACTGGATGAGATGAGAAGAAGCCACAGCTTGAGACTTGGCTCCTGTTTCAGTGTTTATATGGGTTATTTTAGTTTTTAGTTACTGTATTATTGTTTTTATTGTTTTAAAAACAACAAAACAATAATTTTGCTTTGTTTTTGTTTATTTTATTTTAATTATATATTTTATGCCTTTATGTACAGCAATTTGTTTAAGCTGGGGTTGTTTTTTAAAGCACTCTATAAATAAAGTTGAATTGAGTTGAGAGACAATGGTGATATGTTGCAATCCAGTTCCAAGTTCAGGCGGCTCATATCAAACAGAGAATGTGATGTAGTGGTTCAGAGAGAGAGAGAGAGAGAGGGGGCGGGGGGGTAAATAAATAAATAAATAAATAAATCTACTTAGCTAACCAATCCTAAAGATCAAAAAACAATCAAAATAATTAAAAAATTCTGCTTATAGAACACAGGCCAATAGGATCATACTGCTTTCATATTATCGCTTATCAAGGATAAAACCAAACGCAGGTTCTTGATGGAGACACGGTAGATTTTGATATGAAACTAACGTTAAACAGAGCTGTAATTGAAACATTACATCTTTCTTACTCCCATCTTTCTTACTCCCTTTAAACTGTTTCCCATGTACCTCCTTCCCCATTTTTACTTTTATTTTTTATTGTACTGTTCGTTGTCTTTTATCTATATCTGCATTTTTTTAACTTTCTGTACAGCGACCTTGGGTGTCCTGAAAGGCGCTTCTAAATAAAATGTATTATTATTTATCTTTGACCATAAACTCAGTCTGAAACCTCAAACAGGACACATTAAAGGTCCCATATTATGCTCTTTTTTTGCAGGTTCATATAGCTCTTAGAGGTCCCAGAATAGTCAATATGAAGTTTTTTATCTCAAAAAACTGTTTTTTACTGGACTTTAGCCAGCCTGAAAACTCTCTCTAGAGAGCTCTACCGAGAATAAGCTGTTTTTGTGGGCTGTCCCTTCTTCAGCGCAGGCCACGCCCCTACTGCCCCTCTTTTTATAGAGTTGGGGAGGGGCGTGGTCTGCGTTCAGGCGCGTGCTCTGATGTTTACAAACACAGTTCGCCGGTATGATGCCTAGACACAAACATCCCCAATACTAGCGTCCACAACAACAACAACAACAACAACAGCTCACAACAGCTGCTTAAAAAGCACCGCGAAAAAACTGTTAAATGCATAAACAAAATACTGAATTCTGTCTGTATAGCTTCTTATCTGAATGAAGCCTTATCAGCTTGATTTTTTTAGACACAAACAACCCCAATACTAGCGTCCACAACAACAACAGTTGCTTAAAAAGCACCGCGAAAAAAATGTTACATGCATAAACAAAACACCGAATTCTGTCTGTATAGCTTCTTATCTGAATGAAGCCTTATCAGCTTGATTTTTTTAGACACAAACAACCCCAATACTAGCGTCCACAACAACAACAGTTGCTTATAAAGCACCGCGAAAAAAAGTTACATGCATAAACAAAACACCGAATTCTATGTCCGTATAGCTTTTTATCTGAATGAAGCTTTATCAGCTTGATTTTTTAGACACAAACAACCCCAATACTAGCGTCCACAACAACAACAGCTCACAGCAGCTGCTTAAAAAGCACCGCGAAAAAAAGTTACATGCATGAACAAAACACCGAATTCTGTCTGTATAGCTTTTTATCTGAATGCAGCCTTATCAGCTTGATTTTTTTAGACACAAACAACCCCCATACTTGCGTCCACAACAACAGCTCACAACAGCTGCTTATAAAGCACCGCGAAAAAAAGTTACATGCATAAACTAAAGAGATATTGCGTAAAGATAGCTCTATATGACATATATGGTCACAAAACTTCTCTTCAATTATTTATTTATTGGGTGACGTGTATATTACCAACACCGACTCATGTTAGCTGCCATGCTAACAAGTCAACAGGCTACGAGGCTGGGTAGGCCACTACAGTAAAGCAGCATAAAATACTGAAACTTTAAGCTCTTACCTTAGTTGGGTCACGGATAGTTGGAAGTGATCCAGGTTTCAGCTTTAAAGTCTTTGCAAATCCTGCTTTGAGCTGTCCCTCGTTCAGAAAGCAGTCCTCCATGAAGTGGTGAGCACAAACATACAACATTTTCGGGGTTGTTGTAGGTATTTCGCCGGCATAAATAAAATTAATCCACTCTTCCATCAAAGTTTCAGGTGAAGATGGAGGTAAAAAAAAAGACTTTTGTGCTGCTCCATGCAGCCAACAACAGTGCATTTGCCATGCTTTGTTCGTACCTTTGCCATGTTAGACTAGTGTTGACTAATGACTGAGGACCGGGAAAAGGGTGGGGGGAAAGCTTTTGGAGGCAGAACTACCTTTGGTAGGGAGCCAATCAGGGAGCTGGGCGGAGTATTCGCGCCCTTTGTGACGTCACAAAGGGCGATTTCTAAAACGGCTCGTTACAGCTCCCAGGAGCAGAGATTTTCTGAAAAGTGCAGCTTGCAGGAGAGGGAGAGGATAGAATTTCCTCATGTTGAGGGGTGTTGTTAACAGGCTGGGGGTGCATATTATTATGAGGAAACCATTCAAAAGTGAATTTTGCATAATTTGGCCCCTTTAAAAGCAAACTATTTGAATCTAACGATGTCTTATGAGGAATGAAATGTCATTTGAAAAGGCAACGTCTGAATACGTTGTATTGTTCTCTCATTATGCCACATTCAGTACGGAGTTCATGCTTCTTTCATTTTTTCTTGACTGTCATCACTTTTCAAAGAAAAGCACATTTCTCTCATCGTTACTTTACTTTACTTTGAAGGAAAGTAGATTTCAGAACAGTAGAAGGAAAAAGAAAAGCCAGGCCTAATAAATATAATTCATAAAGTATTAGAGTCACTATCTGAGCTGCAAAGAACATGTTTGACCAGATTTCTCTGAAGGACAGCGGGTCCGATTTCTGCATACCGTCCTCGTACTTTCAGACAGCTCAATGTCACTGCATGTGTCATGTGATCTGGAGTGAAAGAGAAAGTTTGATGCCTCAGAGAGCAGCAGCAGCAGCAGCAGCAGCAGCAGCAGCAGCAGAGAGAGAGTGTTGAACTTTCACCAAACACTGAGTCTGACCTTTAAACAGGCCCGCCCTGTGATGGGACTACACTCAGTCTGCTCACATTTCTCTCTTCATACTTGGAATGTGGACAAAACACTCATTTGGATCAATGATGGAGCAGCCATCACCACACCACCCACCCACCCACATGCACACACACACACACACACACACACACACCAGCATCATCCCCCGCGACTCACCCAAACAAGAAGCAGCCTCTGCCTCCCTCCCTGCAGACTGATGGTCCAGAGCCAGGACGCTGAAAATCTCCAAACTGTGTTAAGGTCAGAGAATGGCTGTTACCCTGCCCAGAGGCTGTATATCAGAATGTCACACACACACACACACACACACACACACACACACACACACACACACACACACACACACACACACACACACACACACAGAGAGAGAGAGAGAGAGAGAGAGAGAGAGAGAGAGAGAGAGAGAGAGAGATGGAGAGAGAGAGAGTCATAGAAAACACAGAAATAAAGAGTTAGCAATAATCACTCCAAAAATTTAAAAGTTGAGGCGTAGCATCAAAAATCAGTAAAATAAAAAAAAAAAAAAACTTACTGGATGATTATTATAAGTCAGCATTTTACAGCAAAAATAAATAAATAAATAAATAAATAAATAAATAAATAAATAAAAATAAAAGACAGTCAATAATAGTCTTAAAAACAGAAACTCGTTGTATCAAGTCATGTATTTAGGATATATTTTATAGACAATCTAAATATATGTAAATAAAAGTCCAGATGACGATAGTGATCATCTAAAATAATTCAGTTCAAAGTCATGAGAATCAAAGTAAAAGTCACTATAATAGAAAGAGTAAAATTATAAAAATGAGTTATAACGTCTGGAAAATAAATATTGATCTCACCTGTGATGTGTGATGTCAAGCAGCAGCATTGTACAGTCACATGTGAGGGTCCTGTCCTTCTCTTGTTATATTTTGGACAGAGATATTTCTATTAACTTCTAAAAGCCAAAAGGTCCCGTCAGGTCATCTGCTATAACAGCTTGTTTTGGCTTTTTTTTCCTTCCTGAACTTACAGCTTCAAAATATAAGACAGATCTTCTGACATTTGTGACACTCTTAGCAAGACGGCAGGTTTTACTGTGTTATTTTTATACTTTACTGAAATGGAGAATATAAGATGTGTAACAATAAGTTATATTTTATATATTATATTTTATTTATGTTTTTTCTCTTGCTGAATGCTGTGTGGTATGTGTGCATTCCTCTTTTATGTGTATGTGTGCAGGTCACACATTTACATACTTGACGATAGCTCTCCTGTAAAATGTGCTATAGTTAGCTCAGACAGATGCTGGTAACTTTTCTTTTTTGTAACTCATGGAATGACCAAGCTTATATTGTGTTGCATAGTCATCTCCTGTCTTGTTTCTTGTACTGAAGAACCTGTCAAAAATATATCTGGACGGAATATGTAAAAATATGAAGTTTAACTTGTGGGAAATAATCATCATGAATTAAAAATAAGTAAATAAATAAATAAATAAATAAACAAACAGGTTTATTACAAGAATTAAAATACTCCAGTGAAATTGAAGTGATTAATTAAGTGATGATGATAATGATGATGAGTAGGAGTTTTAAAAAGTTATATTCTTAACTTACATTTATAACATTTCATCTCTATAATAATCATGACTGCTTTTTCTTTTTTTAGTATCAAGGATCACTTTACAGTCTTGATGTTTTTTTTTTCCTTCTTTTTGCCTGATGGGCTTCCGTATAGCTGTGTTTGAAAGCTCAGTTAAATGAGGAAAACTCATTAATAAATTATTTCTTTTTACTGACGCAGAAAGATTCATGTTATGTTGTTTGGTGAAGACTGTTTGTATTAAAGAGGGGGTATTCTGCTTTCCCTTATTTAATAGGTGGATATAAACATAACAACCCTGGATGTTCAGACTGAACGTGCAGAATTAAGACTAAAAAAGGGCCTGAATGTCTCCACTGGGAATTAAGAACACCAAAACATTTCTTTATTTCCCTCGCCTTCACATTATCCTCGCGTTTCTGGAATATTCACACAGATCTCCATTAAAGGGGATGTGTTGTTCTACTTTTCAAACATATACCACTTTAACACAATGCTTTGGTCTAAATATGACATGGATCAGGCAGCAGAGGAGGCATAAACCAGCTCTAAACAGACTTTTTCACAAGAGGTCAGTTCTGGTGTGCGTCTCTTTAAATGCTCCTCGCGCTGCTCTCGTCTACGGTTGAGAAGGAGTCCTTTAACCTCAGAGGAAACATGTGAACAGCTCCTTCTTTTGTGAGAAAAACGTCTGACTTCCATAAAGTTTGGCTACGGCTCCCTGAAGCTGACGGTGTTTAAGTTTTCTGGTGTTTTTCTGTCAGGTGTGACAATGTTAATGTGTTACACACTGGAACTCTGCAGCAGCATGAAATGCCACCATCGATATACATTAACGCGCAGACATTGCACCCTGAAACCTCATTATAAAGGTGTTCCAGTGTGAGATTTCACTGATCACAGTCTCGCCACCACCTTCTTCACCTTCCCAATTTCATATTTTGTGGATCAGTTGATACTTTGGATCTCTATAAATACAGATGATTGAGTTTTGGGCTCTGGCAGACGACCACTTCAGGTTGTCTTGCACACCAGGATATACATTTCAAACCTTGAACTCTGAGTGCATCCACTCAATTTCTTCCCCTCAGCCTATCAGCTCCAATAACTCCATCATAATGAGATGTTTTCTGGATAGATTCATAAATCTGATTTCCTTGATGTTACTCTTATTTCAGTTAAATGCAGACGGTAACGGAGACAAGCTGTTCCCAAAGACAGCTCTTGTTTTTCTCCGTCTGCAGAGACGGTTGTTAGAAAGTGACAGTCTGGTACACGCGACAGCTTCTTCAAGACGTGTTTTTGTTTTTCTCCCAACAAAGACTCGCAGAACCCGCACCCACCCACACACACACACACACACACACACACACAAACATCCTGTTTCTCCTCCACTAAAAGTTGGGCTGAAGGAGGACGGATGGTGCGTGCTTGTGGCCTACTTTCCAGGTGTTATATGTTGTTGTTCATCACGGTGTTCACGGGGAGAGGAGCAGGTCTGTGGGGAGAGAAAGCCTCCCTGAGGGGAGAGAGACGATCTTGGTCCCCACTGATTCTATACAGGGCTCTCTGAGGAATAAGGGAGTGTTATTAAGGCCGAACACACTCTCTCTCTCACACACACACACACGCTCTGAAAAGATGCAGTACTTGAACCACGGCATGCTGAAACATGTTGGGTGAGACGTTAGCTGATCTGTGTTTCTGAGCGCTTGTTAAGATGACAGGAGGAGCAGAGTTTAGAGATGATAAAAATCCCTCCTGATGTTTTTTTTTTTGTTCTCATGCTCATTAATTATATTATCCAGGCCTGTGAGCTTTACTGTCATTAAACACAGAGCTGCCCTGATTCCACCTGTGATGGATAAATATAACACACACTTTGATTACAACTAGGGTGAAAGCGCATTTCTAAATTATAGCCGTAAAATCATGTGACGGAGATACGCAGTGTTTCAGGAACAGGGTTTAAAAAGTGTCTGAGCTCATGTTTCAGGTTTTGTGGATCACTTTGTTCCTGTGGTCGGACTGAGAGTTTGTGTTGTATCCTGAGACGTCTACAGATTAAACTTCCATCACTGATATCAAAAACTGACGAGCGTTTGTTTTGGTTAGAGGGATGAGATGTGAACGAAATGTAAGTGACCATCAGACATCAGATATTCCCCGTCTGTGTGTCAAATCTGTCAGAATACAAATAGAGCGTCTCTGTGACAGGCTGAGTTAGTCCACAGGTGGAGGGTTCATCTGTTATAAGCGTGCTGTAGGTACAAACTCTTCAACTTGAAGGACAGGATGTTCACCTGCTGCCTGACGTGTCCCGTCCTCTTACAGGTGTTCTGACCCAGGTCACTGAGTGAATTGTTCCTGTTGTGCCGTGCAACTCTGTCTCCTCTCCTGCAGAGTGTGTGGCTGTTTTTGAACTTATACTCACAGTGTGTGCTGATTTAACAAAACTATAGTGTGTGAAAACCAAGGGGATGCACCCTATTGTCAGAAGGCGCATAAGTCAGAAAATAAGTTTGGTTATTTTTTATTTTAGTTTCAGTCGATATTCTTCAATCCAAAATAGTTGTCTGTCTAAAGGCTCTTCTGATTAACAGCTCCTCTGATTTCCTGACTAACCGACCTTCTGATTACTGGACCCTACAAAACTTGAGCCAGCTTCAGACACCCCACCAATGGTGCAGCGAACGCCTCAATATCAGCCTCAACATCCGCTCAGCATCCTGTGACTTACTCGTTTGCTTTAAGAGTTGAGCACACACTATGTTGAGCACATTTTGTGCTTGCAGCTATTTTTCAGAGCTTTCAGACTTTATTATAAAGAAACACCCAGAAAAAAGTTTCAACTGGGAGTTGCTCCAAAACCTGTATGTACCTTTCAGCATTAATGGAGCCTTCACAGATGGTCAAGTTAGCCATGCCATGGGCACTAACACACCCCCATACCATCACAGATGCTGGCTTTGAGACTTTGACCTGAGAACAATCCAGATTGTCCTTTTCCTCTTTGGCCTGGAGGACACCACGTCCATGATTTCCAAAAACAATTTGAAATGTGGACTCGTCAGACCACAGCACACTTTTCCACTTTGCGTCAGTCCATCTCAGATGAGCTCGGGTCCAGAGAAGCCGGCGGTGTTTCTGGGTGTTGTTGATATATGTCTTTGTCTTTGCATGGTAGAGTTTGAACTTGCACTTGTAGATGTAGTGATGAACTGTGTTAACTGACAATGGTTTTCTGAAGTGTTCCTGAGCCCACGTGGTAATATCCTTTACACAATGATGTTGGTTTTTAATGCAGTGCTGCCTGAGGGGTCAAAGGTCACGGTCATTCAATGTTGGTTTTCAGCCTTGCTGCTTACGTGCAGAGATTTCTCCAGATTCTCAGAATCTTTTGATGATATTATGGACTGTAGATGATCAAATCCATCAATTCTTTGCAGCTGTATGTTGAGAAACATTGTTCTTAAACTGTTGGACTATTTGCTCACGCAGTTGTTCACAAAGTGGTGCACCTTGCTCCATCCTCGATTGTGAACGACTGAGCCTTTCAGGGATGCTCCTTTTATACCCAATCATGACACTCACCTGTTTCCAATGAACCTGTTCACCTGTGGAATGTTCCAAACAGGTGTTCTTTGAGCCTTCCTCAACTTTCCCAGTCTTTTGTTGACCCTGTCCCAGCTTTTTAGGAACGTGTTGAAGGCATCATATTCAGAATGAGTGAATATTTGCAAAAACACAAACAAACAATAAAGTTTATCAGTTTGAACAATAAGTATCTTCTTTGTAGTGTATTTAATTAAATATGGGTTAAACAGGATTTGTATCGTATTCCGTTTTTATTTTATTTATGTTTTACACAACGTTCCATCTTCATTGGAATTGGGGTTGTAATTATACAGAGAGCAATAATCTGCAGGGAGGGAGTGAGTAGCCTTGTGTTTTGATCTCTTTTTTTCATTTTTGCTGTTTAAAGTTTATTCAGACTTTTTTTTTTGTCTATCCTGGATAATCAATGATTTTCACTTCAACCCGTCACTTTGCTGTTTCTGATCCTTCTGATCTTTCTGCTGCGTTCAGTCAGAGAGCTCTTCATCTTCTCTCCACAGGAGGCAAGACATTAAAAAACAACAACACGTAAACAACACACAACCTCCATGTGTTCGGTGATTACTGTTATTTTACATTAGCAAACATGCACATGTACGCAGGATCATAACCACAGCAGTGTCAGCAGTTCTTTGAAACGATGACAGCCCCCACAGTAAAGCGGGAACAAGGTGTTAAATTAAAGCCTTAAAAAAAAAAAGAAAATCATCATTTTAAGTGATACAAACTCCTCTTTGAGAATGTGAGATGATGTAGATCACGATAATGAGGGAAAGATGTGACAGCTGCTAAAGAGGAGTGTGAATTTAGTGTCAGGAACAGCAGAGAGTCTGCAAATTTCCTCATACGCACATAAAACAGAAGAACGCACCTACAGCAGGAGAGGAGGGGGGCAAACAGGTGTTTGCTTTTCTTCTCTCCTATTTTAAGACAATCATAAAGACGACACATCCTGCCTGAATATTTCATGTCCGCTGGGGGTGTGAGAGCTGCGGCCATCTGGCTCATCCTCACTTTTTCACCCAATTCAGAGGAACATGTGAGTGCATGTGTGCATCTGTGTGTGTGGAGACAAAGACTGGGAGTAATGTGTGTCCTGGCTGAGAGCCGAGTGCCACACACACACACAGACACACAGATAGAGAGACACAGGCACACACCTATGGCTGAATATTTGATGTGTGACCTCGATCAGAGCAGCAGAGGACTTTAATCTTTGTTTACACATCTGTTCTGTGTTCCAGGTTGTTCTAATAATGAAACTTTATTCAAACACGGAGGAAATACAAACGCTCCACGCTCCACCGCGCTCAAAACTTTTCCTCCGCTAACAGTCAACAAAACTTCTGACTGACGGAGAAACATTTAAGAGGAGACGTTTCTTTCTCTTCCTTTCTCATGATTTTGACCCTTTGACTCTGATCTTCTCCTCGTCGTGTTGTGAGGTGACTTTAAAGACATCCGTCTCAGAGAAACGATGCACAGAGCTAAAGATTCATTAAGAAAACTTCCTTTGGTCTTGTTCTGACTCTGGACTCATGCTGACCGGCAGCTCTTTCATCAGCCTCATGAAAAACGGTTCATGTCAGATGAAGCAGGAACACGTGTCACTGGACCTGGATGAGCAGAAATTTAAACATCAAAGCTCTTTATCTCTGCTTCTTCTCACTCTTCTTCTCACTCTTCTTCTTCTTCTTCTTCTTCTTCTTCTTCTTCTTCTTCTTCTTCTTCTTCTTCTTCTTCTCTCCTTTCTCCTTTTATAATAGTAGGATGACAAGAAGACGTGACCTCTGACCTGCAACTGCTTCCCCTTCTATCTGTCTAATCCTTCTCATGTCCTCACGTCCATCTTGCTTTTTTAATTTTCTCTCCTTTTTTTCTTTTTTTGTCTGTTTAGTTTCAACTCTCCTTTCTCTTGCTTTCTGTCTTTTTTCTCTCCTCTTTCTCTCTTGGTTTTCTTTCTCCTCTTTATCTTCTTTCTTTCTGATTTTGTCTCAACTTTTCTCACTTGCTTTTTCTCAGTTTCTCTCTCCTCTTTTTAGTCTTGCTTTCTCTTTCCTTTTCCCTCATACTCTCTATTTTTCTCTCCTCTTTTCCTCTTAACTTCTTTTTTCTCTGTTTTTCTTTCTCTCTTTTTGGTTTAATTTTATATCTTTTTTCCCTCATTCTTTTCCTTCTTGTTTTCTGATTTTCTCTCCACTTTTCTCGCGTGCTTTCTCTCCTTTTTTCTCCCCTTTTTACCATCTTGCGTTCTCTCCCTTTCTCTCTACTCTCTTGGAGAAAGTTCACAAAAAGTTCTGGTGATTTAAAATGGCATGGAATTGCTGCTGTTCATGCTTTTGTCTCTTTTTGAATGTCTCTCTGAGACTATTTTTCTTTCTTTTTTTTTTTTACAGTGTTCTAGGTTGAGGTCTCTTTTTGAGACCTCTGGTAATGTCTCATGGAGAACATTTAACTGACCTCATGTTCATTTTTTTGTTTCTTTGACAGTAAAAAAGAAGAAGAGGAAGAAAAGGTCTGCTGCTGAATTTCCTTTTTGGTCAAGCAAAGTTTGCAATTTATCACAGTAGAAAAGAAAAAGTGGAAATAGGACAGAGATGTGATGATGTGTAGTGGTGTTTTGGAACCTTGTTAAATCAAGGATTTTGTTGGAATAGAAGAACTATTTCAAAATTGAAGAAATTGATGTTTTGGATTTTTTGTCATTGAAAGACTCTGAGATCATATATGTAGATGTTTTAATATAAATCCATATTTTTTTTTGTGTGACATTATCCCAAAATGGGATGTTTTACATTTTCATCTGAATAGATTTTTTTCTGAAAAGTCTTAAAAACTCAAAACAACAACAAAAAAATAAAAAAAAACCCTCTCCTCTTCTCTCTTTTCTTTCCCCTTTTAGTTTCTCTTTTTTCTCTCTCAATTTTTCTTGAGTGTGTTCTCTCCTTTCCTCTCTCCTTTCTTCTGCCCTCTTTTCTCTCATTTCCCCGTCTCCTGTACTTTTTCTCCTTTTTTTCCTCCTGTTTCTCTCTTTCTTTTTCCCTCGTACTTTCTATTAATTTCTTTCCTCTTTTCCCTCTTGTCTATCAACTATTTGGGCAGAGTGGGGTCAGGCTGCTCTCACACATTTTCTTTTGTTTTTCCTTAAATTATGACTTCAGACAAACGTCTCTGTGAGTCCTTTTAGAATTTAAAGGGTTAATAAGTTTCTTTTTTTTAGGTAACAGCTTCACAAACATCTTGTGGATGCTAATTTGCTGTTAGTTGAGGAGAGGTAAATAAACTGAACATTTGTTGTGTGGTTGTTTTAAACATGGAAAGAAGAACAGCTGTCTTCAGTGAAGTCAGAACTTTTAGAGCTCCCCCTGCTGACGGTCTGCAGTAAGGACCATAAAGCCTGCCTCCTCCATGTTGACAGACGGCATCTTTAGGAGATTCTCATCATGGATGTTCAGCCTGCAAACCTGCAGCTATCAGGTCAATATGGAGCAAATGTGAGGAATGTTTCCAGAACATTATTTAAAGTAAAGTAAATAACTTTGAAATAAAATAAACAAAACAAAGAAAGAGCCTCACGATGCTCTGATACAGACACAGATTAACAAGAAACTCATTCAAAGAAACTGATAAATTAACATTCATACATCATAAATATCCTGATCTTTTTTCCTGTGCAGGTGTTTCTGGTTTGTTTTATCTCAAACTGAAGGAAACTGAAGGATCTTATAAAAGTTTAATTACATATCAAACACGGACAAGAAGGTTTTGTTCTTCAGTAAGTAATGTAAAGATGTCTCTCTGTCTCTCTCTCTCTCTCTCTCTCTCTCTCTCTCTCTCTCTCTCTCTCTCTCACACACACACACACAAAGCGTGGGGTCTGCAGGTTTTAAACTGTCCTGCTCCGACCTGTCCTCGTCTCTGTTTCCTTCACACACACATCAAAAGAGATCGCTCTCACTCCTCCACAACATGTCCTTGTGTCATTGTCACAGACATCAGTGAGACAGAAAAAAAAGCTTGTCTGCTCTGACTCTCTCATTTTCTATTCATAATTAAAGCGTCTCAGAGGACCTCTGCTCTGCTCTGCCCTATTTCCATCTCTGCACACACAGAAAGGCTTTTTCTGCTTTCTTCTGTCTGGAGAAATCACTGCCTTTCTCTCAGAAATTGTGTCTCCTGGTCCCCACAGAGTTGGATTGTTCTGGTATTCAGAGCGCAGCCTGTTGGCTCAAATTAACACCATGTATCACAGAGTCTGAGGCATCATCTATGATCTGTTATATTTACTCTCACTGACGTGACTCCTCTGTCAAAGGCAGGCTGTCAGTAAAGTCAGCTCAAAGAGAGCATGAGCAACATTAAGCTTTCTATAAGAAGAGAAAATCAGCTCTTACTGATTGTCTGTTGTTCTCACACACAGAGCTCAGCGTCCTACTTCTGATTTTTTTTTCTTTTTTTTTTTTTTTTTTTGAGATCATATGTCACAGATCTGATGTTTTATATCATGATTTACACCAAGCTGCTCTGAAACATCCAAAAAGAGACAAGGCCAAAAAGTGTGAGACACTCTTCCTTTAACACTGCAAAAAAAAAAAAAAAGAAACATAAGCAAGTGCTTGTATTTTATTTTCTGGGAAAAAAAAATCTTATCAAACATGAGCCACATTCATCTGACAAGTCTATAAAAATGATCTAGTTTAAGATATTAAAAGGAAAAATGTATGCCAGAGTTCCTTGTAAAAGTAAAAAAAAAAGCCAGTTGGGTAAGGAATTGTACAACATAATAATGTGTAAACAAAAGAAATGAAACAAGCATTTTAGCAATTTTATTGGAGAGACAATAGACTTAAAGTAAGAGAGAAAGAGGAAAGCAAGAGGAAGAGAAAGAAAGATCAGGGAGACAAAACATGAGAGAAATAAACGTTTGAGAGCAGGATGAGAGAAAATGTGAGAAAAACAAAACAAAAGATAAGAACAAAAAGCAGGAAAAGGCAAAAAGAAAGGAAAGATGAGAACAAAAGAGGAGAACAAGAGCAAAAAAATAAACAAATGGAGAGGTAACAAAGTGTTAGAAAGTGAAATAGTAGGAAAAAAAGATGAAAAAAAGAAAGACAGCAAGAAGAAAAGGAGAGACAAAAAGCAAGAGAGAAAAAATGTTTAACAGATGCCAGCCGAGCAGAGAAAGGTGGCTGTAAACAGAGCGAGATTTCAGAAGAAGAGTCTCCTGTAAACTGAAAATACCCCAAATATTAACAACTTGTATCTTCAACCAACATCATTCATGAGAAGTGTTTTTACATCCACATGTTCCCCTCTGACACACGGTGCTTCTTTGACCAGACGGCTTTCCTCAGCACAACTTCAGAATGAAAAGCACTGAGTCTGAGCAAGACAAGTGGACAAAAACAAAACAAAACAAAACAGACAAACAATGAACGGTCTCATGATGAGGAGATGGTTTCAGGTTTTTTTTTTTTACAGGTCATATTCTACTTTAAAAACGTCATGTTTGTCCCAAAGGTTATAAATGATGCTGGAATCTTACAGTAATTCAATCATAATCAAATGAAATCTGTTCTGCAGAGCAATATATATATCAAATATCTGTGAAGAGACTGATCATTAAAAACAAAAAAAGAAATAAAAACACTTTCACAAAAAAACAGAAACCACAACACATCCCTTCATTTCAAACTCCTTCAGGTTTTGAATCTCTTTATGGCTGGGCTGAGACATGTAAAACATCGACATCGGTGGTTCCAAACCTTCTCCAGCTCAGGGCCCACTTTTAAGTCTCACAAATTCCCGTGGCCCATCTCCGACCCCATAAATACAGAGGCCATAAAATGCTGTTTTTTTTATTTAGTTAATTATTGGAGGGTTAGGCTGAACATAAAGGACTGAACTGAATACAGGAGAAACATGCTGGAAGCATGTCGCAGCACCTTCAGTATTACAGTTTTTAAGGAGCTGTCCACACACACACACTCATCTTTTATACTCCCACCAGGGAAACTTTCTAAAACAGGGTTAGAGTTCGGTAACTGTGACGGTAAAGCTGGTACACAGCACTGAAGCATCAACAGAAATCCTCCTGCAGAAGTCCTGAGCACCTTGTTTCACAGTGACGTGGATTTTAAAGAAGGGGTTGTGATATATTATTCATTCACTGCCCTCCTTTAAAAAAAGAAACAGCTGTGAAGTTCAGATTCTCCACACCTGAGGAGTAAAGTTTGATTTCTTCTTCTCTTCTGAGTCTGATTAAACGAGTCAGCGTATGTCTCATCTGACACACACACAGCTTCACACACTCTTTCATCATGTCTCCCCCTTGACAGAGAGCCATGTCCCAGCAGGCTGTGCATACGATCCATTATTGATCACATGGTTACATATAATCTGAATAAATGATTAAATGAACACGCAGCACGGAGACAAATTATTCCTCCTGTAAACTCCCAAATTAAGTCTCATTAAGTTCACATGAATCAAAACGAGCATCTCAATTAGCTCAGCAGAGGAACATCATCATCTGTCAAACAGAAAGCTGCAAAAAAAGAAGAAGAAGAAGAAGAAGAAGAAGTGAAGCAATGTGAATAAATAAGAGACAGGCATAAATCTGTGAGACTCCTGAGATTGATTTTTATCTGACAGGAAAAACAGAGAAAACATGATCCAACAGCCAGCAGACACGAAATCTGCACGCCCACATGCAAATCAATCTTCCACGGGACACAGCCGATGATGAAAAGAGGAGCAGAAACTCAAGGAATGCTGGGAAAAAAAAAGAAGGAATGAGGTTAATAGGAAAGACGATGAAGAAGTGAAGAGCGAGAGGAGATTCTTCAATCTATAAACCATATCTTCATCTCTCTTCCCTCTCCATATCTGCTCTCATTATGCACGCTCCCTGCAGAGCTCACACACACACACACACACACACACACACACACACACACACACACACACACACACACACACACACACACACACACACACACACACACACACACACAGGCTGTAATAAAATGTAGCAGCTGTGTAAAATGTCAGCCTGGCCTTTTCTCAGATATACGGTCTGAACCAATCCAAATGTTACCCTTTCTCCCCATCACCACAAAGAAACAGGAGGAGGAGGAGGAGGAGGAGCGGAGCTACATGATGGAGGGATGTGGGGATGGGTGAGAAGGAGGAGTGGGGGACATCCCGGGAATACTAGGCAAAGAAAAAAGACAAAAAGAGTCGAGGACATGGTGAGGATACTGACGGCTCAAAGACGAGTTTACGAGACCAGAGATGGAAAGAAAGAGAAACCAGACAGAAAAAAAAAACTCTGTCACAGTTTTGTCTATTTATTATTGATATAAAGCTACAACGCCGGATGTTCAAACTGGATGTGTGCAGATTTTCAAACCTCTTCATGTTCATATGTTGTAGACATCCCAGAATATGTCTGTAAACTGATCAAAAACAGCAACAGATCTTCATGAGACCTGCTGAAATGACGAGGTCATCACATAAGGATCTCCTAACTGGTTGATGAGTTGTTGAAGGAGGAGGGGCGGGCCTCAAACACCAAGGTCTGCTGACTCAACCCCCAGCAGGCCTCCAGAGGGCTGGCCATTCACAGGATATTGAGTTTGTGGAGCAGGAAGTCTTAGGCACCGTTTACACGACAATGGTTTTATGATAAAACATACTGGTAGTTCATCTAAACCCTGGACCCAATCATTATACATCATCCAAGTGTTAATATTGCGTCCAAGCTGTCTGCATTAGAAAAGCCAATACACAACACAGGATAAGAAAGATCCATAATAATAATAATAAAACAATCAGATCCATACATGTACAAATGCTGTTAGGATGAGTCCAGGTGTTTCAAGAAGGGACCCCATGATTCTTCTCATTTATGTTTACAATTTTAATCGTTCACTCGCAATTTCTCTGAGTGTGACTAAGACCAGTTCATTCATTGAGAGAACTTTTAATTACCATTTACGAACCAGACAACAACATCAGTATCAATGGAGGACTACCATGTTGTGCTTGTGCTGCTGAATCTGTTGACTGCCTTTCAA